>CM031948.1:28832325-29432325 GCA_018749465.1 Paracanthobrama guichenoti
TTTGTACAGTACTGAAATTGCAATTGTTGCCATCCTAAAAGATGATACTTTGATACCATTGTAAATATTTATTACCATATATCTTTTTTAATAATGTCTAATGCAGATATGCAGGGTGATAATAAAACAAATAAATAAATAAAGTGTATATAATATATAACTGAGAACGAATTAATTGCTTAAATCAAATGACATGAACATGTCCGAAAACATGCTGACAAGCAGTAAAAAAAGTATAAATTTTATTATTGGCATATAGTATCAATTATTTCCAAAAAGTAAATATCCAATACAAATGTCCTGGTTAGGCTGATGTCAAGTTGAACTGAACAGCTGATGCACCTTCATTAGGATGCAAAAGCATTACAGTTTCTGTTAGTGTGTTTGCTAACAGGATGTTTGACCTTGGGTGAACCGCCTTTCTCATCTCAGAGCTTATAGAGCTTTTCCCCATGTTCTTGTCTCAACAAACACAGCATTCCCCATTTGTTCATTTTTGATTTCTAGACGAGAGACAGCTTTGATAGGATCTTTGCTTGAGGCATTCACACCCACTTAAGCAAACCTGCTTACACACACACGGCTATAGTAGCACAAGGGTGTGATGAAATTCAAAGAAAAACACAAGAAATTGGGTGATGCAATGCTTGAGAATGCACAAACATCTTATTAGTGTATATCTCCAAATGCGTGCACACATATATTTACATACAAATAATGCTTTAGCGATACATTTTCTGAGAAGCATGGATGGATTTCTCTAGTCGTATGCCATATTCTTTTACATCAAACATTTCTGCAGCTTGTCCATCAACCCTCTCACATGGCTTTTAGAAACGCATCCACTGTGCATTCAATTTTCTTTATAAATAAATAAATCACTTGTGAGAAATACATATAAAGTCTAATTCACAAGCTGCTGGATCAAATTCTCGGATTTTCAAACAGGCAGGATCGGAGCACTTCAGCTTTGAAGAGGGAATATGTTAACTAATAACCAAGAGGATTAAAACTAATCCCAGCCTGAGGGATAATTGGAACATCCAATATGAATCCAAACTCTGAAACTTCCAAACCGAAACAAAGATCTTCATAAATGAACACTAAGGAACCCTTTTCATTTTTTTCTAATCGATATATTAACTTACGAAGGTCTAATAGTACAGTGATGTGTATAAGATGGTAAAACCATGCTACATTCATTTTATAGGTAGTATGATAGTAATGGGTGATATGAACGATATGCAATATAAACTATACAAAATTGGTCTATGATAGAGATTTTAATTCTATTGCGATAATGCGTGTTGATGACGCAGTCTACCTGTGAAATTTAGAGGCACGAGCTGCAACGCATCATCGTATTCATCATCTTGAGTAAACGCGGCTGAAAGCGAAACGGAGGAGCTGGTGAAACATCCATTTAAGCCGTCCGACGAGCAGCCTGTGTGAGTTTTTCTTTGGTAAAGTCTCTGCAGCTAGTGTACTTGAATTGTATTTATCTGCAACATTATGTTGTACAATTACAGGTTTGCACAATAAAGTCTCTCAAAACTACATACAACGTTTCTATCTTAAAAAAAACAAAAACAACAACAACAACAAAAAAAAAAAAAACATTTAGCAGTTTGGCTTTCCTCAGAAAACCATTCTGAAATGGTTTTATTGTAATTTATACATACATTTATACAAAAGCTGCAATGTATATCGCAATATGGATTTTAGGCCATCCCTAGTAGTATGATCCTGAATGATTACCATATTTATATACTGTGGAATGTATGTGCATTACGTAAATCCTTACAAGAAATTCAAAAGTATGTTTTACTGGACATGATAGCATGGTACTACCATAGTAAATTCATTTCAGTACCACAGTATGTGTCAAAGTACCACAGTATAACCATCTCATACCATGGGACATTTCAAAACGACATGGTTATTGAAAATGTACAGGTTAGTAAATGCTATCCTAGAAATAAAATTGTCAGTACAATGGCACATGTCCAAAAAATACCTTATCAAAAAGGTAGAATTTTTTTACTTTGCTGCTACTGAAGATGTTCCTTTTCTTCAGGTTTCCTTTTCTTTATTTTACCTTTCAACTCTTAACTCCCATTCAATTCTGAGATTTACTTTTCCTCTCTCATTCTCCATCAGCTAGGTCAATAACACAATCATCCCTTTCTGTGTGTCTGTCTGGTTCCCGGTAAGACTTAAGTGTTTAGGAATCCCTCTCCTCCTCGAAGCCCACGACCCCGAGACAAAGCCTCAACCCTGGAAACGTTCTGCCTCACTGCCTCTTCAGCAAGGAGGAGGAGGGAACCCGGACCTCCATTCACACAGCTCACCTCTGACACCGTCTCACTGAGGAGTACACACACCAGAATGGTGCAAACTGAGCCTCTTCACCCTCTGTTTAACACGGACCCAGTGGAAAGACCACTCAGGGATGACACATGCAGTTGCATTAGACAATGAACAGAAACAATATTCATACTGACATATTTAAATTTAAAATATAGACTTCACACGCTGCTTAATATTATTGTGCTTGTATCTTACTAAACCAAACTTTTGAATGGTAGTGTAGCTAAACATAGCCTTAGTCTTGATCTAGATCTGGGTCTTGGCTTAAGGCCTTAAACAAAATTGCAGTTTATTTCTAATATACTAAATATCCTACTCACCTCAATCACAAGTTAGCAAGGTATATTTACCATTACAGACAATTATTTACAAGAATTAATGTCATTACTCCAACTCTGGTTCGTACCAGAATAATCAAAAGTCAATCCTTTCTGATGCAAAGTGGATTAGACATTTTACCCGCTACTTGTCAATATCAATAATTCAATGAAATGTCAAAATTAAACATGCATTGGGAGACGCTACTCAACAACAAAGAAATATCAGATGCAAAACCAGATAAGGAGCATTTCAGTTGAAAATCAATTCCAACTTCATCATCAATGTCTGCTTCACAAATACCAAATCAAACTCTGATTTTCCCATGATATATAGTGTTCTCTGGTTAGGTGGACGTTTTACACTCTACACATTATGAGTTTAAGAAGAACAATATATAAAAACGTCACTTACTCACCTCCTGTTCCAAATCCGTAAGACTTTCGTCAGAAAAGAGATCAAAACTCTTTGCGAAGCTCAAACGTGTTGCACAACACACGAGAATGAACCTCATTGGTTCTCGTACGTCAAGTGAACATGCTTGAGCTTCCGTTTACCACATCTGATGTGCGAGTTGATGAACGTTTATGTGTGAATAAAAGTCTGTTCAGCGTATAAAGCGATCGTGTCTCTTTGGACTAAACCACTCAGTTCATGTGGATTAGTTTTACGATCTCTTTATGAACTTTTTTTTTTAAGCGTCAAAGTGTCAGTTGTGTCGCAGTCAATGGAGGGACAGAAAGCTCACAGATTTCATCAAAAAGATCTTCATTTGTGTTCTGAAGATGAACAGAAGTCTTACGGGTTTGGAATGACATGAAGGTGAGTAATTAATAACAGAATTTTAATTGAGGAAACTATCCCTTTAAGGCTTTATTCCCAGAATCCCTGAAAGAATATTCTCACCATGTGTTAGTCCTGTCTAGAGACTTAATTCCTCTTTTCTTCCAAACATAACAGTCCTAAAGAAAAAATGGGGGAAGGGGGTTTGCAATTTGGCAGGGTTTGATATGGTCTAGAAGATGTGCATGTCTGTGTGTGTTATTTCATTCAGAATGAGGAAACCTCCTTACAGTTCTGGCTGACTTGAAACACAGCAACCTTTATACGCTGCGGCATGCCATCTCAGTGTGGATTAAGCAGCAAACAGAGGGAAACTAATGCCCCTGATAAGCATGGACGCCTGCTAAAAGACGCCGCTGTTTACTTGCTCTTAATCCTGTTTAAGCATGAGACCTTCTGTTATCCACAGAGGATCAATAGTAGGAGGCTAAATCACTTCCTTCAAGCTTCCTGTGTCCTTGCGTTCCTCCTATAATGAGTAGTCCGTTACTTTCCGTTTGAGGAAATACAGTTTCCCACACTTACCACCCATTTCCTAACCTTACTAGCAGTTTTTGAGGTTTTGACCAGGTTCACATGTAATCATCTCCCACAGAACTTTCTGCAGAATTTGAGGCCATCGTTTGAGTACTGTAATATGCTTGCAGAATAACGCAATTGTCCCCAGTGAAATCAGTGCAAAAAACGTGAAATAAAAGTCTGCAGATCTGGGCCTGATCCTAGCCTGGTCTGGTAAACCAGGAGGAATTCATTACTGTAGAAAAAGGCACTAAGTGCAAATAGCTGTAGATGCTAATTACACTAAGTGAAAATAGTGATATATTCTATTTACACCATGTAACACTAGGAGGTCTTTGCAATATGAGTAAATAGTAAGATAGATGCTCTATTAGATGCTATTTATACTTTATTTTGGCAGATACATAATATTTGCACCTCAGTATTGTTGTAAATTAACAGTATGCAATAACAGTGTAAATGATTATATTTATTAAAATTATTAAATGGATGCCACCGTAATGGGACAATAAAAACCTTCCCTACACCTGTCCCTAACCCTTCCCAATAAATGCTTTTATTATTATTAAACATTTCATTAGGCACTTTATTTCCACTTTTAGAAAATGTTATTTTTTATAATTTTTATTGAAAGCAAATACCTTTTTCCGATGCGATACGTGATGGGAAAAGGGAGAAGCGCGAGCTTGGCAAAAGGCGGATTCGAACCCGGGCCGATGCAGAACTGAGAACTTTAGATCCATCTGCCAGGCTCTCTGTGGCACCTGCATAAACTCGTCTTCTTTCATGTTAATTATTGTCAAAGAGTACACCTGTGAATAATTAGTTATTGCCTTCTAAATCACTGTTGTTTAGTTTCCTCTTGAGTTTGTGCTCATCTAACACAAATCTGTAGATCTGTTTATATAAGAAACATGTAACCAAATATATATGCGGTCAGTGAGGAAAAATGAATAATTGTTCATTGCACCATGGATATGGATAACCACTAATCTGAATTTTGAAATTTGTTCCGCTCAATGTCTATAGAGGTTACAACCAAGGTCCAAAGCTTGAAGATATTTTATTCTTCTCACTTCAAATTTAACAGCTACACCTATTTCCTTGCAGTACTCTTTTATTCACAGACGTTGCAGTGGTACATAGTAATGGAGTAATATAGGTTTTTGATTTAAGTGGTGCAAGAATAAAAATAAAATAAAAATGTATAGTATCACTGTGATCCTATATAGGAAAAGCAGTTTTGAATAAATGGTTAAAATATAAAATAATATAACGCAGGCAATTAAGATGTATGCAAAATTGCTGACATTTTACCTAATATTTACTCACACAAGTCAAATGTTATCTGTGGGGAACTGAACGTTACGAAACATATATTTGACAAATTATGACATACCATATAAAAAGCCATCTGGGCAAAGAGAGCTACCACTAGAAATGCTGACAATACCATCTTCACACTCCTGCACAACAATCCTTTAGTACCATGAATGTTAAAGTACTTCTTTAAGACACAACAGCCCCAGTATTTTTAAAGCGAGTCGCACAGCAAGCAGTATTTAGCCACTATGAGTGCTCATTCTGAATATAAATGAGATGTAATAGCTCCATCATCAGCATTCAAAATCTGCTCTAGCCTAGAGAGTACAAACTTCTCTGTTAGCATGTTTTATTCATGACTCAGCATGGACACCAGGGAAGCATGTCACCATTCACCCCCCCTAACATGCACACACTCGATTTTATGCTGTTAAATTGTGTCTTATCACATTCTAAAGAATAACAAGTCTCTGGAGTGGAAGCCTGTTCTCTGATGGAAATGCTAATTGCAGTTTAGCTTCTCAGAATTGGGTCTATTAATATAAAGGATTCAGAATTAAGTCATCATTTCTTTGGTTAGAATAGATAAAGGCTGACATGTTTTACTTTTACTACTTCCTTGTATGTAATAATAAAACGGACAGACGGCAAAAATATTTGACCCCTAGCATTAGACAGAACAAATGGCAGACGTAACGTCACGAGTGAAAACAAAGACAGTTGGGACACTTAATCTGGTCTTATTTCATTTTAATTGTGAAGAATCTGATGCATCTGTGCAAATAAAGCCGTCCATAAAAACGCGTGGGCACACCTGTGTTTGTCTATCACCATGCATAATCACATCTGCGGCAGACTTATGGAGACTAATGACAAAACGATGCTCATCTATTCATATTCCCCACTGAGAATCTACTGCAATCTATGTATCGGGTCACTGTATATAAAAACATAGCAAAAGTGCATTGCAAAAATTAAGATTGCGAACAAAGTAAAAACGAAATATACATATATTTCATTACAAATATACAAATATTTTATTCAATACTGAAATGAAAAAAGTATTCTGATGTTTGTCTGTACATGTTCCTTGATATGTTTTGTCTGTACCGTGACATATTTAGTCAAGCTGGGTCTGTGCTTAAACAGTTCATGCTATGTCTTTACTTTGCTATGGTAAATCAATATTGTGTATACAGCGCTGTCAATTGCATGTCAATATTGTCATATTATGTCTGCATTTCATCTGTCCATTTGTCTCACTCCATCTGCATCATGTCACTCTGTGTATGTCTCTGTCATGTTCCGTCCATGCTTTGTCTACCCATCACTGCCAGCGGAGGAAAGTGTTAGCGTGTAAGCCTGCACACTCTCCCGAATGGCTGCCGGCCACCTGCTACAGCGTGAAACAGCTGCGGAGGCGCTGTGGGGAGGACCTGTCCCTGATTAAGCTAACTAGACTACACTCAGTCCATTTCCCCACAGCAACAAGCGAACAGTTTTGTTTTTATCCTATCACTGTAAAGACTAATTAGGGGACGAGGGGATATCGGGAAGGACTGTGATAGTGGAAGCAGTTTGGAAAAGACGATGCAACTAAATGACACAAACATTGGATGGATGGACGGATGGATGGATGGCAAGACAAATACACAATGATGATATACCAATATTATTTGGCATCAATATACTACATATAATTTTAACACTACATAACATTATAATATATACTGCCCCCCAAAAAAGAAAAGACACTGTTTGGATTTAAAGCTGCTGTCCGTAACTTTTTTTGTGCTCAAGATTTACAAAAATTATATAATGAGAATGTACAACATGAATCCATTTTCCAAACCGTGTTTTTGTCTTACCCGGAATCATTATGGTACACTTATAATAAGTGTTTTTATTGGGACTATTTCAGAGCGGTCTGGTAGGAACCGCTGCGGAGGAGTGTAACCGGTCTGTTCTCTGCGTTGTGTTGTGTGTGTTAGGAAGAACAGAACAGCATTCACAGTTTCGCTGATCTTTTATTTCTGAAGAACAAATAAAAGCAGCCTCTTTATGAATTTCAGTGTCACCTTAGTTTCCTAAAATGAATATGATGTACACCTGTCACATGTGCTTCATTTCCACTTATAAGACAACATTAACTCAAAAAGAGTAAAATGACAAAAATAACCACACAGATAAGTAAACTAATATTATATACATAAATTGGAGTGAAGATACAGACATAAAAGCAAAAATTAAAATAAGGATTAAATAAGATTAACAAGAGCCCGAAATAACCTCACCTCTCCAGTGCATCACCAATGCAAAGAGGAAGAGGAGGGGGCCGAACAGGAAATTACATTGACTCGTGATGTCGTCACAATTAAAGGGGAATGCACTCACATTTCAATTAGGCAGTTATATCAGGTGTATGTATACCAACAATTTTGGGTGAATTCTAATAAACAATATATGCAATTAACAGGAAACATTCTGTTCCTGTTACAGGAGCACAGTCTCTGCGTGACTCGCCATAGACATAAACAGAGAGAAGTAGCTCCGACTGCAGTGTTCTTCCGCAAAGATGCATGCAGTTCTGTTTATTAACCGCTAGAGTGCAAAAAGTTATGGACTACAGCTTTAAATAGGCAAATGCTTAAGTGTCTATGATTGGATCATTATTGCAGTAATTTGTATGTTTCTAGCATGTTATATGTTTGGCAGCATTTCTTCTAACCCTAAATGATAGAGTGTGTAGCTTTTCATTTCTTAAACAGCCATGTAGGAAGACACATCATGGCCATATTCCAGAGTGCCAGTGTCAAGATTCATCAGGCTCAAATTGTGGAAGAATGGTTGGGAGGGAGCATGAAGAATCATTTTCACACATGAATTGGCACTCTGAGTCCAGACCTTAAATTCACTGAAAGTCTTTGGGATGTGCTGGAGGAGACTTTTGCATTGTCAATACAAGATCTTGACCAAACATTGATGCACCTCTTGATGGAAATAAATGTGATGATATTTCCACTTTTTCTTAGAGATTTTTCTGCATAGAGTTGTCTCTTTTCTTCTTATTTGTTTTGAATTATATTTTAAATACATTTGATCAGAATCTTATTTTTTATTCTATCTTTTTATTGTTGATTTTTTTTTTCTTAATAATCCGTTATGATTATTTTAATTCCTTTTTATGTAGAGCAATTTGAATTACTTTTGTGTTTGAAATGTGCTATGCAAATAACCGTGCCTTGCTTTGGTGGACATTTCATTTCTGCGAATGTTTTGAAGATTGTGAAAAGACTGCCAAAATGTGTAAAGCTACTAGCAAAACGCATTAGCTAGAATTTATTCAGTACAAATCTAATCTGAGTCCGAACTTCAACAGCAGTTTCAACAGTTTTGATACTTTAATTAAAATGAAGGTCTTGCACAAGGTGCAGACAGGCGCCATGGCCATTACAGGCCACTTCTAGGGAGATTAGGAGCCACGGAGCTGTCAAACACAGTCTCCACCAACATGATGGGGCAACATGGGCCCATCAGGGACAAAGGAGACTAGATCTCCACATGGTGCATACCTTTCCTGTTTGAAGCACCGAGTTCAGCAAAGTAAGAGAGAGATCAAGTTCACTCTGGGATGGCGTGGCAAGCTCGCAGTGTCTTCTCTCGGTTCTAATTATCTTAACTGAAGGGAAAAATGACCTTCTCTCGACCTGTAGCTTTACAGGGACTAATTCTCTTTTCCTGTGAGCAGTTTTGTTAAATGGGGACGCTACATTGAAATCAATAGGCCAACTGAACCTCTGTTTTTTAACACCGAATTTTGGCAAATGTTGCCAGAATACAACACAAAAGCACAGTGGAAGGTAAGCCGCTCTTCCACGATGAATGCTTGCCACTATAAGCACGCTACCATTCAAACGGTTGTTTTATTGACATATTAGAGTCAAAGGTTTTTGCAAAGGGGATTTAGATATCTCTTCTCATCACTCCATAAATCTGAAAACAGCTAGAAAAAAAAGGTGCAGAAGGTGTATGGAGCCCCTAAAGGGATGTGGTGGTGGAAATTTTTTTAGGATGGGAGAATTTTTTTTTCAAATCTTTTGCATTCCGACGCAAAACTTTTGCGTTCCCTTGCAAAGATATTTGCGTTCCCACGCAAAACCTGTTGTGAGCTCGGACAGACACTTCCTGTTTAATGTCCATCTGGCAGTGTTTCAGAGCTCCGTATGTTAATGGAGCGTTTCATAGTGTTTGAACTGAAGAAATGCGGTCAGTGTTTAACTCAAGGAGTTCAGTGAAGTTGGCAATATATTCACATAGGCTATTCGATCTTCCCGGATCAATATTCTTGAGCTACACGTTGTTAAAACACAAACAACACCTATTTACAAAATCACAGTTACCTAGACAACAAGCTACAATCCAATTCTCCTCAAAACGAGCTTTATAATATAAATTTGTCTCTAACCAGCCGAATGAGAGACAAGTCCAAATAAGGGGCCGTTTGCAAAGTGCAAATCCCCAAACCCTTCTGCATTAATCTTTTATATTATTAATGTTTTATTTAGCTTTTATATTATTAAACATATTCAATAGCTTCACTGTGACACACTGTACTGTCACCAAACTCAGTTCACACATCACTGCTCTCCTGCTGGTTATATTACATTACATTACTTAGTTTGACAAAAAATATTAAATAATTTCACACTGTTATACAGTGTAATGCCATCAAATTCAGAAAGCAAATATAATGCAAAAGCTATGGTTGTAACTATGTTCGCTGCGTACAGTACCAATATAATTTCTGTAAAGAATAGGCCTACTTATTTTTTATGTGCAATTACTTCCCAAACTAACAAGTTATTGAATATTTTTCATAATATAAAATGTGCAAAAGCAGTGTAGTATGACCAGTGGGTCGCCATTGATGTGTAAACTGAATTGGGTGGCACTACAGTTTGTAACATTAAAGTTAATGACTATTTTTGTATTTTTGACTATGATGATGTAGTCGTTTTTTGGGTTAAATTGCAGCTTATTAAAGTTTCAAAGAACAGCAAGTATTTGAAATAGAACATTACAAATGTCTTTTCTGTCAATGTGTCCTTGCTGAATAAAAGTATTAATTTCTTTAAAAAAAAAAAAAAGCTTACTGACAAACAAAAAATACTTTGACAGCGGTTCCTTCATTGCACTATTCAGTGGTGAAACATGACATACTACAAAGACCTAGCCTGGATGCCAGCCGAACTTAGCCCCGCCCACAACATTTGAGGTCGGGAAGATCGGTCTGGACTTGATCCGTTGTGGAGCAACTATGCTCGAACCAGAGCTGTTCAGACATTGCCGGGGCGGGCTTTATACGATGATGGACAGATGATCAACAGTAACATATTCATCCACGTCACCAAAGAGCGCTTGGGTTGAATTAGTTTACTAAACGGAGAACTTGTTCGTATATATGCATTCACCTTTACTATTTCTCTCAAAAATGATGATCATGTTGGTAAGTACTCCGTGTATCCTTAAATTCTTTTGAAATTCGCTCATCACTTACTCCGTTGCTCTGATCAGTTGTAGGTTGAAACACACCCCATAATCACAGCCCAATGGAGCAGTCTCAGACTCATATTCTGACTAGAATCTGAGTATGACGTCAAATCAGGCTAACAAAGACCATAAATAGACAAAAATAACAATAAGCATACAGCAATCAGTGTATTCTGATTCACAAATACAAGTACTCTCATTAACTGATTCTTTTGAACGAATTAGTCGAAAAGATTCACAAACCAGTCTCACATGTTATCGGTTTGAAGCGGTTCTTGACTTTCTCACTGAACTCAAGAGTTTTTCAATAATAAACGGCACTTTAATTAGAAAAGAAACAGTAAATTTAGGGCTTCCAATTGATCAAATAATCAAATGAATCACATATGTCAATATTTGCACTTAGACTTAGCTTTATGCTGAAAGGCTCCAATGATATCAGAATTCCTTCATACAGAATTTACATACAGGTTGAACAGCATGATTAAATGTGTTAATTACAGACTAGTTTATGTATTGTGTCCTGGAGCACATGGCCTGTGAAAACATTTCTGTGTGTCCATGAGTCTCTCTCAATGTGAGTGTGTGTTAATGTGAGGAGGAGGTATCCCTCTGTGTCAGCCTCTGGGGAGCTCTAAAACAGAGTGAGACAGCGAGAGAGAGAGAGAGAGAGAGAGAGAGAGAGAGAGAGAGAGAGAGCCAGACACCCTAATAAAGAGGATCTGTGTGTATTATCTGGGGATGGGCCCAGTCAGAAGCCTGATCCCCTGTATATGCCATCCAATGAACCATACACATTCTGACAAATCTCCAGATCTCCCCAATAACGTCTAATTTTCAGAAAAGCTGTTTAAATCCCCAAGACCAATAACAATCCATTGCAATAACGCAATTCCATGTCACAATCTACAACGCACGTGTGTTTACACACATGCTTAGAGAGGTCAGCATAGTCCAGCTGGACACATGGGTAAGCGGGCGCCTGGGAAAGGATGAGTCAACAGATCGCTTTCACACTTCAAACGAGTCTTTCACTCTATTCATTAAAGCCCAGCGACATCCTGCCGCCACTCATAGGCCTTAATTGTGAGTGACCCCGACGCCAGCCAAAAGCACTCTCAACATTACCCCACGAAACAACAACCCCCTCTGCCGCATACTTCTCCAGGCACCTACTGTCTGTGTGAGACGGACCGATCGGACATCACAAAGACCCCATTATCTGACTGTGGTATCTAAATTTGTGGTATACACAAACAATATACTTTCCCATCACGACTGTTGATTTTATAATTTTACCTATTTAGGCATAATACACTGCATGTATAGGCATACAATACCATAACATACAGAATATATACATTTAATGAGGTCGTGCTGTTTGTGTTTGGTGCACTTTCTGAGCAATTTACATGCTTTGCCATGATCTTTTTAGTTGATTTCTGGAAAAGGTTATTTTGAGGTTAAAAACTGATATTCTAAAAAAATAATAAATAAAATAAGATTTTTAAAATATATATATATATATATATATATAAATATATAATATATATATATATATATATATATATATATATATATATATATATATATATATATATATATATATATATATATATATATATATATATATATATATATATATATATATATATATATATATATATATATATATATATATATATATATATATATATATATATATATATATATTACACTCTAAAAAATGCTGGGTTAAAAACAACCCAAGTTGGGTTGAAAATGGACTAACCCAGCGATTGGGTTGTTTTAAGCAAACATTTAACCCAACCGCTGGGTTAAAACAACCCAATTGCTGGGTTGGTCCATTTTCAACACAACTTTGGTTGTTTTTAACCCAGCATTTTTTAGAGTGTATTTTTAAATATCATCATCATCATCATTACATATACTCATAATGCATTTTTTTTGTTGTTGTTGTATAACATATTGTTGTAAAAACTATAATAATTATTAATCGGTTCTGCATAACAGTTATCAAACATGCTATAAAAAAGATAAAACAGCTCATGCCTAATTTTAGCAATGTCACAGTGTCTCACTCAGCACAGAAAAATGGTGTCTCTCTTTGACGTATTATCAAAAACAGCAAAAACAGCTACATCACCTGCAACCAGCACAGAAAACAGCAATATCAAAACTTCTCAGATGACATATCAATATCATGTGAGGTGTGATGAATGCCATTTGATGTTAAACATGAATTAGCATCTTTGTCTGACAAATCTTTTCTCAGGCATGTAATGATCCGGCTTCGAGTAACAGGCAAAATGAAAGTGCAATAGTGAAGCCAGCATGGTTCCCTTTACTAACAGCCTGTCAATCAAAAGTAATTGACAGCAGGATGACAGATGCAGTCGAATGGAGGAGTGGGTCAAATAAAGAGCCATATGATGGGCCCAATATGTCTTTGTCTCTTTTCTTGTTTCATTCAGGGGTCTTTTTTCAACATGAGGGAGATTTGAAAAGGCTGACGCTTCCTTTGAAGCCCAACATCGGCTGTTGGGTTGTTAACAAACAGAGACCATTTATTGTTGCAGTGCACACAAATACACATATATATTCGCTCGGCCCTTAGCAGGAGAGAAAGCTTTTAGTCCCGCTTTCACACCGTCTGTACGATCAAAGTGGAGTCTTTCACAATGGCTACTGCTCTGTCATCAACAGCTAATGCAGAGAAACAGCCACTGTGGAATATAGTGAAAGGAGAATACGAAGTGGCCACTCATTAGATTTACTGAAAGCACCCTCCACACACCATACAAACACCAAGTATGCATCCTTTAGTAGGCAAGGAAGTGCTAACAATGTGGTTGTACAATCTTCCTGGATGCTTTCATGCCTGAAATCCACAAGAAATACCAGGGTTCTTTTTTTACCAGGAATTGAATAAATTAACATGTTTTAGTTTGTGTGAGCTTTTTAAAATTAACAAGAAATCCCCACTCTGGAACATATAATTCAGGTTACAATTTGTTGATAACTGTCAATTTCTGTAATAATGTGTTTATGGGTGCACATTTACATAAGTATAAGCATGTGTTCTCGCAGTGTTCTCAGAGGCCCCCTACTGGTTTTCATCTACAGCCTCCCGGCGATATTGTGTCAGACATCCTAAAGCTGTAAGCGTCAGGATCACAAAACCCACAGGAAATTAAATCAGAGCTGACAACAATGTCAAACAGTAACACACTGCTCACAAGGACAAGTTCAGGAATATCTGACGAAGAGAAACCAAAATGCATGTCAAACAAACTGACAAATAATTATATATATGTCAATATATATGTGTGTGTCAATAAACCACTTTCTACAAACCACCAGTGTAGCGTCAGAACTTATTACACCAATCACAAAACAAGAAACAAAAGCAACACTAATTTTTGCATTTGGCTCAAATCTAACCATGCTAAATAGATGGTCAGCGATTCACATACAACAGTGACAGTCAGCCCTGAAATGGAAAAGTTAGCTGCTCTAAATAGAGAAGTCCACACATCAACCCTGTAACATGCAGATTCATAAACTGTCTGTCACACTCAGTATGCTATCCTAACCAAAGTCACATAACTCAAGAATACGGACTACACAGTGCCACATCATCACTCTCCAAAAATAGCATTCTGTCAGAAAATACTTTCATAAATATGATATGCAAAAGCATTACAACAGATGTTTTTTTTAAATAATACAACTAAAAATGTTTTATATTATTAAAAATTATTGATAAATCAAAAACAACTCAACATGACCATGAAATAAAGGTCCACTAAGATTCATGCACGGCACCACCTTTAAGTTATCATACATTATTCATAACATCATTGAGATTAATTCCAACGAACAACTTTCTGTGAGGGAAAAAAAGAGATCAGTTACCTGGCATACTTCATACAGGAGTTTGTATTGCTCTTGAGGCTTCTGTAGAGTACAGACCCTGCACCCCATCATGGACAGATCAGACCATCTAGTTTTTCTCTTGGAGGAGAGCAGGAACTCAATGCGCTCCCTCCCTCGGTCTCTCTCTCTCTTGCTCTGTCACATGTGTCTGCCCTCTTGACCATACACCTTATCTTTTCTCTTCCTCCTTATTCGTCAGTGTTTCTAACTTCCTTTATTCTGTAAGATTTGCACAAGGTCCCCAGCATGCATTATCATTCAGTATGAGTGTGTGCATGAAGGTCTGAGTCAGTCCCCCTCTCTGGATCTGTCTGCTTACACCGGCAACCCTCTACTACTTATGCACGCCCACTCATGCATATTAAGCATTGCCTCATTGAATATTCATAAGGGGGCTGTTCTATAGTGCTGCTGTGTATTTAAGACTGCTCAAGATGAATTCATTACTCGTTCCACCTGATGTTTAAACAAAGGCATTATGCCAACAACGACTGTCGAATGGGGTCTGATAATTATGCAAACTGAAACAATTTGAGACAAGTCATTCAAACAATTGTTAATGCAACAAAAGAGAAGCACTCAAGTAAATTTTTCTTTTCTCCACTAATATTGAAGTATAATAGAATTTTTTAATTAATTAGAAAAACAATGAGCAGAGCGAACATTCAGTTTTGTCTCATTTTGGTGACCTTTGGTATACAGCAATGAGGACTATAATATAATAATTGGGGCAATCCTTGTGGATTTTTCTCTGCTAATAAGTGGGCTGACGGCCAAGCAAACAAATCTAAAGACCGAACGTCTCCTTTCACCTCAACGACTAGGCTGATGTGACTGATGCAAAACGACACGGTGCTCTTGGTTCCATGCTAATGTGCGAGTTGCCCTTTACGGCACCATAGCTGACAACAGGGCAGTGCAGACCTGGCATCGGCCATGTCCAACACTGTGGTGCCACTCAGCCAACCAAACATAAGTGCCAATTAGAAGAATGTTGAACCGTGCTGGGGCAGTGTCCCTTATTCACGCAAGGGGAACTATGATAGAATTTCATTCACTAATGGGGCATTGCTGTACTACAGGTTACTAGTAGGCAATATTACTCGACAAATGGATAATTTGCATAAAGTTAAACTCTGCTCAACATTGTAACTCATTGTTGCCAATTCTGGTTGAAAATGAATGACATTATAAATGTAAAGTATGAAAAATTTATATTAATTCTTATATTTGATAAAGATTTAGTTTATCAGTGTTTTTAATTTACTGGTTTTAAAAATAACATTTAAGCAATGACACAAAGATAATCTAAATGCATGCACAAATTAATATCCAATATCACCCAACATTGGCCAATGTATTGTGCATATCTAGAGGTTATACAACATAGAAGTCAACTAAACAACAAAAGTTGGTATTAATGGGTATTTCAAATGCAAGTCGGATTAAATAGAGCACGTTACTCCTTTATGGCATGACAGCTGAATGTCTGTCCACATTCCATACATGTCTTTGTATTTTCATAAACGTGTTGTGCAGTCCAAAGATATCAAGAATGGCTTGCTTTGTTGTATATTCAGGGTTATCAGATAAGAAAATATTATTTCAGACAGGAGTTTTAAGCTGCCTCTGCCCTGTATGAGCCATCATCTCATTGACCGGGAATGTCATGAGGGAGCAGCACAGGAAGGTAGTTGGCATGGACCATCCTTTCCTACCAGTCTCTGAGAGAGGAACTAGGATGAGAACCGAAGTGTTTCTATGTATGTTTATGTTTATTCTGGTGGCAGTGGTGGGATTTCCTCAGACCAGATGTTTCCATATGATACTTAAATGTCCCAGTTTCCTGCCATTTCAAAGTCTAACTCCATAGGTTCATTCCACTTCCAATGTTCATATCATCCCTGGACCGTCCTGTTGTCCTCTCTCAATGCAAGCACAATCCCTTTCCAACATCTCTGGTTTTGGAATGATTGACAGCCCTGAATGTTCGAGATCAAATGATGTTATCAAAGCTCCTGGAGAAAACAAAGGACTGTAAGAGGCATCATGCCGAGCAGATGAGAAGGGTTTGGTTTATTTGAAGACATGGTATCATAATTTGGATGTCTTTCTTTCTTTTCATCATCTTCGTGTTTCTATCTTCAGTCCCTAGAGCCATTGTTTGGCCTTGATAGGAGTGTGTATGGATTAGCCTATGACCTGCTTAAGGCTGAAATGATCGAAGAGATTTACAGACTCTCGATTGATCTCACCTCCGGCAAGATTACAATATAGGCACGACTCTCATACATTTAGACTTATACACTTGCACACACAGAACAACGACAATGAAAAGAACGACAATAATAAACAGCATACATATGCATACATATATACATATATATATATATAAAATTAATTTTACTTAATTAACACATTTACTTATTTTAATTTCAACAAATCCAGAATTTCATTATTATAATGCAGACAAAATTGGTTGATTAATTGTGATTCATTATTCCAATCTACTGACTATCTACTGACCACTCAACTACATACAAATTAATATGTTGTAAACATATTGGTTATGGTAACAGTTTGTTGTTGTGCCAACAGTGCACTTTGCCTCCTTCCATAGGGAACTTTTCCCCCCAGACATGTGATCTTTAAATTCTGTAAGAAAAGAAGAAATAAAAAAAATTAAAAAGAAAGAGACAAAAGAAAACGATTAAAAAAAAAAAGAAGGTCATTAGTGAAAGTAGGACTCCTGTTGCCTTAGCCAAACAAAAGAAGCAGCCCAAGTCACAGATAATGATGTTTCTCGGGGTGTCACGAGCCACATGGGAGGTGGAGGAAGGGCCAGAGAGGAGGTGAGTTGACAGGAGGGGGTGGCGGCTACATCATCCCCACTTTAATTAAGACAACACCGGCACTGGGAGAGCAGTGTCGTCCTGCTCAGGGTCTAAGCTCTGATGCAAACATTTATATTCATCGCCTGTTCCTCCAGATGTCTCGCTGTGGCCCCATTGGACCTGGTTTAACAGTTGTCTCTGTTGATGTTTTAACAGCCACAACAGGGGGGCAAGGATCTTAGTAGCATGAATTCTTTGTTTAAAAACCACACTTTGAATCCAGCTCTAAGGCGTTACTTGCATTCATTTCAAGTTGAATTTTTACATCAGTCATTATTGTATTCTTTTTATATTGCTTTATATGACATTTAATATAAAGAGAACTCTAACTAAAAACAGCAAAAATACATAGGCAATAGATGTATAGGGACTATTACTGCACAGAGATCTCACAATGCAAACCTCAATAATGATGACAATCAATGAACATAAAAGTTTCTAACCTCACCACACAACAATCAACTACCATTAAGTGACAAAATCAATAACATCCAAATAAATGGCAGCAAAACAATAATCATATAATATTAAGGGCTGGGTTAAAAATATTGATTTCTCAACTTTAATCGATTCTCATTTTGAAGAACCGATCGATCGATTCTTAAATCCCCAGAATCAATCTTTCAGTCTATGCTGTTTTCAGTTGATGAAAGTAAAAAATTGTAGTGTACCTCCAATAAATCTCAATAAGCTTTGTGCTTTGTTACTTCTGACATGAAGCAGCTTTCAAATTCTGTCAATTTTATTACGAATTTCAAACAAATACTGTTTTGGCGCTCTTTAATGTGGCATGACAGCTTGCTGTTACCTCCTCGGATCAAGCAAATCGGCAGCACAAAGCGCACATGAATCGATCAGCTCTTTCACTTTACTATTAGTTACAGCACAAAATAAACTTGAATGAACATCAGAAAGTATGTTGAAAGATAAAGTACAACTTACCGAAATCTGTATCATGTCCGTCGCTAAATCAGTGTTTCAACCGCCAAAAGACGTCAATAAAACAGCTTGTAAACAATGTCACATGTAATATTTACCTTTTATAATTCAAAACTTGTTAGTCAGAAATTTGAACTCTAGAGAGAGCATTTTGCTAAATACAGGTATACATTTTATTGCATATTCATTGTATCTTTAACCTGCTCTTAAATCCGTCATTTTTATGAGTCACCATTGAATTTTTATTTCTAAAAATAAGTAGAAACATGTATAATGTATAAAAATGTATAATAAACTTTCTTATGTGTAATTTAAATGCAAGTAGCCTACAAATGTACCAAGTGAGGTTCACTGTGTAGTTTACAGCAATAGTTGAGAGATATTTTTTTCCTTGAGGATGTACTGCCATGTACTGAACCTGATAGGCCCCAATTAATCTGATATCAAAACAAAATCGAATTGCAAGCTTGTAAATTTAACTGAATCGTGAAATGTGTCTGCCCAGCCCTAGTAATAACATTATTTATTCATGCTGCAATGCATTCTGGTAACTCTCAAACCTTTAACAATGTTCAATATGGAATTGTTCACATTCTATTAGACTAATGGGGGAATGGGGAAATATCGTCGGTCTAACGTGTTTATGTGGATTCAAAGTAATTCATATATCTTATAAATCCACAAAGAGTCTCCTAAACTTGTCTGAAACACCCCTTATTTCTCAGTGCCTTGCGTTGGAGATCAGAGTTCAGCCCAGGTTTGGTTGGGAGTTAATGGAGCCGTGCCCCGACATTTCTGACGTACCACTAGGCTAAATGTCACACTATCACTCTCCCTATCGGACAGTTTAAGCTCTGCAAGGAAGAGAGAGAGATTCAAAGGTGCTCCTCACACTTTTATAGCGGGGTAGAGTTTAAAGAGCAAGAGACTGTTAGACATGGTGGGGGAGGAGAGGACACCGCAGTGATGGACAGACACAAGATGATAAAAATGAAAGTGAAATCTCAGCACCAAAACAATTCTCAGGGAGCATTTTTAACAGTTTCTGAAAGTTTGAATGACACAAGCTTGTGTTTCAATGATGCAGAATATGGAGCTAAAAGCAATATGTGGAATACAAGACAAATGTACAACCAGCGCAAAATAAAACTGGACCAAATAAAGAAAAATAAAAAAAACAGACACCCCTCAAAACTTCATAAATATATTGTGAATGAAGTGCCTTATGCAGTTTTGACCATCTTTGCTTGTTTGCAATGCAAGGGTAAAGAACTGGTTATTTGAATAAGTACAGTGTTTTCTTTACTCTAGAAACATGAAAAAACACATAAAAGGCTAATGTTTTATGTATTAGAGGAGTGTCTTAGTATTTAACAGAGCATTTGTCGACAAATTATAGTTAATAGTCAAATAGCCTGTGCGTAGCACTTTATTTTTAAAAACATGAGATTTTAGCAGAAAAAAACTGAGTGCCCACATAGCTACAGTAAACATAATAACCTGTAAGTTCATGAAAACGCACAACATTCTCCTCATAACTCCATTTGAGCTTGATTTAGGCAAAATATTAATAATCCAATAACACAAGTGACCATATGAGTTTATTACAAGTAACAAAACAATGTCTATGTTAGTGTGCTAACTAAACTAACTAAATTTGATGTCACCAATATGTTGTAGAATAAATTACAGAACACACACACACACACACACACACAGAGAGAGAGAGAGAGAGAGAGAGAGAGAGAGAGAGAGAGAGAGAGAGAGAGAGAGAGAGAGAGAGAGAGAGAGAGAGAGAGAGAGAGAGAGAGAGAGAGAGAGAGAGAGAGAGAATACTATCTTCAGAAGCCATCAAGATATCTCACAGCACAGGCACAAAAGCACACACCTGAAACTATTACACACCGCAACCATTTGGAAGGATTTTTCCAGTGACAAAGCCAGAAAAAGTCCTAAAATGGGGTCGAGGACTCATAATAAATGAACAACTGATAGTGAAAAGCTGTCAGACTCCACGCTGAGAGGATAAAAACGGATTTAGATGTGAATAAATTGGCAGAGGTGATGACAGAGGTGGGACTTAACTGAGGTAAGTTCATTCTCAGCCCCTGACTGGCACATCTAATATGTCTTCGGCCCTGGCTGGATTCCAGTGAGCAGTCATCTGCCCTCCCCGGTACAAAGCGGAATTAACGACTATAATAAGGGCATTAAAATCAGGGCCTAACCTTTGCCACAATAAAACCTCCTCACTCGCAAACCCAAGCCTAATAAAACAATATTTACGGTTCATTATCTAAATGCCATGACATTCCTTTAAGGAGCTAACTCCCAGTGCTTGTCACCACCACTATTAGACAGGATATTAAAAGATTTCATATTCAGCTCGTGGCTCTTAGGGGCTGGGAGTGAGTTTTATCAAGCGTTTGACAAAAGCACAGCTGCTTCTCGATCAGTTTTGCAGTATTTTAGAGTCACTTAATCTGATTATACGGCAGAATCAACATCTGATCTTAAATTAGCACAGGTATGATCTGTAGCTGTTGAATGAGGTGATTTATGAATTTAGACCTTCGCATGACAATCAGTGGTCCTTAATAGAATCTGCTATCTTCATTTAGCATATGCTTTACCCAAAGTGACTTACAAATAGGCAAAAACACAAGCAATTTATCATTAAGGAGCCATTGATAATAGTTTAAATATCCCAAACAGGACAGCAGGGGCCATTGAGGTTACACAAAAACCTTGTCAACATCTGAACACACCCAGTCAGAGATGATTACATAGTAAAAAGAAGAAAATAATCTGTTTAGTCTTCCAAGCATTTATGCACTGCAAGCCGATCAGGGAATTTCTAAGAGATACGTCCTCTACTACAGGCTTTTGGGATTACCTCTGACATGCCCTGTACATTTCTATTCTGATTACTTATAGGATAAATAAAAAATAAAAAAATGAAAATGACTGCCAGATGTTGTCTTTTAGGAGCTGTATGGGTGGACAGGGTGCTGAGCCATGACTACTTACAATAATGTACCATTTTCACCTTTATGCCTTTGAGGGCACCACTACAAAAACAACTAATCTGTAGTATTGTGGTACCCAAGCCTAAAAGTATTGGTAGCACATAACTATTTTTCAAATAGTGGCATTGTACTTACATATTTGGGCGAATTATGCCTTTAACTACCATTTTATGTATGATAGCTACTAGCAATCACTAAGTTAAGCGTGCTTTGAGACATGAGGTAGTTTAAAGCCGTCTCGTGATGCTTTTGTTTGCTCCCTGCTGAAGCATGAACACACGTTCATGTGTTTTGATGGAAGCGTGGCTTTGTAGACGCTCTGAAGGGAGGGTGGGATCTTATGCTTTCAACGCTAGCTCTAAAAATTGCCTACCCTACCTTTAGTTTAAATCAAATTTTTTGAAGATATGTTTGCTATAACAAATTTGAATTGTAATTTTTTTTTGAATGGTATATTGCAGTGTTTATTATTATAAGCAATTAATCCGTGCACATCGTTATTTTTAAGGAATTAATTTGCCCTTGTAATCTTTAATCAAAATTCAAAAACATTAACTTCTCCCCCTTGCAACATTATCTCTTCTCTGATAAGGTGTGCACTGACACAATGGCTGGCTGATAATCCTTTCTCTCCAGTAATCTGTCACTCACATGAGATCGTAGCAGTTTGCCAATCATATCCTCATGGACAAAATCACTTTTTCCTCATTCAGGAAGTAGTTTCACTCATATATACACGTCACAATAGAGAAAAAAAACAGATGATCGTAATTTCAATATCATACTGAACATCAATGCTCCAAATGCTCCAATGTCCGCTCACTTTGTGCTATCGCACTTCCTGTATTTTTCTCCAGACACATCCACTTCAGACAATACAAATCTTGTTAGTGAGTCGTTTCAAATCGGATAACATGTCAAAGTGTAATCAGATAACAATCAAAGTGCAATTTATCAAATCTTCACCCGGACTTACCTCTCTCTGCATTGAAACACAGTCGTCTAGGGGTTTAGACTGCAGTCTCTAATCATTTTAGCATTCATGAAAAGTTCATTTGTAACAATTTCCATTATTTAATGTCTTATTTTCCAAATGGTTAGCCAATATTGACTTCTTAAGAAAATGCATGAAAAAAGGTTGATATGTGCATGAAAAAAAAAAAAAAAAAAGGATAATGGTTTTTGTTGAGTCAAATGTATTGTAAATCATTACTAGATTTTTGTCGGAAAAAAATTCCGACCTCATTAATATACGAGTGCTAATGACGTGAAACTGTGCTTGGTAAAAACTAACAAGTGCTTTGAAGACGGTTTTCAAAAGCAGAAGAACAGTGACAAATGCTAATCAATATTGCCATTTAGGCGCTTTTGAGTGTACGTGTTGTTTCTTTCAAATGTCTTTAAGAGAAAACCACCAGCAACAAAGAGCCGGTTTTCCCATTAGCGAACGCCGCAGTGTTCCCTTACTCCAGGGTTATTAGCGTGGCTCTAATTCCCTAAGAGCTGTTGTCCCCACACAGAGCTGCCTGTTTGTTTGAAGATAATTTTACCCTAGTCTTCACATAGCCCCTCTTTCCTGGCTGAGAATGGGGGGAATGGTTGTCTGAGGCTTTTAAAAAGACCCCAAGTCCTATAATTTTCATCCAATTCAAACTTCATTTGTGCCGAAGTACTCCGCAAATGCTGTCATTATGGCATACAATACTACGGCTCAGTTAGAGGGGCATCAGACTCCATTAAGCAGGGGAACAGAGGAGTGTCTTAACCATCGACTGACAAAGAAAGAGAGGGAGAGAGGGAGAGAGGGAGAGAGAGAGAGAGAGAGAGAGAGAGAGAGAGAGAGAGAGAGAGAGAGAGAGAGAGAGAGAGAGATTTGCAAATAGAAAAATGAGCATCTCCACCAGCCAATGTGTCACTATTGCTAACACATACACTAACACAAATAGTTCAATGCCTAAGGGGAGGCAATACCTTTCTGTCCGTGTGCTAACAAATTGATACCTCATTCAACGTTATCTATTTGTTGTAAATCTATTTGTTGTAAATATTGTTTTGTCTATTTAAGGGATGTAGGGGGTTTGACGCCAATTTATTTACACCTCATTTTGAACTTTATGTTAAAGGGAGGTAGGGAAGTTAAATGTATTTTGTTTTCTTTATTTTTTTGTTGGAGGTAAATTAGTTTCTAAAAGAAGTTTGTTTTGTTTGTTATTTTGACCTTGTCTGCCCCTGACGCTAAACCCTTATTTTTTTGTAAATAAACACATCCTTATTTTGAATTCTCTCTGGTGAGGACTCTCTACTAGGGCTGTAACGATATATCGTTAAACGATATATCGCGATATAAAAACGTGACGATGTGTATCTTTGATGGAAACGATATGATTTGCGATATAGAGTTGTTTTATCCAAGGCTCAACTTGCTGTAGTCGGCCTATTTATAAGGAATAATTCATCCAAACACAAATTTACAAATGTACCACAAATGTAAACTCAGTCATCACGTACTCACCATCATGTTGTTTCGTTTAACTTCCAAACACAAATGAAGATATTCTTTATGAAACCTGAGAGATTTCTGTCCCTCCATTTATAGTCCATTCTTCTCAAACTTAAAAGATCCAAAAAATGTCATAAAGGCATCTTAAAAATAACTAATCCAGCGTCTAATCCAAATCCAAGTCTTCTGAAGAGACACGATGGCTTATGATGAACAGATTTCCCCACGACACGCATACTGTAGTAAACGGACATTCAAATGATTACGCGATGCGCAAAAACAACATGAGAGTGAGTAAATGCAGAGTTAAAATTCTTGGATGAGCTAAACATTTACAGTTTGAGAGCGGTCATTTTGACACTTTCTTGCGATTAGAACTGTGACTGATTGCTTTGATCATCTGAAGTGCACGCGCTTCACTCCTCAAAGTCAAAGCGCAAACATTATTTAAATCATCAGATCACATTTAGTTTTAGTAGTATGATTATTCAAAGCATTTTAGAGGGTTTATTCTTCTATGTATAGTGCATTAATAGCGGGAGGGGCGGGACGTAGCGAGCACCGGGAGAGAATGCAGCCGCATTGAAAGCGCGAGTAATGCGTGAGGAAAAAAAAAAAAAACGTTTATGGAGTTAACGGAGTTATAATGTATAATGATGCAGTGGGGGAATATTTGTGGGTCCTGATAATAATATTATTTTAATAATAGTAAAAAAAAAAATAAAAAAACCCTCTTCTTTATTTTGGCTTAAAATATCGGGATACATATCGTATCATGAGTTCAGTATAGAGATTTATATCGAATCATGACACTGGTGTAATCGTAACTTTTTCTGTTACGGCGGACCCCTAGCAGTCATAACAAATATAACTCAGATTTTACTCGTCTGAAAGAAGAATGTCATATACACCTAGGATGACTTGAGGGTGAGTAAATCATGGGCTAATTTTCATTTTTGGGTGAACTCCATGAAGTCTTCCATTGTAACCCGTGGTGGTTAAGTGTTTTTCAGTCACAAGATGGCACCAGATAGTCAACGACAGCGGAGTGACACGTTAAGCATATAAGCACATAAGTAGTACCGGTCAAGATAACTTGTAGTACCCGGATGAGTAGTGTGTTATTCACTTTGGCGGTTGTTATCTGGGAATAACATACCGCTGGAATGCGCGATTGACCAATCAGAATCAAGTATTCCACAAAGCCGTGTAATAAATAAAAATCACACACACACACATAACATAAATCAAACTTTTATGTTAGATGCGATAAACAGTGATTAATCGCTTTGACAGCACTAATCTTAATATAGGTTATATTCATTTCTTACATATATAAAGTATTATATTAAAGGTAAATGTATATAGGTAATGTATTATAATATTTAACAGTATTATTAATTAGATAACAAAATAATGTGAATAAAACATATTGTATTATTTTACTTTCTAAATATAAAAAAAAAAAAAAATCTTGTTTTAAATTTTGCAAAACATTGGCAATGCAAATATAAAGTCTTTTTTTAAACTAATATTTAAAAAATAGACAGAGAGAGAGAAAGAGAAATCTAAGGTAGCGTACCACACTCAACTTTTACCCATAAGCCATCAAAGACTTTCAGTTCAAGGCAGGTTTAAGAACCGAACCTCATACACAGAGACAATTCCTCACGTAACCCAGTCTCTCTGTAATATTAATCACTGCTTCTCTCTCTGACTTTGCCTTATCTAATGGAGTCATAGTCAGTGAGGCATATCCTCTCCCTCCTGACTGCTTTTTGTGTCACATGTTTTCAATTACTATTGCCAGAACACACAAAGAGAACCAGTGCCATAATTCAATAAGGACACAAAGGGAAGAGGGCAGGAGGAGCCCCCCTCATTGTCACCGTAACGGGTGAGTGACAGTGGCCGTTCTGCATCTTTCTCCCAGAAACCATAACAATGAATTCTAACTTTGTACCCGCCATTCAAATGTTGACACTGGGACCTCACAGGGCCTTCAGGGGTTGTGTTATTTGCAAGGGTGTGTGTATAGATGTGCGATGGGGCGGAGAGAAAGGGTCTTTGACCGTGGCCCTCTAAAACAGCCGCCTTTTAAAAATCGACACACACTTGGCAGCTGATCCACAGCTCTCACATATACTGAAGCAGAACAAAATGAGGCATATACAATTATTGGTGTATAACACATATTACATTAAGCTCTACACTTTAATTCATATCTCATGCTAAATTGCCCAAATCAAATTTGCTCCTATACATATATTTAGCTCAAGGGTGTATTCATGAATTAAAGCTATATTAGTGAACTGAACCTTTAACTGTAGTGTGTAGAAATAAAGTGTTCAAGCAAAAGCCTGTTCCCATCTAGTTTGATGCAACCAAACAATGCAAAAATATACAATATGTGAACATTTTTATTTTTGCAGCTATGACAAATTATGGCAAATCTGTTCTTTCCAGGTATTTAAACAAATTGTTCAGCAACTAAACAAGAGTATTTGAATTTTGATTAGTTTCTGAATTATCATAGTATGTAATATATGAAAGTTTTTAGACATGCATCAACACTCTTAAAAATGAAGGTTATTTATAGGCATCCATAGTTCCATGAAATCCTTTAACATAAATGGAAACAATAGGACAAAGGGTTCTTTCTAGTGGAAAAGGTTCTTTAGATTATTAATATTCTTCACACTTTAGACATGTATTCTATGGCATTGCTGTGAAAACCCACTTTTGGAACCTTTATTTTTAAGAATGTAGAACTGGCTTAAGGTGCAAGTCTGTTTTATATGGTTTCTAACTGGTCAAATATCCAGTAGGTAGACAATTTGGATGAAATGGTTAGACCCAGTATATCAATTTGGAAGAGAAAACAGCTACCATGTTACAAAAAACAACTTAAACTATGGTCTGGTTTATCTAACAGAGGTATGATTACAAAAAAAGTAAACTGGTCAAATCATAATGCCTAAGGATCAATGAAAAAACTAACAAAACAATAGTGTGGGGTCCATCATACTATTGATTCAGAAAGGATATAGTGTGCTTATAAACAAACCTGATTCATTTGTTTCATCAAATTCTCCCATCCTCCTTTTCTTCCTTTGTTTTTTATCTTGTTCTCTCTCAGTGGGGAGTGTTGTTCTGTTCAGTAGTATTAGTGTCTCTGGCATGATGGAGATTCATTACGAAGAACTCTACTTTAATGATTCTTCATAGCTCACCAGACATCAGCCCCCTAATGTGACAAACAGGTGAGCAGTGATATCTCTCCACACACACACACACACACACGTTGGTGCACCTACACCTGGGTTGAAAATGGACTAACCCTGCGATTGTTTTTTTTTAACCCAGTAAATGGGTTGTTTTAACCCAGCGGTTGGGTTAAATGTTTGCTTAAAACAACCCAATCGCTGGGTTAAAACAATCCAATCGCTGGGTTAGTCCTTATTCAACCCATCTTGGGTTGTTTTTAACCCAGCATTTTTTAGAGTGTATCATTATTCTATCCCCCTACACTACCCCTACCCCTAAACCTACCAATCACAGAAAACATTCTGCATTTTTACATTTTTAATAAAACATTGTTTATTATGTTTTTAAAGCTATTTGAAATATAAGGACATATGAAATGTCCTCATAAACCACGTTTATGTTGTAATACCAGTGTAATACCCATGTAGTTATACAAATTTGTGTCCTCATAAATCACATAAACAGACACACACCAAGTCCAATTACCAATTACAATACGACTTGAGTAAAAATCTTAGTGTATCTGATTTTAACAGTACTTAAGTATTTTACTCATACTGAATGTAGGCTCAAAGATGCACTAGCCCTCAACACCTAAGAGACATGCCAGTGGAAATAAGAAACTATTGATTTGCAAGATGAGAGATCATGTTTATTTTATAAAATCTAAATAAAACTGAACACCTCAATATTGCAATAAATCAAGGTAAAAACAACAGCCTCTAAAAAAATCTAAAAACACAAGTGCACAAAAAGGCCATAAGAAAACCAATATCCTTCAAAAAGGGCTTGTCAATATGGCAGATAGATAAAATAATGTTAATTAAAATTAAACAGTCAACTTGCACTGGATGTGCTAGTTTCGGCTGCATCACTGCTGTCATGACCTCATCTCATAATTCAAACAACTTGCGATTCTCAACTGCCCACTCTCAATCGCATAAAGTAGCCTTGTTGACCATTGGGTGAGTAAAGGCAAAACACACAAGATATAGTACCTTAAATGCCCTTGAATGTCCTTTATAGCAGAAACAAACCGCTGCAGAAAATGTTAGGTGTCATGCAAAATGTAATGTGTAATTGCATTACTCATTACAAATGTACTGGAGTAAAAAGTACATTTACTTATTCAAAAATGTAGTCAAGTAGAGAGTAAAAGTTGCTAATATATTTGATACTCAGTAAAATTACAACGTAGTCACAAAGATACTTAAGTAGAGTAACTAATTACATTTACTCAAACACTTTACACCGCTGCTTAACAGAGAACTTAAGCTGCTCATCATATTCCACTGTTCACCAACAAACACAACAGTGAAAAAGAACCATAGAAATGGCACAATAAGGGCTTCAATCAAACTTGAGAATATATACCTTTATACTAACTAAACGGCTGTCGTTGTTATGCAAGCCAGAGCCTAAATGACTCCCTCAGAGTAGCCTTTATGTCTTAGAGAGAGAGAGAGAGAGAGAGAGAGAGAGAGAGAGAGAGAGAGAGAGAGAGAGAGAGAGAGAGAGAGAGAGAAGTGGGTCTTTTGTTGGTCTGTAATGCGATTATCATGACGGCTTCACTGTAGAACCAGGTTAGGCAAAATGGCAGGTTCAGCCATCATGAACCAACCACTGCATTAGCAAAAAAAAGAGGTTCAGCTAAATAACAGAGATTAACTCAAGATTATGTTACAAATCCCAACGGGTTTACTTGTGGTTTAATGCATTGATTTCCATTTACCGTATGCACTGCTCTCTCTGTACCGCAATTTTAGAACTTTATGATGCATACAACTTAAGAATTGACTTAAATGTCAAAGTTACGCTCTCTCCCTAACAAAAATCTTGGTTTCATACTCAATGAACACTTCACATACAATGAACTACACTTACATTTATGCATTTGGCAGATGCTTTTATCCAAAGCGACTTACATTGCAGTCAAGGTACACATTTACATTTTGTCAGTTCTTGCTTTCCCTGGGAATCGAACCCATGACCTTGGTGTTACTAGTGCCACGCTCTATTGTGTGAGCTACAGGAAAGCTGAACTAATACAAAGAAGAATGAATGGGCATGTCATTATCAATACTTATATATGAATTGTCTGTCAATTCAATATCAAACAGGAGCTATTGCAGAGTACATGGAAAAATAATTTTATTTCATCAAATTATGATCAATAGATCACCTTAAAGTGTTAATATTAGAGCTTTATTTATAGTAGTGATAGAAGAACTGATATTTGAAGTTTTAGCTCCCCCTATAGGTATATATGTGGTATATATAAATACATAGGGGTGAATTCAAGTTGATTGGCAAAAAGTGTCCCAATCAATCTGAATTCACCCCTACATGGATTGTCTACCAGACAGCAATGGGTCGTCTGTTGGGCAGGCACCAATATTCATCCAAAACATAGACCTCTATATAAACTGAATCAATAATAAATTGTAAAAGTGTTCAGCATTCAGCAACACATATTTTCATTTTTTTCTAGACTATTTTAAGTCATTAAGTGAGCAGGATATATTAAAATATTGTGTTTGGCTTCGGCAGGCATGTATAGAGTGGTGCAGAAGCGAGTTAGCCTTTTAGCACTTCCAGTTCCATCAACACAAAATCAGTGGGGTTTTTGAATGGGTTTTTGGTTAAATGACTGAAATAAGGTCTGTGGTTAACAGCTCAAGATACTTACACGTTTTATTCTACAACATAAAATACATCAGTATTACCCCACTCATGATTTTTTTTAAGCTGTTACGTGTTGAAAAAGGCAGTTGCTGACAAGTGGCTAAATAGGACTACAGATTTAATCAGGGAGATTAAACGTCATCACGCCGAACAGGTAAGCTCAGTCTGCATTTACAGCCTCGTTATGCTCATAATTGTGCTCTTATAAACTATTCTAACGCAGCTTTCTTGGAAAATATTTTTGTTAAAAACTGAAAGTGTTAGCTGAAAGCTTAGTGGTGGTCAACTAAGGTTGAGCGACCTTGGTGTAGTCCGTTTATAGTCTACCTTTAGCTTTTTCCTTCTGGTGACTGTATTTAGGCTTCAAAATTCATAAAAGTTGTGTTCATCTGTCAAAATTATCTTGATGGACAAAACATGTAAGTATCAAATCACGGAGCTTGTTTTTTGCAATAATCCTGTTGGGTTTTTGTCATGGGAACCAGTGTGACGCTAACTGCCGGTTGGCCAACAAAGTGACGTCATACCTGCACCACTGATAATAAGCGAGGCAGAGGATGCCCGCGTTCTCCCCTGCTCTACAGTGCCCCACAATTTTCCATTGAAAATCTGTGATAAAAAAAAAATGGAAGTGCAGTGTGCTCTAATTGAGAGCCGATGGGGCAGATTTCAGACTACCCTGCTTATTTTCATAAACCTCGCTCAGTCCAGACCAAGACGATATCAGTCCACATGTTAGTCTGCATCAGGTCAGTATTTAGATGGCATGTCTGTTCTTCGTATCAAATGAATGAAAGTTTAAATGGACTAGTGTAAATAGCCTTTATACAGTTCTGTTGTGCTTGTTTTATGTTTGTTCTGAGAATAGAAATTATAATTTTTTTCCTCACCGGAATTCCTCCAGGCTGAATTGAACCTCTTCACAAAAAAAGTATGTCTTGCATGCTTTCAGTGATTAGAATATATAGCTTACAAAATGCTCAACATAAACTAGTGCTAAGATCCAGAATCTGCCCTACCTAAACTTATGGTCAGGAGCTGCTACTGCTACCAGGTATTGCTGATCAACAAGTTTAGACCAGCTACAGGCCATTAAGGACCTGATTTTGAGCCACAGTGATGGCATAGGAGAACCTTTTATCTAAATGTATATTTACATAATGCTTCTTGTAGGGGAAAAAAGATATTTGACCAAACCTCTTCTAACCAAGGTGAACCGAGAGTGTGTGAGAGGGGGAAAGTGTATGTCTGTGAAAAGAGGTGGAAAGTTGACAGTGTACGGGAGTTTATAGCAAACTGAGAATCTGTGCAAACAGTTTCAACAAGGGAGCAAATCCCAGACATAGACATAGAGAGAGAGCGAGAGAGAGAGAGAGAGAGAGAGAGAGAGCGAGAGAGAGAGAGCGAGAGAGAGAGAGAGAGAGAGAGAGCGAGAGAGAGAGAGAGAGAGAGAGAGAGAGAGAGAGAGAGAGAGAGAGAGAGAGAGAGAGAGAGAGAGAGAGAGAGAGAGAGAGAGAGAGAGCGCAGGTGGAGGAGGTCTACTGTTTGCTTGCTACATTCAACAGCATCTCATAAATCTTCCCTGCACTCATCACAACACACAACACTCCTCAGGATGTCTGTTATTCCCTGCTCTCCCATGTGATTCCCTCTTTATCTTCATTGAAGGTTCTTTCTTTACCTGTCTAAGCCTGTGATCTTCTGCTATTCTCACACTTGTTTTTTTATGCTGTTCTGTTGTGCTTTCTCCCCTCGCTACAAGAATTTTTCTCATACCCACTCCACTCCCCCTGAATCTCTCTCAGATTTTGTTCTCATGAACCCCCTCTGAGTCCATCTGGACATACAGTGTGTGTGAATCATCAAGTGTGTAACTCTGCCCTCAGGATATCAGACCACCAAATATCCAAACAGGTCTTCCTCTCATTAACACTCACTTTCCCAAAAGCTACTGTACCTCTCTCAGTTGCAAAAACAGTCTGCAAACACAGAATCTCTTCATGTGGCAACCAGAAGTAACACCATTTCAAAGGCAAACCGTTGTGTCATCATCAGCATTTACAGTCAAAACATCAATTGTGCTGGTTCATAGTTCACAAAAATGACACCTTTCTATCAGAACCAGCATTAACTTCTTGAGCATTTTGAGCTCTGTAGCTTGCCTGTTTGATCGGACCGCACAGGCCAGCCTTCGCTCCCAGCGTGCATCACTGAGCCTTGGCCTCCCATGACCCTGTCGCCGGTTCATCACTGTTCCTTCCTTGGAGCACTTTTGATAGATACTCACCACTGCAGACCGGGAACACCCCACACGAGCTGCAGTTTCGGAGATGCTCTGACCCAGTCGTCTAGCAATCACAATTTGACCCTTGTCAAACTCGCTCGAATCCTTACGCTTGCCCAAACATCCACTTTGAGGACAAAATGTTCACTTGCTGCACCCACTAACACTTCACTGTGATGATGAGATAATCAGTGTTATTCACTTCACCTGTCAGTGGTCATAATGTAATGTCTGATAGGTGTATTCATTATTTTCATGTATTATTTGATCTTATTATAGTATATCTTATAAATAGTATAAAAATGTGTTACCATTCACCCTCTGATACCCTATCAGTCTCACAACATCCTAAAGAAAATATATTGTTTGTACTAAACAAAACACCAAATTCTCAAAGCATATTTTAGCCTTGTTTACTCTGCACTGCTATATAGAACAATGCTATGTGGTAAATACATTGAAACACCTTAAAAGGATTATATTTAAAATGACATGAATCAGAACATTACTCCCATGTTCTAAAATGTAACTTTGGAGTAACAATTGTAGAACCATTTCAATCACTTCTGCCTGCGTTCTTCTCAAACATCTTTAGACAAAGACAAACAGGCTCCTCTCCACAAAAGCACGGCTGAACTTTCTCTTAACTGCTTGTTGAGTTAAACACAGCCCTTGAGGCAACCAAAAGAGCATTCTGTGATGTCTGCTGGTTGTCTGGGGTCAGATACAGAACAAATGTCAGTGTCTGCTCTGAGCTTGACCCTCAGATTCCTCAAGCCATACAATAGTACATTTAAACTTAATCACTGCCAGAAACCGCAACAGTCTGCTATACAATTGAAGCTCTTCAAACACAGACAGACCCTGTATTAAACACAATGGCTCTCAGAAAAGAAAGTCAGCAACTACAGAGATAAAAGCCTTGTGAATCATGCAGAGTATATGCATGATGATGCATGTGGTGATGATGAGCTTTGTTATTACTGAACTGAATTGTACCATTCCATCATTAATGAATAGCTACACAGGAACAAATGAGTAACGCTCTAGTATCTACTAACTAACAAGAAACTCTGATTAAAGAATTAGTAAGTAACAGTACTCAGTTGAATGTGGTAGTTCACTATTAGCTAATCACTAACTACTATTTTTTCATACCCCACAGGAGGACTACTAAGAACTACTATATTCAGGTTTGTAATTAATGTGGCTAATGCATAATGTATAATTAAAAATAAAGTGAAGGTCATATAACCCACTAGTAAAGGCTCAATATTAGCAAATCATTCTAAAGGAATTACACATTTTTGGATCAGTATTCTAAAGTCAAAAACATGATACTTTTGAGTAAGATAGTTGTAAGATTTTGGATAGTAATCCTTCTGATGGATTTGGTAACGTTTGAGTCATTACTAGTGGGTGACCATGATCTTCACTTTAGAATACTGATCCAAAGAATTAGTAGTTCCTTTTGAAGGATGCAGTAACAACTGAGTCATTACTTTCCTTCACTTTAGAATTAATTCTACATTATGCATTATTCACATTAATTATGAACCTGAATATAGTTCTGGGAGGTATGGAAAAAGCAGTAGTTACTGATTAGCTAATAGTGAACTACCACATACAACTGGAGCACTATTACATACTAATTTGTTAATCAAAATGTCTTGTTAGTTAATAGAAGATAGAAGCGTTAAGAGTGCGGTACTCATTTGTTCCTGTGAAGTTATTTATTAATGATGGAACAGTATTCTGAAGAGTTTCCAATTATTGTTAATTAACAAATTTAAAATCTCACTTACATAATGCAAGAAGCATTGTCTTTTCTCTTAATGTCTTTTTTAATGACTTAAATATAACTCTCATTATAGCATTCCCTGAGAAACATGGCAATACCACAGTAATTGCTTGGAAGGTAAGCTGACAAAAGCAAATCATACCCTACATCAGCTTTTAAACACTTACTAAACAAAACAAACAAACAAACAAACAAAAAATACAATAAAGAAATATAAGGTCTTACCTTTTGTAAACACTCCCTGAAATACTCCTTAAAACGTATTATATTATATTTTCACAATATGGTTATTCAACCAAGAATCAGTGTAACACTTTAGTTAAAGAAAATTATCTGGAAAATAAAACGAATTCTGCGAGAATGGGTGCTATGATTGTTTGAGGTTGCTGAAAAATAATTTGCACAACGGATTTGTCCACTAGAGGGATCTCCTCTCCTCCTGTCTAACTCATCTCCGGTGGAACGGTTGAATCCAGCTGGCCTCTTGGCAAAAGGCAGGGCAAACAACTTCACATTCCCTCAGTCTCTTAAAAACAAGACATTGTAACAGGTCAACAGAGACCTGCCTCAACAGACAACAGTCCAACTTAAACGCCAGGCACATTTTTCAGTGAGCACATAAATATTTTACAGTAACGGCACACCTGGCACCTAACAGCCTGTAAATTCTCTTGCTCTGACAGAAACAGTTGTGTAATGTACAGTTGGGTCCACTTTGATGGAAAATACACATGGGAATGTAATATTTGCCACCATAATGCTTAAACTAACAGTGTTTGTGTTTTGGCATAGATGAGGAAAAAAGACCTGATATGAATGAGCATTTTCAACAGAAGCTTCACTGATGGCGGAGGAAGACGGCTGCATTCAAGGATACACAAATTCTTTGAGCATTTTAAGACCACTTCTTTGAGATTTAAGTCAGATGTGACTGATTTGACAACATATGGAGAGGGAAAAAAAGCTCTTAATCTCATTCAAAGTTTGTGTTCAATTCAAAACATCAATGTCAAACCAACATAATAAATTACTTACATTTCTGTCTGTTCTACATAAAATGGTCACATGGCTTCAGAACACTTGCAAAAAGACTTGGAGACCAAGCAATAGCACAAAATATTAAGTAATTTACACTACACTGTAAAAAATTATATGATCAATAAGTTATGACAGCATATGTTCTTCTATATTGCTTTAACTCATCAAAAAAAAGCCATTTTCAGCTTTTTTATAAGATTTTTAGCCTGACAAGCCAGACCACATCAAGATGTTGGGTCTGGGAACTCACCAATGGCAGGGCTCAATCCGAGAGGCGGGATAAACGGTTGTCTTTCAGATTCCCTCTGCACGCAATAGGACAGCGCTACAACCAACCAGAGCAACGAAGAAGGTGAAGCCAAGCTAGTTGATAGATTAAACTTTCGAACACATCTTCCTTTCTTAAGAATGACTTCAGTACCGTTCTTTGTTCTTTTCTCAAAGAAAAGTTTAACAACACGTCTCTCAGAGTCACGGCCAAAGCTAATTCGAAAGACCGCTGTTCGCCAGCTTCTTTGTTTTTTAAGTAGCACGCGGAACCGCGGCAACTCTGCTGTCATTATGTTAAGCCCGCCCACCGACTCTATACACGATGTGATTGGCCTGACCAGAGTTTGTTTTTTCCAGCTCGCAGGTCTACCGAGAGAGTTGCTAAACTACACTCGCAGCAAATTAGATTTGCTGCTGCTAGGGTGTGTCTAGATTTCTAGGCTATAAGATTATACAATATTCAACTATTTTTTTATGTAATTTTAAGTTGAAAATTACTTGAACATCCAAGTTGATTGTACTTAATTTAAGGCAGTCGTTTGAAAGTTTGGGGTTGTAAAGATGTTTATTGTTTTGGAAAAGTCTCTTTTTATTTATTTACTCATGTGAAGAAAAAAAAACATTTCAGCAGACATTACTTCAGTTTTCAGTGTCACATAATCCTTCAGAAATCATTCTTATCAATGTATAGTAAAACAGTTGTGCTGCTTAATATATTTTAGGATTCTTTAAATAGAAAGTTAAAAAGAACAGCATTTAATTTGAAATCAAAATCTTTTGTAACATTATAAATGTCTTTACTGCGTCCTTGGTGAAAAAAAAACCAATAAAAAAACACTATTTTTCATTTGAAAACAAAAAACTTTAAATATGAATAAATATGAATCGAGACTACAAGGGTAAGAGTGTCAACCTTATATCTCAGTTCATTTCAGGTTTATTACATTCTTAGACCTAGAGCACCTGGGTGTAGTGGCTCTACAGCTGGAATGTTTATGTGTATGTGTACAGTTACCCAGACATCCCACACCACACAAACATCTCTCCACACCACACAAACATCTCTCCATCATGCAGCACAGATACAGCTCTGTCTTCTATGGAGCTTATCATATACAGAGCGGTTTGTGTGTTTGCATCTGCATGTCTATGTTTAAGTCAGAAGACATTTGTAGGAACTATAATATGAAAGAAAAAATAAATAAACAACAGTTAAGTACTATTAAAGCAATCTCAAAAACTGGGTTAGAGTTCAAAACCTTCTAGCCAATGAAAAAAAGACCATTTCATTGAAGCTAAGTTGCAAAAACATCTTGTTACAACATCAGACATAAAAACAACCCCATGTCAAGCCCACATTCAGATGTTAGAAACACCTATTCAGTGTTTAAAAACTTTGCCTTTCTATGGTAAAGTGTTAGTTTCACCCCCCAAAAAAAGAAGATTCTGTCATCATTTACTCTCCCTCATGTCATGCACAAAAGAAAATATTTTGAAGAATGCTGACAAAAAAAAAAAAAAAAAGTCTATGTTCTATAGAAGAAAGAGAGTCATATAGTTTTGCAACAACGTGAGGGTGAGTAAAAGATGACTGTATTTTAATTTTTGGTTGAACTATACCTTTAAGAAAAAAGTGGTATAGATACTATTATTTGTAATTATGAGTAAAATCTAGCAAAGATGTTCATATCCAGCAAATATGCACAAACAAAATTTGAGAGCTACAGAGTGAAAGCTTTTCAGCAAGCTTTTTTGTCCATCCCACACACAGCCAAAGTAAGCTTCAAAAGACTTGGACTATAGCAGACAAGTCATATGCACAACCTTTTTTTGCCTCGTTCACGGTGCCTGTCTTTTTTTGGAGCTTATCTATTGATTTCATTGTATGGAAAAGAGCAGCCTTAACATTCTGCTAAAAATCTTGGAAAAAATTAATGAATACAGGTCTAGCATGACATGAGGGTGAGTAAATCACAACACAATTTTCATTTCTGGGTGTACTGTTCCTTAAATAGGTTGAAATATCATGATACCTGTTTTTCTTCTGTCTCTGTGCGGCATTAGAACTCAGCCGCTGCTATAGCTGGTCTGCACAAGTGTGGGTCTGTGCATAAGTGTGTCCTACTTGCCGTATGGTGTGTGGCTTGGCCTCACAGAGACAGGAAAGGGAACCGAATGTGGCCACGGCAGCACGGAGTCCAGAAGCCTACAGTAAACAGCTCTTTCCCAAATCGTCCTGTAGAAACACCAGTAATCCCCACCACTCGAAGACAGGCCATCTGTGGCATAGAAAAACAGCATCCACAGCGACAACCGGAGCTGTGTGTGTGTTACTGCGTGTTTCTGTGAGGAGGGAGGCTAAGTATACATGACTTAGCTTTGCTAAACTCCTCTTTCTTGGAAGAGAGTTCAGTACCACAGTCTCTGAAAATACCCCTCATGTGTGAGGCACTTGGATGAAGCCAAGTGCTGTAAAGACTGTTTGGAAAAACTGTTTTCTTTGACTAAATTAAAGTCCACACAGTGACATCACTACCTCCGCTGAGACAATTTTATTAGTGGTGCTTACTATTGCCATTCCTTATAGATATGGTTTGAGATGTGTTCAAATCTCTAACCATAAGTATTAAAGTTGCAATGTAGTAGTGATGGTTCTATCTATTGGCTGTTGATTAGGTAAAGGCAGATCCAAACCAACTGTGAGTTTGCAGTTGAATGCAAAAAAGGAGTGGGTCCAACATATACTATATTGCCAAAAGTTTTGGGACGCCTGCCTTTACATGCACATGAACTTTAATGACATCCCATTCTTAATCTGTAGGGTTTAATATGGAGTTGGCCCACCCTTTGCAGTTATAACAGTTTCAACTCTTCTGGGAAGGCTTTCCACAAGGTTTAGGAGTGCGTTTATGGGAAATGTTTTACCATTCTTCTAGAAGCGCATTTGTGAGTTCAGGCACTGATGTTGGACGAGAAGGCCTGGCTCGCAGTCTCTGCTCTAATTCATCCCAAAGGTGTTCTATCGGGCTGAAGTCAGGAGTCTGTGGACCTTGCTTTGTGCACTAGTGCGCAGTCATGTTGGAACAGGAAGAGGTCATCCCCAAACTGTTCCCACAAAGTTGGGAGCATGAAATTGTCCAAAATGTCTTGGTATGCTGAAGCATTAAGAGTTCCTTTCACTGAAACTAAGGGGCTAAGCCCAACCTCTGAAAAACAACCCCACACCATAATCCCCCCTCCACCAAACTTTACACTTGACACAATGCAGTCAGGCAAGTACCGTTCTCCTGGCAACCGATTACCAAACAAAGAAGCATGATTCGTCACTCCAGAGAACACATCTCCACTGCTCTAGAGTCCAGTGGCTGTGTGCTTTACACCACTGCATCCAACGCTTTGCATCGCACTTATTGATGTAAAGCGTGGATGCAGCTGCTCAGCCACGAAAACCGATTCCATGAAGCTCTCTACGCACTGTTCTTGAGCTAATCTGAAGGCCACACAAAGTTTGGAGATCTGTAGCTACTGACTGCAGAAAGTTGGGGACTTCTGCGCACTGTGCGCCTCAGCATGCGCTAACCCCACTCTGATTTTACATAGCCTACCACTTCGTGGCAGAGTTGCTGCTGTTCCTAATTGCTTCCACTTTGTTATAATACCACTAACAGTTGACCGTGGAATATTTAGTAGTAAGGAAATTTCATAAACTGACTTATTGCACAGGTGGCAACCTATCACGGTATCATGGTACCATGCTTGAATTCCCTGACCTCCTGAGAGCAACCCATTCTTTCCCAAATGTTTGTAGAAGCGTCTGCAGGCCTAAGTGCTTGATTTTATACCAAGGAAGTGATTGGAACACCTGAATTCAATGATTTGGAGGGGTGTCCCAATACTTTTGGCAATATCACAAAGTTTCATTTCACCATAAGTCATGACATTTTGAATATTTTTTTTTTACTTCCACCTCATGAACATTAAAATGGGAAAACAAATCAATCTCAGACACTGAAAAGTGAGACCACAATATAATGGAGACTTGGGCAAACACCTCACAACCAAAGTGCATTGACAACCATGTACACTACCCTAGTATCATTGTGCTGTTTTTTTCTTTGGCAAACACCACATTTTCTTCATAAAATATAAAGATCTACTTCATCATATTAGTCTCAAACAATAAGACTTACAAGGCATATATCATATAAGACACTATATTCTCTGCAGTTTACCTATATGTTTTGCTTTGGACTAGGTTACATTTTAACTTGGAATAATAACTTCACTAACTAGAAAGGCTCTGATGTTAGTCATTTCTCACAGTGATGGAGGTTAATATGGCCAGCTCATGCAGTAACCTGACAACAGACCTCCCTCTAAACTTGAAAAGAACCATCAAATGCAAGAAATACAACAAATGGTGATGTCTTATTATTTGGCGAACACATTAAAAAAATAAATCTCAATTCTGTCGACTTCACTGTACTTATGAGTCTTGTCATGAGCCAAAAAAATTTTCACTTACTGCGTTGATTGATTGATTAACATTGAATAGTTCAATAAATCACAAACTGTCAGCTCTTGCAGTGTTCACCTCAAATACATGTCCATCAGCTTTGAGTGATTATACTGCCCCTTGCTGGCATGGGTCAAAGGTTGGCATGGATCATTACATGTGTGAGCACATATAAGTGTAACGAGCAGGAGGCAAAGATCAATGTCTGATCCAGATCAGTCTGTTAAGTCTTAACACAAGATTACGCCCAGTGCGCCTGCTGTGGTAAAAGAGAACGCAGATCTAAATCACCCCAGAGACAAGAAACAGGAAATGTGTGGACACTAATGATTCTAGTTATGCAGGCCAAATGTTCAGTCACATCAGAAAGAAACTTTGTGAACATGTATGTTCAAAATGAGGGTTCTTATTTAAATATCTACTCATCAGACTTAGCAAATTACAATAAGCCTATTAAAACAACAAGGTATTTGCTTTATGAATTCAAGCTAGATGAGTTTCATTTTTAAATGTAGGGATTTTGAAAAATTGTTATGTAAAAGCAACAGTTATAGCTAGAGATGCATGCATACAGTAATTTTGGATACGATAAAATTATAACTAAAGATATTTTAAATCTGATAACCAATACAATGGCTGATAACTGATCTCAATGCAATTTTTTCTTGGTTAAAAAAAACAATGATTCTTGTCAAAAGTCTTTATGTGCTTTTGAAAACCATTCCTGCAAAGAGCTACTGCAATGTGAAAGAACAAGTGAGGTAATCCTTCTATCTGTGTAATGCTCAGTAGATAGCTTTTGAAAACGATACTTTAATACTGTACTTATCAGCATCTTACAATGCTACTTATCCCTTCTTCTCCTTTCCCTAATTCCCCATGTGTCCAATTAACAAATTAACCGCTAGGCACCTTGATCTCTGATCAGGTCTTGAGCGCAGTTCGCGCTGCGACCTCTGCAATCACAGTAATCCCCCTTTACACCCATACTACAGCCACTTCCCATCCGGCAGTGCCGGGTGAACGTCAGGTGTGCTCCAGCAGATTAGCGCTAATCTGCTTTCTAATGAAAGCTGGGGTATACAGCAGGGGTAGACCACGGGCCTCATACCGCCTTTGAAGTCAGATCAGTTGGGTGGAATAAAAGGCATTCCCACTGATGGAGGAGATCCAGGGGGGCTGGAGCCTGACTCTAGACCTGACTCAAGGGCTGATAAGGCACGTCTGGGATTAGCGGATCCTTTTGCACCCCCTGCAACTCTTAATTTTGCCGTCTCGGTTTGCCTGTCTCCCTCTACCTCAGCTTTTAATTGAATTAATGTTGGAATGGGCGAGTAGAACATCAAGATCTTTGATGTGCCAATAAAGGTATTTCTGAATGAAGATTATTTCTTGGATGACATCCAACTTCTTTTACAAAAGTCAGCAAGAGAAAGAAAGGCTCAAGTAGAGAGAACATATAAGGAGGAGGGAAATATCAGAAAGTCAATGAGTGAAAGCCTAAACAGAGCCCAGAGTTGGCACAGAATGAAGGTCATAATTGTACAAAAACAGAAGGAAACCCAAGACCCTACAGAGACCACCGCAATAGAACAGACCCAATAACCAGAAGTATATCACTGGAAATGTAAATTGTAACATTAGCACACCATCTTAAATAACCTTAAACAATCCACCAGGGTTTCCAAAGAAAACTTCTGCCCTCCGTTCTGGCTCCCTACAAAGCATACTTGTCTTGTCTAGGCAGATGTGTGCTGTGTTAATGCACAAATGACTGCGTTGCCCATATGCCTCAACCACTCCATCTGCAGAAGAGGTCAAGCGTCACATAGACCACCTAAAAAAAAAAAGTAATCTTCATGCATGTCTAAAATTAAATTTCCCTTAGCTGTTCTGTGCTATTTTTACTTTTTCTTCTTCCTAAAAGCACCCCAAACTTACCTCCAACTTTAAGGAACAGTTCACTAGAGAATATTTAAATAAGTTCTGATACCCATAAGCTTTTATTCATTCTGTGGAACAAAAAGGAGAATTTAGAAGAAGCTTTAAGCTGCTTTTTCAATTCAATGACAGTTTATAGTGTTATAGTGACGTTCAAGCTCAAATGAACGCTACAAAAGCACCATAAAGAAGTCTAAATTATTTTTTATTTTTTTTCTTCTGAAGTTGAACAGATCAAAATTTAAGTCATTGGTCTCTCTCAAATCAGATTATTCATGCAACTCAGTAAGCAGCTCTCAAATCTAATATTACACATACTGTACTGTATGGTTTGACAAGACAGCTTGAACTCATTAATTTGATGTTGTAGACATCCTTGAAATTGTTCAATGGAAAAATACAGGTTTGAAACAGCATGAGGGTTAGTAAACAATGACAATTTTCATGTTGGGATAAACTCTCCCATTAACTGGAGAGACTCCAATGCCCCGGTTCATGGTTGAGTCCTCAAAAAAGATAAAAGGACAGATAAAGCAAAATATAGGGAGCTATCAGAGCTCAGCCAAAGACATCAATAGCCTCTCCAATGTTGTTCCACTCCACCAGGGCCATCGTCGGTTTCTGTGTTTCCCTTTGCATTTACAATCTTCAGTCCACACGCTCCTGTACACAGTAAATTACCATCTTCGTACAGAAATAGAACAGGATGGATGCTATGGACTCGTTCTTGGAAATCAGAAGTGCTGGTCTGAGCAAAGCTGGACTGAGGGCACAGTGGAAAAACATGCAAGGAAAAACAAGCTGACTTGGGTTTCGTGTCAATCAGAGAAGAAACTGTCCATGAACGCTGCCCAAGCCAGCTACAGTAAAAGGGTAAAAATATTACCTGACCGTAGGCATATACTTACTTCTAAAAGAACCAAGATTTTAGTTCAAGGGAGGACTGAAATAACCGGTTTTATACGATATATGCTACACATCAGGGATTCTATTTTTTTCTTCTATTTTTAACTTCACATCATCTTAAAATTGCTGTGCTCAATCTTAGAACTGGAGATTGAAGATATTTGTCTTTGATTTGGTACAATAGGTCTGTGTTGACCTGTGTTTTTGATATTTTGAAAATTCAGCTTTGCCATGAAAAAAAAAAATCAGCTTTGATATAATAATAAATTGCACTTTAAATGTATTACAGTAGAAAACAGATATTTTGAATTGTAATAATATGTCACAATATTACTATATATACAGTTGACTATACTGGCCCATTAGTACTTTGACTATAAAAAAAGAGAAAAGGGAAGGGAGAGAGAAAAACAAGCAAGTTCATATGAGTCAACCATGGCATCAGATGGCTCTGGACGGAGTGAGTTAATTATCTTCACCATATGCACCACTTGGCCTCTTATTCAATCTCTTCTCACTACATACAAATACAATCTCGCATCTTCTATCCTGCTGACTACTTTTGTTCTTCGGCCGTTTGCCTGGAGCTCTGAAACTCCTCTGAAGTTTGCAGGGTCGCTTGCTCGCCCCATGAATTGTTATTTTCAACTTTGAGTTCTCCTCTTAATAAACCCAACCCAATCCATCATAATTCTATACAAAGCTTCAGACACATCCTTCTGTTTGTCTCGACCAAGAGTACTGGAAGTTCAACACCACATCTAGAGAAGCATGCAAGCAGGAAGTCCACATGCTGCCTGACACGCATGTCACTCATGCACTCTCCCATCAACCCCTGCTCTTTGAGAAAACAAGACCAGTTCCAAAAACTACTGCTCAGCTGCCACTAGTTATCTAACATCATTGGAGCCCTTGCCCAGCCATTTTATTTCTTTAACCAGAATTCTCACTGTCACGGCCCAGACCAAACATTATAAACACAATTAAGTGAGGTGACCGTCTGTTCTGTTTTTACTCTGTGAGGATGTTTATGCCAAACTGGCTGACCGTGACTGTTCTCAGAATATTCAGTTAAACAAATATAATCTAAAATGTCTCTAAATACTGTGGTGTGAATTGCTCCATTTGAGAAAACTTGTAAGGGCTGACTGCATTAAATTCTACACTAGTAAAAAAAAAATATATGCATGTTGGTACGATGGAAAAAAATTGAAGAAAAAAAAAAATTCACAGCAATTAACAAAGCATTTTTGGTCTGGAATAGACGCATTTTGGTTTGGAAAGAAAAATAAGTCTGGACGAGGCGTGATAGTTTTGAGGCATTAAGACGTTGGTAAACAGGAAAAAATCCTTTTCTAATCCAAGATTCAAATATTAAGTTCCAAGTGGCTCCTTGATGTGGGTGGTTTAAGTTAAGAAGTTGTCAGGATTTAAGAAAATGACCCTTAACAAACTACTAGTTGAAGCTAATTACAAAATTAAAACAAATTAAGCTGAAAAATAGACAATGAAGTAGAACTTTGGTCAAGGACCTCACCAAGTAAGACATCTTTGTTGGTCCTGGAACAACATTAATCAATTTAGACTTTAGGGTTAGGTTTTATGGATGGGGTTAGGGTTAAGGCTGAGGTTTGGGCTTCAACAACATTCTTATCAACCTATCATTTAGTATAAAGAGCAGTTATTGGTTATGGTTAGGACTATGTTTGTTTGACAGGAATGTAGTTCCAGAACCAACAAAAGATGTTGATCCAGGAGCACATTGGCAAAAATCAACTTTCCTAAAATAATATTTAACACTATTGGAGAAAGCAAGATTGGATTATATGGTTAAAATCAACATGAAATGGCATTCAAACCCATTTTACTTCTACTGTGTAATGCATTTAAAGTAAAGATTCAAAGAAAGAGACATATTGACAGATGGATAGACTGATAAAATAAAAAATAAAAAATAAATGAAGAAAGGGATTTGATTTTATCCAGTGGAAATTGAATGAACTCTGAAAGTGGTCTATATGATTGTTATAGGGAAGGAGTTGATGGCAGTTGAAAAGAAAATGGTTTCAAAGGCAGATTCAAGAAGGAAAAAAAAAAAATATATATATATATATATATAAAACCAAATCACAATAATGAAAAAGAATCTGCATTAAAAAGTAAATATTGTTGATTTTTATTTCATGTTGACCAAAAAGTAACTGTGCTCTAATTAACAACAAAGAGAAATTTAAGATCTTTAAGTCTCACTCTCATCACCTTCCTGTCTTTCTCCTGTCCACCTCCAGACAGCAGAACGGTGTTTTTTTTTGGTCCTCCCTGTTCTGAAGGCCTCTTATCTCTCTTGCTTTCCAGCCAAGCATGTCTTCCCAGGTAGCGTCTGGTTGAGATAACGTTAGCCAGGCCGTGAGCGCGTGTGCAGCTGCGTGCGGAGGCGAGGGTCTCTGAGTCTGAGGTTAAGTGCTCAACATAATGCTCCTTGTGACCTGTTGCTCACAGGCCTCTCAGACTCACACAACTAGTGCTTTCAGTCTCTCTCTTTTTTGGCCCTAGAAACGAAAAGCGCACTTACCCTCTCAAAGCCGCGACTAAAAGGCCTGCTCTCGTTCTTTTATCCCTCAAATCCTGACACATCGTTTTCATTGAGCCCGAGTATTCCCCTGATGATTTACCTCCAACGTATCACTTTGACATCAAATACACAAAAAACCCTGGGATGTTGCTTTTTAACCGGCGATTAGGCAAACGAGATGATCAACACAGGTTGAGGATCTATTATGGCTATGCCAGTGGTGGTTGGGAAAGATTACAAGTGGTTAAATGGCTCCTTTTTGCAAAAAGCAGAGGAACAGAGAGAAAAGATGGTATCAACTCGCGTCCGCGAAGGGGCTTTGTTTGCCTGACAGCAGGATTACAAGATAGTGGAGAGGTGGGAGGGAAAGCTTAGCTCCCGATGTTTCAAAAGACATAACTGCTCAAGGGTTTGTCAAAACAACATAATCCAGGTTATATTACACATCTGCAGGGTGAATAAAGTGCAACAGAAACTCAATGGCTACTTACATGGAGGATTGCACACTTTATAGGTGAGAAGATTCAGATTTCAAGTCTTACCTGGGGAGAGAAAAACAGGAAATTAGGAGATAGGAGATATTAGGAGAGAGGAAAAAAGGAGATTAATAAACCAATGGCAATGCATTGCTGTATTTTATTTCACAGCTCTGTTGAATGCTTGATTCTGATTGGCTGGCAAATTGTAAAAGTTACAAGTCTGCTGACCGCACAAATGTGACATTACATCACTCTAAAACCACCTGTCCTCAATATAAGAATGCAATATTTTGCTTAGATTACAATCTACATTACATTAAGAAAAACTGAAATATAAAAGCATATCTTGTAATTCTGGCAAATAGAAAAGGATCACTAAAAAAAAAAAAAAAAAAAAAAAAATTCTATTATCAGGGTTCAAAAGGTTTATAGTTTTACAGTTATTATAATTTTTAAATATAACTAATTAACTAGTTTCTGTCACAAGCATGACACGTCAGACCAGAAAAATTCTGCATTTAATACATGTGCGAAATATAGATATTTCGTCAACACCGTAATAGTTTTAGTCTGATTATGTTGACCAATCGATGAATGGAGCCGACAGTCAATTTGAAATAAATTTTATAGTTTTAATTAAATTCATTCATTCATTGAAGTGAAAGCTAGATTTGTCAATATTTATGACGAATATTTGATATTTACATATATCTGTTTTGTTATAAACCCCCATACCCTCAGGGTTAGGAGTTTCTTTAAAAAAAAACTAGACTTACTTAAGCACATGCAATAATAATAGTGAATCTCGCCTTAGCAAACAGCACAAACAATAGCACTTTTCTCTTGATGAAGTTTGACTGTAAAGCATTAGTGTGCTGCAGTATTTGGAGGGTCTGTTTTATGCTGGTGTTAAATGCACGCTTGTTGGCAGTACAGCAGGGGGCTGGAAGAGTATGAAGGGCACAGTGTTTGCCTTATTTGGGGATGACTGGCTGTGTTTAATGAAGGACACTGGCCTTTACAGAGTTGGCCGAGGGAAACTTCACTGAAAGGCATGCGCATACACACAGAGGTTTTCGGGTTTTCTATTTGTCAATTGTAAATCTTACACTGAAATTCCTACCTGCTATTTGCTTGCTCTCACGGCACAATATAAAATATACATGCTGTGCAAAATCCCGCAAAAAAAAAAAAAAAAAAAAAAATCTTGAGATCTCTTTAATGTTCCAAATATTTCTAAGGTGACATTTAGAGCAAACAGAGGCTTTGCGCAAGTATCCTGCTACTCAGATGTAAGAAAAAGACCCTTTAAAGTTTCAGAGGAGATCTTAAACTGTGCTGAGATTTGTCAAGATAAAGTCTTCAAAAGCCAGATATTTCAAGTTATATATTTAATATGTAAAAGACCAAATTATCTGAGCTATGCAGTCTACAATTAATTTCTAGCTCTTACTTCATGTCAACAATTCTTAACTGTCTTAACTGTGTATATTTTTGTTTCTCCTGAAGAATTTTAGAAGAAACATCTGAGGCAAATATGATACTTAGAAAAAATACAGCTGCAAGCAGCAATTATCAGGGCCAAGCACATTAGAAGCAAACAAGGAAGCTAGCAGCAGACCAGCAGAAAAAAATAGTAAATAAAGACATTTGGAGACAATTTTAAGCAAAAAGGTTGAAAACCCATAAATACATTGAGTTGTAATGAGATATAATTGCTTATAAAATATTTTCATTACAATTTTGAAAGTTTCTGAGTACCTTCAGGGCATGGTGCCGAAGACACATACAGAGTTTCGCAACAATATGCCAGTGTGTTCGTAAAATATGCAATATGCAAAACCGTTTCAGTCACAGCTTTGAATTTTTTGTCATTTTGTAATTAAAATGACGGCCATGTTTTTCAAGGTAAAGCAATGTCATAATGGACTATGATAGCAACAGAGACAAAGACCCGTGGACCAAGTGGCACAGTACCCCCTGCTTTTTTGTGAGTGCCCCATACATAAAAAAATGACCCACACTGACTTGCATTTTTTTTGCCACTTATGATCAAAATTCTGACATTTGGCCACTATCATTTAGTCAACCTGCTATGAATCCAATTTTCCTACGGTGGTTTCATCTCGATCGGACTAACGGTTTCAAAGTTATTTGCGAAAGTTGTTTAAATCACAACGTTGCACAAACCATAAAGTGAAACCTAACATGTTTGGTATCGTTGGACTCGGCAACACCTGTGAAAATAAGTCAACCAAATCTAAAGTTATAAGCATGTGAATATTTGATTTAACCACTAGGTGGTGCTGGTCTGAAACTTCCCAGGCTCCTTTTGGGCATCGTGCCGATGACCCATACAGAGTTTCGTAACAATACGCTAATGGCCCCTAACAAAGAGAATTCAAAAAGTCTCTTTAGTCTTGAAAGAGCAACAACTGAAACCACAAAACTTTGCTCTGGGAATCAGCACTGTTCAACAACAGGCAATGTAGAATCTTGTATTAATTTGCAGATCTGCTATTAGCATTCCAGTGTACACACTCACACCGAGGCAGGTGACTGCACATGTAATGGAGTGTGTCAGCAGATGTCACATTAACAGCTAACTATGAGGACAATAAAGGCACTGGGACACGTTCGGTTCGGGTCAATGCGGTGACTGCAGATTACTATTGAGCTTTTTGTTTAATAGACATTAGGTCACCAGTACTCTCTTAAACCGTTGTGTCCTCTGCTAGCAAAATAAAATTTTTCCAAAGTCAAATAATGCACTGAGAGAATGTGTAGGATCATTTTTTAAAGGTGAAGTGTACAATTGTGGCACCATTTTTTTTATTGAATTTTTTATTTCCAGCTTCCAAGCACATGAAAGGATACAATAAAAATATTTGTAAAATTGACAAAAAAACCTTTAAAGTTACATTTTTCAGAAGAGATCGGAGGACAATTTCAAGGCTGTTGAATCAACAATGAAAAAAAAAAACCCTGAGAATCGTAAACAAATAGTGCCCAGTAAACGTAACGTCAGTCTGGATATATGTCCCACTCACTCCCGACTACACACACACACACACACACACACACACACACACACACACACACACACACACACACACACACACACACACACACACACACACACACACACACACACACACACACACACACACACACACACACACACACACACACACACACACACACGTGACTGATGTTATAACAACAGGGTTCTGTTTTAATCCCTGCCGTCATCTTCAAAGACAGATTAGGGGTCTTGTAATGAAGAGGCAGAGACTGAGAGAGAGAAGGAGATGGAGACAGAGACAAAGACAGATAGAAATGCTGATGAGCAGTTCATGTTCTGTAGTTATACTACGAATGAACTGACTGAACTCTGCATTTCAACGCTATTCCACACGTGAGGAAATAATTCACCTATGGTTAGAAGTACAGTAACTATGAACTATAATTGACTCCAAACTGTTGAAGTATTGAAAAATGTAATGTAGCCAAGAAATCAAATATTACTTATGATTACCAGATAATAGATAATTAAATTTTTATGAAAATATAACTATAAAAATTTACATCCACAACAGGAAATAATATAATATAATATAATATAATGTAATATAATGTAATATAATGTAATATAATGTAATATAATATAATGTAATATAATGTAATATAATATAATGTAATGTACGGTAATATGATCTATCACGATAATGAACATGCATTTTATTATTTTATTTTCAAACTTAAACATTTTTACATTTTAATCTGGACTAAAACATTATTGTTCTTTATAGATCTTATAGTTCTAACTGTAATCTGTGAAACATTTGTTTACTTTATACATTTTTGTATGCTGTTTTATTGTATTTAAATATTTAGAGTTATTTTTGTTATAAGTTATTAAACCTGTTAGGAGGACAACACTTTTTGTAACTCAATTTAATATCACATGATACCATAATAAAAGCTTCAGCAATTATTGTAATATGAAAATTTGATACGTCACATGCCTAGTAGACAGAAATTAGAAAATAGAATGCATTTATTTATTTTTAAATATACTTTTTTGTAAATTTGAAATTCAACCCCATTCCTCTTCTCAGACGTTTTCCCCCTACTTGACTTGTGCTGTTAATTACACTCTGCACAGGTCCAGGTTATGTGTAAAGTTTTTGCCTCATTCTCCTAATTGTAAGTATATTACATACTGTAGCTGTGCTGCATAGAGCAAAAGAACCTTTAACTTGCTGTAATATTACACAAAGCAACGTACCATAAGACTATAGCAATGTACAGAGTCACATAGTGAGCTGAGAGTGTAATGGAGACATGCACCGCTGGCGCGCCATGTCTGTCCACGGGTTTAAATTTAGCCTGGATCAGTCTATCTCAGACATTTGAAAGGAGTATTATCATCTCCACCGGACGAGACGCTACTGGACAAATTACACTTCAAACATTGGGTCTGCAAAAGAAAAGAAATACCGTCATTATGTCCAGACATGCAGGTGAACATTTTGAATGGCAAAGAACGCTTCAGCTAAATTTAAAAATTGTGTATAATCATGGCAAGATGCCTGCCAAGTGATAACGTCTTTTTACACGAGAAATCCACGTCAGTTTAAACAATAGTGTCTCCCGGCCTTTATGAGTTTTACATCAAAGTACACTCTCTGAAGTGTTTGTTTACTAGCCATTTCTCATTTCCTGCGGCACCATCCTGTTATCGCTGTGCCGCTATCGCTTCTATAATTGTACATTATTATATAGACGAGATAAAGGTGAGTTAAGTAGGGACGCTGCCTCTTGCGTAAACATTTGGATGTGATTTTTCCTTCTTATCTAACCTTTGCTGGTTGCTCTCTTTTCACTTTCTCTCATGGTCTCGCAGTATGGGAGCGTGTGTGTTTTGGAGCACAGAGGGGGCCTGGCTCTAGCCTGGTCTTAACAGACTCAGTGGAGTCATTGCAGCTGTTTCGGGCCGGCCACAAAGGGGAGCATTTAATTGGTACTGAATGCAGGGACAGAGGCTTTCAATTTGGTCAGGGCTGTAGAGACACGCACTCTTCTTGCGGTGTGTGCGTGTTTTGTTTTGTTACGTTTGTCCTACCTTCTCATATAACACACTACAACCCCCCACAAAACCTTGAGAGCCCCCCCACCCCCCACATACAACAAGCTATAGCACAGTCATGCACAACAAAACAGCAACAGCGTCAACCGGTGCAGCGGTTAATAATTGCGCTGTATGCGTTAGGGATTGTAAAATGAGGGCTGTTAAAGTAAAACCGGACAGCTGCTCATCCAAAGACTGTTTCTGATTTTCTATCCATTCAAAATATCTTTGTTTTGACTGCTCTTTGGGATTGGGAATGTGGTCTGCCAATAGTTTTACAAGGTTTCGTTGTCTATTTATATATAGACATAATAGTATAATCACTCAGTCGGGTGGGGAGGGGACATTAAATGGATAATGTGAGGTTATATTAACCCCCACCAACTCTCAGAAAACAATGGAAAACTTTTCATGAGTGTGCCACAGAAAGTCAAATGCTGGTGTAATTTTGTGATTCTGTAACGTCGTCAAACATCATACGGAGTTAATTTGAGGCTCTGCTGTAGGTAAGAGAACAAGAGATGCCCAGCGATGTGATAAAAATCTTTTTAGGAGCTGAGCGGCATGTTAGTAGCATACAAGCACACACTAAACGTAGCCTAGAAGTCTATCTCTCCTAATTCCCTTAAATGTGGGACTGTTTAGCTGTCCTGATGAGCTCAGTCTGTGTCAATGGCCCCTCCTCTTGTGAAAGTAAGAAACACATACATACTTACACTTCCAGAGTCCTTAGTGTCAATAAGGCACCCACAGTGTGCAACACTGACAGACAACTATAGACTGAAACCCTTTTTTATGGTCCTGCAAACACAGAGGTGGTCATTTTTCCTAGCCAGAGGCTGAAAGGGATGCAAAAAAACTAGAACTTTAGAATGCAAAACAAATAAATAATCGGATTTGCTGAAACATCTAGTATAGTATAGCATAGTATAATATAATATATGACTAGTGCTGGGCAAATGATTAATCGCATCCAAAATAAAAGTTTGTGTTTACATGATATATGTGTGTGTACTGTGTATAATTATTATGTATATGTGTATACACAATGTGTATCTTGTATATGTATATACCCTTCTTTTCCCAGTGATATTCCTCTGAGCTTTTTCCTTTTTTAAATGTCTCTCAGCGACCTCTCTTTCTACGGTCTTTCTTTAAATCTCCCTCTTGCTCAGCTCACTCTCTCCACCCCCATCACGAGTGGACACGCCCCCTACTGCTGATTGGCTACAAGTGTGTTGTGGTGCTCGGTCTGACCCACTTTCAGCGTTTTTCAAAAATCGCTTATTGCACCTTTAAAACATTCCTATGCTAACATAAGTAACATCCAACATTGCCTTAACAATGAGGTAAATAAACTAGGAGAATGAAAACATTACATTGTGTTCTGGTTATGGTGAATATCTGTTAGCGGACTGTGTTTTCCTTTGGGTCCTGTATCTAAATAACGGAGCGCATCAAGATAACTGCCGGCAGAGAACGAAGAAAGATCTCACATAACTCAACAGCCGATGTTCAAAAAAACATGAGAGCGTGAAACCGCAAAGCCTCCAGCTAACGTTTGTGCCGCTTTATTTTTGAATTGCATCTGGAGATGTTTAAATGTTATTAAAATGTGTGCAGTGTGAGGACAGATCAGGTTACGTCCAAAAAAAAAAAAAAAAAAAAAAAACCTGGTGAGAGTACTGGATGCTGTTTCTTTCAAACGAATGAGAAAAACTGAAGTGGGTGAGGAGGAGACAGCGATGAAAAAGAGGAATGGGAGAAAGAGAAAACGAGGGGTGAAGACTCTGACAGCAGTTCTCTGTGAGTGTCTCTGCGTGGCTCCTGCCAAGAAAAACAAGGCCTGAGCAAAGTTGGGAATCTGATTTCAGCCGAGAGCTGCGGCAGGAAACGCTGTTCCTCCAGGGGGAAGGGTGCAGATCCACAGCCATGGAGCACTCCCAAAATCTTTTCTCCCCAAAAACACCTCTGTTTCTTCCTCTCTCAAAAGCCTCTATGTATCTCCTTAATTCTCATTTTCTACAGGTCAGGACTACAGTTTATCATCCGGTCTCTGTGTCTTCTCAGACTTTCCAGGTCTAAGGTTCAGGCCAAAAAAGCTTTGTCTGGGAGGTATCACATTTCACACTTGCGCTTGCTTACAGGGTGAAGGGCAATGAAAACCAGGTCCCACATGTCACGAGAAGGTTGTGTTGGTTAAATCTAGCATTGCTAGCAAAGGGCCACTATCTCCACATGGATCACACAACCAGCACGGTTGACTACAGAACGAAGGGTTAGAAATTACCAAGCCTCTCTGATGGATACAAGAGAGCTAGATTCACACACTGGGAAAAGGAGCAATGTCAAAAGGATGTCTGCTTTTCGTGGTCTAAATGTGGTCGTAATGATGCCAGATGTGGCCAATCAAAACCGTGGACTGCATTCAGCTGCAAATACAGCTGTGCTGATCCTTCTTATCCCCCTCCTCCCAAAAAAACTCCTCCCTCCATCTCTTCCGTTCAATTCTTGCCTCTCTTTTCAGGTCTGTCCAAGCAGTCAGTTAACAAAATATCCTATTCGGACAATGGATTTAAATAAAATGCGGCCATTATGGTGACTTATGGCCACTCTGGAGCTGCAGATTTGGTGGGGCGGGATCATGCTGATCTCTTCTGCAGACTACAGGGAAATAGAGCTATAAAACTAACCTGCCTCTGATTAGCACCATTCCAAAGCAGGACACAGGACCTAAAAACAGTGTGACATTGATGAGGTGAAGAAGACATCTGTCTGAAAGGAAACAGATCAAATGTCCCCAGAAAGAATCCTGTTGACACTTGTAAATATCTCATCACACAGCATATCATGGACAATATGTATGTGGATTGACTGTCCACATGCATTGCGTCCTTTGGCTGGTCTTTTGAGTTTTTAAGAGGTATGAGATATAGTGGTTTAGGTAGGCAACACCACAAATAAAATAATCTCCATTACTATAAATTAACTGCTTTTCAAGTCACCTTTATTTATATAGTGCTTTATACAAGATTCTTTCAAAGCAGCCTAACAGAGACCACCTAACTACTTTTACAATGAAAAACTGTCTTCCTCGCCTCTACACCCATTAAAAAGGTGCAATAATTGTACCTTTAGGGGGACAACAGTTTGTCACTCAAAGGGACATCTTTGTACCTTATTTGTATCTTATTTACCCCTAATAGCTTCATGGTAGCATTTCAAGGGTACATTTTACTACTAATATGCACCTTGTAGGGGTAGATAAGGTACAAAGTTGTCCTTTTAAGGGTACTGCCACAGTGACAAGCTGTTGTACCTCTAAACGTACAATTTTTGCACCTTTTTTGACGGTGTAAGATAATGTCCTTTGCAGAAAACTCTCTTAACTCTTAGTCCGAGACATTTCTCACATTTTTTTCCCATAAGAGCCAACTTGCTCACACAGGGCCGCACAAGAGTCTCTCTGTTCAGGGTCTCTGTAAGGAGCTAGGGTCTGCTAGGCTCCAGGCTAGCATGAATGTGGACATTTAAAAAAAAAAAAAAATTTTTCACAGACTTAATTAAAACCCCATGTCACAAGCAGCAGGCTGGGGGTTTGCAGCAGCCTGTTGCTGGTGAGGAACACATGTTGTAAACAAACAAGAACCCGAGTCAAAAAGCCATTGAGCTAGGGTCTGCTAACCACATAGAATGCAGCTAAGGATTCAGAATAGTGACAGATGCAACATGTGGACCCTCTGCTCTTCACATTATACCCTTCCCAGAAGATTGCGCTTTTGTAAACTTCCCGAAAACAGCTGTAAGCATGTGTGCAGATGCATTCCAATTCAAAGCGATTGGATTCACTAGAACAACAGGATGGTGATTTGTTAGACATGTCAGAAGCACAGGCCCACCGAAGACATGCCAGTAACCGAGGTCGACTAATAATAAAATCTGTTAATGAGCAGTCAGCAGGCTTCTCAGATGTTCACTAGCATCAGCCATGCCAAAAGACTGAACCGTGTCATTGGTGGTTATCAGCATAAATCTACAAAGTAAGGCATGCATGTAGATAATATTACACAGCGTGCCAGTGTGCCCTCTTCAAAAGTATTGGCTTTCTAGCGTTGGTGACTGCTACTGGGAGAAGGTAGAGTAGCTTATTTCTCATGACAAGACCTGAAGCCTGATAAATTACACATCTCAGAACCTTGATATGTTAATGCAGATGAAATAGCGTACATGCCAGCTGGGGTTTCAAAGCATATGGCGGCACTCAGAAATCTAGTGCAAGGGATCACAGGTTATATCGAACAAATATCGAGCTCTGTTTGAACACAGATACTCATGAGAACTGAGCCTAGCAAGCCTTATATCCACACATCAAACCATAGTAAATCTCTTAACAGGATACATGTGGGCTGAACAGTTCTTGTAGTTGATGGAAATAACACATCTAAAATAGATGAATTTGATGTTTTGAAAGATAAGAAACACTACTTTTATTGGCTGACTATTCATGTCAAGACTAGTAAGTGACAAATTAACTCTGTCATCCATTTACAGTGGATGTTGCTGTAGTGGGGGGTTTGAATGTTTGAAATGCAACAACAACAAGAGAAAATGCAAAGGAAGAAATGTCAGTTTATGTAGAACATTGACCTCTGAGCCCACCTTGTAACCTCAGCTCAAATGTCATCTCTCTTTAAACATCTCAAGAACATAACAGTCAAGAAATTAGGCCAACAAAAATCATATTTTTCTCTCTCTTTGTTAAGTGTACTTGGATGTGAACAGAAAAAAAAACAAAAAAAAACACAAAATGTGACTTTTCATAAATCCAATGTTCTTCCATCCTGGTTCACAGATGATAATATACTTAATCTAATAAAATATCTAAATCAAAATATATGGCATTTCATCCATATAAAATCGCCTTTTACTCAAAATTCAAAGCCCATATTCCTGCAAACAAAACTTTGTCAAGCCAGCACTCATAGTAAGTCCAACTTTGCTTTTCTAGTTAAAAATTAGTCATGAATTTCTTTAAATTTCAATAAATTTTTATTCTATTGTATTCTCAGTTTAACTGAATGGCTCACAAGCCTGGATTTCAGATTTGCATACTGCCCTCATGACAAACATGATCGATGGCGCAACAAGCCTTGCTTCAGCCAACTTCAGTCTCACACATGGTGAACCTCATGACAAAAAAAGTGAAACATTCTAACAAAAGTGACCAAAAGCCAAACCCAGATCTGGCCACATATAACTTGTATTTTGTGACCCTGGACCACAGTCATAAGTCGCACGGGTATATTTGTGGCAATAGCCAACAATACATTGTATGGGTCAAAATGATCAAATTTTCTTTTATGCCAAAAATCATTAGGATATTAAGTAAAGATCATGTTCCATGAAGATATCTTGTAAATTTCCTACCATAAATATATCTAATAATAAAGTTTTTGTAGTAATATGCATTGCTAAGGATTTAATTTGGACAACTTTAAAGGTGATTTTCTCAATATTTAGATTTTTCTGTACCGTCAGATTCCAGATTTTAAAATAGTTGTATCTCGGCCAAACATCCTATCTTAACAAACCATACGTCAATGGAAAACTTATTTATTCAGCTTTCATGTGATGTATAAATCTCTTATCTTATGATTGGTTTTGTGGTCCAGGGTCACAAAAAAAAGAAAAAAGTCACAAGGTTTCCCCTGCAGCTATAACTCAACCAAATGGACAGTAAGTAAGTGTAGGTCAATAAACAGAGCAACAATAGGTGCAAACACAAAAGTTTTTCATGGACAATACGTAACACATCCTCTGACCCAAGTTAGGTTGAGATAGCATGTAATTCATATAAACAAGTTGCTGGGTGGAGTGGTCAGTCAGTTTCTAGGTGTCCAAGATGACTTGGCTTCAAACGCAGAGGCCACCCACCAGAAAAAGCTTAAAACCAGTCTGGAATAAATGATGTTAATGTACCTACAGCAAAGCCAAAAATAAGATCATCTGCTTCTCCTATTAAAAATGACTCGGCAAAGAGCTGTCTTAGCTCCAGCTGGACGTAAACTATTGCGGTCATAACTCAGGCCTTCCACTGAGCCTGGCAAAGTCAGACCACATGAGATGTCAACTCCGCAGATACGTAAATCAAAAGAGTGAAAATCGTTAAATGAGAGGGAAAAAAAAGTCAGAATATTTCATTTACAATTACGTTTCCAGTCCATGCTGTGACTGCCGGCAACAGATGGAGCGGAGGCTGGCCTGCTAATGAAATTAAAGACAGTAATCTGTGCGTGTGAAGTAGTCGATGCTTCATGTTCTTTTCCTCACACTGACGGCTGGGTTGTTCAGCAAAATTTATGGGTTCCTGAGAGGGGAATGGGTGAACTTTTGCGTGAATCTAAATCATGACTGCAACAGTAAGTTGCTAATTGGGAAAACAGATAATAGATGTTATTTTTCTTAACTGTGTATAGCTTTGTGGTCACTAATGTAGGCTGTAGGTAAATAGCAGGCTGAAGGCACTTCTACTGAATACATTTTTTGTTCTGCACATATTGGCATTTCATTCAGCATATTTAATGGAATATCCCAAAATTTACAAAAATATGTGGACTGAAACTAATTTTTTGATATAAAAATAAGAAGTCTAAAAAACAAGGCACAAGTAAACTCTAAACTCTAAAAAAAAAAAAAAAAATACATGAGGGAAACTTCTAGGCCTACTTCAGGGCTGAGCCAACATGGAAATCACACTTTTCCAGTTCAAGTACTTTATGGTGTCTTACAGTCTTCTGTGTGACTTACAGCCACTTGCCTGGGTCCCACCTCCAGCACTAAGCGAACAGCATGTGTTGGTAATTTGCAGGCAGTTGATGTTGATTAGTGCAGGCATGACATCTCTGGACCTCAGCTGTTATTGTGTACAAGGAGAGAAGCCCCTCTCAATTAGCTGCAGCATGTTAGCAAATCAGGGTTTACAAGACCTCTAGGAACACCTAAGTCTTTGGCGAGAATAATGGGGGTAGAGAATTTTAATAAACTTGAAGATTCTGAAAGTCTACTGAATGATTACTGAAACAAAGCTGCTGTTGGTGATCTACAAAAAAAAAAAAAAAAAAAAAAAAAAAAAAAAAAAAAAAAAATACACACAAATACTTATATCATTAGATTATCACTAATCATTAGATTATATTCAATTATATGTAGAACTGAAATGCATCATTATCAGTTTCTGACAAACTTCACTAATATCTGCAAAATCATGAAGCTGAAATAGTGACCAATTTTTTCCCTCCTTTGTCTGATTCCCATGTTGTTTTCATTGCTCTAGGCTTAACCCCCTTGAAAGTGAACGAGGTTTGATTCCTAAGAGAGATAGACAGCCTACATGAAAGCTCAGTTCCCACACCCACTGTTTAGATGTGATAACGTCACAATAAGTCATTTGGAGCCGAGCCCCTCAGCTTTGTAAATGTAGGGTGATGCATAATCCTTCGTTTTTTGCTCTATTTGCATGAAGATAAGAATCTGATTTAATAAACCAGACTTGACATGTTGAATGCTTATGTGGAAGCTTTACGCTTGATGGCTCAAAACATTTCCGTTTGCTTTATTTTCCATCCAGCTGTTTGCGTGAGTGTGTGCTTGCAGCAAGGCTCATGAGAACCTGCATTTGTGGCAGAACATCAAACGGACTTGCTACATCCCATTGGGGCCAGGCTTGTCTCTGAAGTGGACCCAGCCCCACTAGGCTTTCCCTTCCCCTCAAACCACTTCCTTTTGGCTTGAAGAACCTCTGCCCAGTCCAAAGGGACAAGCCTCAATGACATCTCCATATCTAATGCCCAAGACTTTTTACATCAGTAACATTCAGCCTCCCTCATTGTTCCAAGTCTTTGTGACCAGCTCACGGCTGGGATACAAGTAAGACTCGTAGGTCAGCAAGTTACCCCTTCATCCCCCAACCTCCCTCCCTCCCTCCGTCACTGGCACACAGAGCTCTTCTGATAGACAGATAGCGTGAAGGTCATCCTCAGAGAACAGAGGCTCCGGGCAAGAATGCAAAGTATGACCCTTTTTTGAGCTGTCGGACAGAAAGGCTATCTGTGAATCAACACATGGCTGGCACAAGGGCCTATGTGTCTGACCTGTCATGCATCTGAGCTGCCAAAGACATCTGATGTGGTGTAAGGGGCCCACCATCTTCTACAGAGTTTTCATTTGAGGACTTGTGATGTGAATCTTATTTTCCACAATTTGGTCCGAGCTATTTATGCAAGCAAACTTTCGCAACCTTTATTCCGACCAATAATAAATCCAACAAAAGAAAAAAGGAATCAAATCTCCTACTCAGTCAAGGGAAATGCAATAAAATCTGAAAAAGAGAGGGAAAAAGATTTTTGCAAGGAAACGTGTTGTGTAGCCTGACTATAAACAAGCTGTTTAGCAATCTGTTTTGACCAAATACTTCTGCTTGTTACTAATTTCTAATTAAGTAGCTTTTTACACTAAGTAAAATGTAAGTGGTGTTTACCCATGCAAAACAGCACAATGCTAGGGTGTTGAGGGTGGTGGCCAAGTTGTTCTGAGTGGATTGTTGCGACTTGCTAGGGTAAAAATAATATTCATTACTCCATGCTTTCCATATGCAATACTCAAAGCTTCTCATATTGGCTTTACCTTACAACAACTCAAAACAAACCCTTGTTATATGATAAGCACAGCTGTGTGGGGGAAATGTTAGCAGTGAGCCAGCTGTTCCTTTGCCAAAGTAGTGGGGAAAAAATAGCAAACCAGCATTTTCCTTTGTAGGAGATAAACGGGTAATAAAAACATACAATTCACTAATAATTAATTGCACCTGCTGATAGTGTTGTTTATTTGCACACACTCTACATGTTAGAGTGCCAGATTCACTGTAGGAATAATGCAAATCATCTAAAGGAGCAAATACAGTATCAACAACAGCAATCTTAACACCTAAACTGGCTCTTTAAAATGCTGAAAATGCATGAGTTCTCCATAATTTGTGAATTTTGTGAAGTTGGTGTCATCTATAATGAGCATAATTAAGATAGAATAGAGGCGTGTTTGTGATGAAACCATAGACTGTAAAAAAAGATGGACGACGCACCTGCACTCTTCAATGTCTCAATATGGCGCTGATATCAGTAGTGAACTCGGGACCTGAATCAGCGTAGTAGTGAGCTCATGGGTGTCGGTAGCAAAACAAATGTGGGTGGGTCCTCCCCCAGAACATTTTTATTGGAGTAGATGGCATTTACATTAAGTGCAAAGAGCCCACCTTGTGTACTAAACATCTATTTGGGCCAGGCAAAATAACAGAAAACGCCTAATTATATACAGCGGCAATAGTGTAGAGATAAGGCACATGGTTCAAAGTTGATGCAAATCGACCCGAGGTTTCTCCCGAAAATCCCGAAAAAAAGAAAATCTGTTGGTGCCTCAGTGAAGCTGTCAATCTCAGCTGTCAATTTATGATGTCACACTCGCGTTTTTATAGCATCAAATAACGAAAAAAACAAACAAAAAAAAAAACACTTGAAATTACATCAACGTGATAAAAACTACCTAAAATGATGGAAACCATCTTTGGAAAAAAATTATTTGAAGTGTAATTTGAAACAAAACAACTCATGATTCAGCATTATTTCAGTGTATTTAACATCTGGAAAAACTGGATTCAGGTTTTTGCATTGAAATTTTGCCACTGTTTAGTGAACTGAAGAAACAATGCTGCAAACCACAAACACACATGGCTGAACTTCAGCTTGTACAAGTAACACTCAACCAAATATGTTGGTTTTAGTAAGTGTGGGTATACGGAGGTCAGAGTAATGGGTGTGCCGGAAGGTAGTGAGTGTGCCGAAAGGTCTTTACAATTAGTAAATAATAGCAACAGGCAATTCTGTCTGTTGGAGCAACTAGCTGGCAGTGAGTTGGGCATCTTTCCTTGTCACTGGTGGTCTATTGTGCTGCGTGTCAGTGTGGTACCCATGGACCACACAGCCAGCTGAATAGCAGCTGAGCTTGGCTTCAAGTGAGCAAAACTGAATCCGATATGAGCAGATAAGCAAAGTACGGAGAGTTTGGCTGGGCTGAGTGGAACAGCTGAGAAGAACGCTGGGCTGGTGTTCAGTAGAGGCTGGATCAGGACATCTGGTGTGATTATGATGATTTATCCAGTTCTGAGCAGCTATAACCTCACTGTGACTCAATCCCACTCATTGTGTTCCATTATAAAGGTTCAACGTGCTTCATTTTGATGTGGGTTTCTGCATGTGGTGATGCCTTTAGAGATAAACATCTGACAGTAATCAAACAACTGGAGTGAAATCCTTGTACTTCACCCAAAGCTGAAGGACAAAGGCATATTTAGAACATGATTAACAGATGAAACAAAGACAGAGAGAGAGAAGGTTCATGCTAAAAGACAACTGCATGGTTTTCAGTCTATGCTCAAACTTTTTATGTACCAGAAAGCTGTGTGCAACCAAACCAAAACCTTAACATGTGATAAAGTTAGATAAAAAATGATGTGAGAAATAACACTCAATATGGCACTCTAGGAATGGAAGTCCCGCCTTTCAGTCAAAAAAAAAAAAAAGCCAATCAGCTTGTTAAAAGAGACTAGTTAACTGTAAAACAAGCATGCACATTAACTGGACCTAGCAGCAAATTATATTACTGTATTATATAATACTGGCAAAGAGCTTTGGAGATTTCGGTCTTTCTCCATTTGATTACATACTAAGTCGCATACAAAGAAAATGTCCAAAAGCATTTCCAAGATCACCGCCATGAGGAATGACTTGCCATACAGGGACTTTGGTCTTACCCTGTGCCCTTCTCCCCTGCCTTGAAGGTTAAGGGCCCTATCATATACCCAGTGCGATGATTTTTGCTAGTTTTAGCCTGACGCAGTTATTTTCACGTCCTGTGCCACGCTGTTTAAACAGAAAATGCATTTGCGCCCATGAGCGTGCTGGTCTGAAAACGAGGTGTGTTCAGGCGCATTCTTGGTGCATTGCTATTTTGAGGCAACTGAAATAGACTGCGCAGCAGCACACACACATTTTTAAATATGAAAAATTAAAGGATTAAAAATGTAACAGATTATTATTGTGTACAAATATAAAAATGCCTACATGTCATAATGGCTAGTCATCGCATGCATCACAATTAGACTACCTATTTGCAGTAATGACGAACGAGCAGGCGTCATTGGACAAACATTTACTCACTAGCTAGAGAAGTGTTCAGTTTTTCCACTGGCAAATTCTGCCATGTAAATAGCGAATCCACCATGGAGCGAGTGCAACTGGCTTTTAAAGGGAATGGGAGATGAAACTCTGATTGTTTTATTGCACGTTATGCCTAAAACATACCATTACTCATTAAGAGAATAGGGACAACCCTTTTAGACCATGCGGCTGGCATGCAGACCATTTTTTTCCGTAAACTAGCAAAAGTGGATTTGGACACACCCTAAATGCACTTGCGCCATGGGCTTTAGACCATGCGCTTGGATTGTTAAAATAGGGCCCTAAGATTTGAAAAATGACTATGACACTTGCTTTTTGCTTTTCCTTTCCCTCTTTCTCCTCTATTCTTGTGGTTCTCCTCCATCCACTCAATCCACAAAGAAAAGTTGCCATGCTGGCAGTTTGACTCATCATTTACACAGTGATAGAGGTAGTATTTCCAGTGACTTTTTCCAGCATTCATTTTGAATTCCTAAATGATTTTCTCATCAACCACAAGGATTCAGCAATCAATCCTGCGGGAATGTGAACAAGTATTACCAAGTGGCGTCAATGATCAATCAGGAAATTTGAGGGGAGAAAAAAAAATTACCTTTCCACCCTAATTTCAAACATTTGATTTTTCATTTTGTGATTAGTTCCAATGGCATGTAGGGCAGTACTTTGAGGTCTGGTTAGAGTCAGGACAGCAACTTTATTTGTGACTTTCAGTTTAGTGCAGGATCAATGCTCCCCACACACACACACACACACAAATTCATCTAGACGGACAGAGAGGAATGATATGAAGCAAAACACTAGGGTCTTGAGATGTATTTTTAAAAGTTTAACTATTTTTAGTAAATATCTAATATACCAAGTCAATTTATTCCTGTGATGCCGAAGCTGAATTTATACAGCCATTACTTCAGTCTTTAGTGTCACATGATCCTTAGTGAAGGCCGCAAGCTCTACATTTATTTGTGCTGACTCACTGTACATGTATAATTAATGTCAATTTTTATAAATAACTATTTTGATTGTTGTTTGTAGAACACTGAAATTCACAGAAAGTAGGGAGAGAAAGAAAAAGAATTTGTTTCAATGTTGCCTATCTTAAAAGTTACATCATCCAATCCTCTATTTAATAAATCCAGCAAAAAGAGAATAAACAATCCTGAATTTTCTAATTAACATTCCTCCATTATAACGTCTTTAAGTCTTTTACACATGATTTCACCTTGTTCCACTGTGTGGAAAGCACAGGACAGATTTGTGATTAAGTATAATGTACTGAGCTAATCACTAGCAACGGTTCAGGGGCTTTAAGAAGCTTTGTTTCGTCTCATTGTTGAAGCTGGGGAATATTCTGCCTCATTAGGCACAAGTCTATGCCTTAGGTATTTCACAATGGAGAGAAAGTGTAATTGTGTTTTTGTGTGTGTTCTGTATAAAATCTGTTTAATTAATGAACTCTTTCCAAATGATCCCAGTGTCAGGATGATGTAACTGGTTCATTGCCCCTTCTATCCCAAGAGTTTGCTTGCTCCATCTTTTCTTGTTCCCAAACTCATCTTCCCTCTATTTCAGCTCTTGTTCGCGCCCAGGGATCAGCAGCTTTGGGACCTGTGTGTTAATCAAACCGAGATCTGTCTATTAGCATGTCTGTGGTATGGACGAGGAATGAGGGAAGGCATTATGGGGAGGGATATAAAAAGAAGCACTCATAAGGACTTAATTGAGTCAGTGTGTCATGTGTTTTCTGATCAGCTGCTGCTAGTAAACTCTGGCTAGACTGTTTCTATGCTAGCATAATGAAAAATAAATTTGCAACTATGCATAGATGTTAGTGCTGGGCAGTATGACAATATATATATATTGAGAGAAAGACGAAATGTGAAGAAAATTAAATAAAAAAACTGGAAGATCAGCTTATAACTGATATAGTAGTACTTAAAATTTTAATCAATTAATAAATAATTAAAAACTAAATAACATTAAAAGTGTTAAATTATTAGCGTTTTTAAACAATAACTTAAATTGAGTAATGACGGCAAAGGTAATGCAAATGTAAAGGAAATTAGCATATATGATATTTTATCAAGTAGTTTTTTTTTTTTTTTTATCTAATTGTGTTGTGATGCATTGTTCTCTTGCAGCATAAACACCTTGAAAAAAAATAATAAATAAATAAATAAATATATATGAGTCTCTAGTATGCGAGTGAATAAGGTAGGGATGCACAGTCATCTGGGAACTTAAAAGTGCCACCTGATTTGACAGAAACAACAGCAGTGCCAATGAAAACAGAACCGTCAAATGCAGCCAATCCACGTGCAGTCCTTCTCAGAAGTTACACAACAGACTTGCGCCAACACCGACAAGCCCATATGGGCTGTACGCAGCTGCGGTGAGAACACAAACAAGCATTCACAAACTTCCCAGCACAAGCCGACCTGAAAACAGACACAATCTCACTTTGCACAAAAGTCCAGTTATGACAGAAAGCCCACTCTGACCCTGAGTACTGAGATCTGTTCACATCAGAAGTGCAGCCACATGTGAAATTCATCATGTAACAACTCGATGAGCATGTGTAAGCGTAAGTAATGTGCATTTACACTGCAACATGTTCATCCTTGTGGGATTAAAAGTACTGTGTTTTGATTCCTGTGCTAGGTCAGAGAATAATTCTTCAGTAAAGTTACATAATTTAGATAAATGGATTGTTTGCAGTGAACAGGATGCATTGAAGACCTCAAAAACCCAATTTGAAGTATTTAGGTTTTTAGTTATAAATATATGCTCAAATACAACACAAATTATTATTTCATAATTATTGACTAATATTAAACATAGTATTCTAAAATAGTATATTCTTTTAAAATGGTATAAAAATAGGGAAATTAGCATACACAATAAAATATCCAATATCAATGAGTATAGCTCCGATATCAACTGATAGCAATTCATAAAGAAAAAAATATCCACTAGACAAAAAATAGCAGATATACTCATTTCAAATATATATTTTTTCTCTTCTGGAAAAGTCGAGATGAATCATGGACATTACAAGCTGATTTTTTAAAAAAATTATCGTCAAAACATTTCAAAGGTCTTTAAGGTTTCCGGCATTAGTTTCTGTAGACGTAGCATTTAGGTCATTCTGTTTTGTTCTTTTCAGGAGAACCTCAAGGTTGCACATTTCCTTCCAGAAACATACCTCATTAATCAAAAGTACAGTTTCCAAAAAGGAAAAAAGAAAGCGAGCGAGAGAGAAAGACATTTTAGGTGAGTCAGTGAATTCTCTGGCCATTTCAGAGGCTGGAATGCAAAGACACACATAGACGAAAAAAAAAAAATGTATGGCAAAAAAAAAAAAAAAAAAAAAAGAGAAAAAAAGATTACATTTGCACTTGCCCTCCTATACGGTTGCAACACAGCATATGACTGAACTGGGTCCAAACTGGAGTCATGAGTCTGGATCCCCACAGCTCGTGAATCACGTCATCTCATTCATCGACCGCACGTCACCGCCAGCACCCACATACTACTGTGTGGCCAGAGAGTTAGACTAGAATTACCTAAACACAAGCATTTGACAAAGAACTGCCTCTCATATTCCTAAATTACAGTCTCTTCTACTTACCAAGCCAGTCTGTGGCCTTCTATCTAATTGACTTCATGATAAATGAGCCCATCCAACCACAAGCAAAACATTTCCAGGAGTTGCAAGAGCATGTTTCACCCTCCTTATGGTTGCCAAACATTTCTAAAGGACTTCAGTGGTCCTCCTAAGCCATTCTATGAAAATATATGACCTGGTGGATTATACATTCTGGAGAGAGACTTTGCCACAATGGAATAAGTGAAGCAAATCACACACCGACCTGTGGCTTTAAACATGGCACACATGGAGTACTAAACCTATGAGCAAATTGCAGGACCCTTAAGCATGAATTTGTAAAAACTGCACATTTATAGCACATTTTGGGGTAACATGAGCCTAAATGGACAGTCCTCTACTATAAAGTGCATTTCTGGTCAAATTGACGGTCGATTTTAGTACAAAAATTAAATGAATCCATACAAAGAGACCATAAGACATCAAACATCAGCCAACATTTGGGACACATATATTCCAGAAACCTGGCATACAGACAAGACTGAAAATGTTTTGTTTCATTCAATCAGAGCTCTATCTGAAAAGCTGGTGATTCGGAGACCAGTCTGATTACCCTCAGCTTCGTTAAGGCTTCCTGGAGAACAGAGTCGTCCGAAGGTCACACATGAAAAAGCCGTTTGATCACAGAGCAGTCTGCTCATTCCTAAAACAAAATTGTTTTTTTGACCAACAGTCTAAGGACTGTGCAAATTGCTCCCAAAACAGAAGAGATAGAGATAGTCAGAACATGCAAGATGTTATGGTCTTTGAAAGTGAAAGTGCTGACAATGATTCTTGAAGAATGGCTGGACTGCCACCAAAACATCACCTCTCTTCCAAGAAGTCTATCTGAGGTAGTCAACAGTATACTGATGTTTTGTAATAATCAGGGGGGCACATAATTGGTGCGCAGGTGCGCATACGTGGTAAAAATAAACGATGTGCAGCAGAAAATGGAGGGAAACGCTTTTGAGTACCAACATTTATGGGGAAAGGGACACATTTACTTACTGGAGTAGGATTTTTCTCCATCTCTGGTAAGATGGAAATCATGATGATAAGCGTGTTCAATCATTATTAGGGGTGCAACTGATCACAGTTGATTCATGATCCATATGGACCACGGTTCAGCACGCATGTGATTTGTGGATTAACTGCTAAATTGAACCATCATAGAGTGAAAGTTTATCATTTGGACTTGTTTTGTCTTGCTAATTTACACATTCAAGTGATTTCAAACGCAGAAGAGGTGAAAATTGGGACTTGCATGGTGTTATCGGTGTGCACAGCCTCACACATCCGTGAACAGTTAACGAAGAAACCAGATGTTAGTATATTCAGTCCGTGCATTCGGTCTTAAAGTGACAGCAGCCTAATATTCCTGTTTGTTGTTAAAAAAAAAAAAAAAAAGAACAAAGATGAACCTATATTTAATTTCTACAGTAAACAAGCAGTGTTATTTTACATTAGGCCTAACTATTAATTTCTGTACCTGAACACTACTGTCAGACTTTGTAACTTTGTTATATAGTATTCATCTCTGCTTGTAATTTGTGTATTTGTTCTTATTTTATTACGGACTTGTCTTTAATAATGTTTGAACTTTATTAGTTAGGCTAGTAGTTTTTTTTTCTGTGATATCAGTGTAGGACCTGAAGAGAGCTTTAAGTAATGTGATGATGACAGCTTGCAGGATAAATACGCCACGTAAAGTGAGACCCAAGCAGCATCTCCAGGTGCTCCCTTGAGAACCCGGCCAAAAAAAGTTATGTGCACCCCTGGTAATAATTGCAACCCTCTACGCACACCTTGGCAATAGAATCGCCATCGGTCCTAACATTCATCCGAGGTCACCACTTGTTGAATGAAAATTTGATTTTGCCGTTAAGACGCTTACAGATTAAGGTTTCATCCTTAACTGTCAACATCAAAAAACATCACACCAGAAACATGGGCCTTCAGAGAGGAATGTGGACAAATCTGCTGAGGAAAGGAACAAGTTTGTGAAGAACGAGTGTCTTGGTCTCTCTTTTTCTTTAACCTCACATACTTTTTACTTTCAGAATGTGGCCAAACATGTGGTTCTGATTTTCTAAGCTTAGTAAAAGTGATAAAGTTTGAAAATATTAGAGTGATGGATTCCAATCGCATTAAAAATAAAACAGGAAACTTAAGGGGAATTAAACAAGAGGGTAAAGTAAGGACGAGTATTTGTCATTAACAACACTAACAAATCAACTGGCTCGTAACCAGTTTACATGATGTGCTAACTGAAGAGATGTCTAGGGAACTAGCACATTATCTGTAATGTTAAGCACATTTTAAGATCTACAATAGTAGATCTTTCTCATGGCATTAGAGAAAATTCCAATCCATGGTGCCGTTTCCTGTGCTTTTCTGCTCTATCTTAGATCCAGAGCAGACATAGAGCCGGAAGACAGTTGGAAGAGGATTTACATTTTTTCTGGCTTGAAAACAAGGAATTTTTCCAGCAGTATCAAATAGTTTGGTAACAAGCTTTTCTTAATGTTCACCTGATTAAGTAAAAGTATCATCAAAAACAAGACACTTTTCAAAAACACTTTTTATTTTATTTTCAGGCAACATCAAGTGAAAGTTTAACTACCTATGATAGGATCTCTTATATCTTATAACAATATTGACATTATAAGAACACATCAACACACATATTCATCTTGCAAGACAATTTGGTCATGTCTCCTCTCACACGGTTTCATAAAAAGGGATTTTGCCTTCATTTCTTCTATTGACATTTATGGTGTTCATGGATTAGTTCCACTCTGTCTCATTCTGCATTTAAAGTGGGCATCTCTCAATTTGGATTAGAGAGATTTGTTCCTCTCCTGTTCTTTCCTTAAAATCATATTCCTGCTAATAACCTGCTTGGAAGAAAGCTGACTATAGGATGTCATAAAAAAAAATATGTTAGGTTCCTCCTTGAATTAAAGACTATGTAAATTTTCCACCTGCTTTATCATCTACCATGTGGAAATTCTAAGAAAGAAAGAAAGCAAAAGAAAGGACAAAAGAAAGAGTGAAAGAAAGAACAAAAAGAGAAATAAAAGATAGAAAGAGAGCGAAAGAAAGAGCGAAAGAAAGATCAAAATAAAGGGTGAAAGAAACTGTGAAAGTCAAAAAGAAAGGGCAAAAGAAAGAAACCGTGAAAAAGCGAAATAAAGAACAAAAAGGTTGAAAGAAACAGTGAAAGAATCAAAAAGAAAGGCAAAAGAGAGAAAGAAAGTAAAAGAAACAGAGAAATAGCGATAGAAAGAAAGAGTGAAAGAAAGGGTGAAAGGACGATAAATATCAAAATAAAGGGGCGAAAGAAAGAGTGAAAATAAGAAAGGACGAAAGAAAGGGCGAAAAGAGAGCAAAAGAAACAGTGAAAGAGCGAAAGAAAGAGCGAAAGAAAGAAAGGGCAAAAGAAGGAAAGAAAGAAAGGAAGGGATATTGAGGATGAAAAGAGAGGAGAGGAGGAGAAAGGGACAGTGCAGGAGACAGAGGGGAAGAAAAGGACAGTGGTGCGGAGAGAGTGTGAGGTGAGGGGAGAGAGTCTACAAAGGAGCGCTTGTCAAGCTGCCTGGCGTGTGAGAAACCTGATGCCCTGCTGCAGATGTGGCCAGGTTTATTTAACACCACCTACCTACTCCAACAGAATCCATTATATCCATTCTCATACTACTCCACCCTAAACTGCCTCTCCTACAGCCACTAAACCCACCATGACCATCAACATCCACCCGTTTCATGTCTGACCTAACGTTTCTTCAACATCTCCAAGGACTGACCCTCAATATGCCTCCCCGTCACTCTGCCGAACTCCATCGCAAAGGCCCGTCTGTAGTGTGAAGCCAGACAGCTTCGCCCCAAGAGTGCAAGACTTTGACCGAAGCCTCTGTTGTTTGCCTCTCTTTGACCCTCAAAAACCAGCCACAGTGCATCCAGAAGTTCTCCTGTTCTTTATTCAGTTCCACATCGCTCTGAGGTGCTGCCAACTCAAACACTGCAATGATTGTTTTCACACAGTAAGAGTAACAGATGAGGTTGACGACAAATGGAAAAGAATGAATAAAAGTGAAATTATTTGGCTAGATTTCTGTTGGAAAACTAATAAATTAAAACTTGCCTGCGGTCAGGTGAAAGTTTAAACTGTGGTCCACAGTGACTCATTGTCTGAAAAGGTCTTGGAGGACAGTAACGCACTTGAGTTGCACACGTTTTAATTTCCAGAACAATCAAAAAGAGTTAAAATAACCAGTTCACAAGAAACATGCACTCTGTCACCAGGCTGTACATCTCAATTAAGCAGTGTCTGGTATTTTATACAAAAACGGCAACTGGCTTGAACCAACTTGAAATGAAAGCCATTATCCATATATCCATATAACAAGTCACAAGTATGCAAGTTTACCTTCACACCATTCATTCAAGAGATTAATTTAATGGGTGGTTGATTATGATTTCACCTTTTTAACTTTAGTGTACTGTTGCTGTTTGAGCATAAACAACATCTGTAAACTTACAACGCTCAAAGTTCAAAGCAAAAGGAGATATTTTCGTTTTAAAGAAATTGCTTTTGGACTACAACAAACGGCTGGTAGGGACTACACCAAGCTTCTTCCCGGGTTGGTGACATCACAAACAATAGTTTACCCTTACAATAGTTCCCACACAGGCGATTTATAGATTATCATGACAGAATATGCTAATCAATGACTTGAAGATAGTTAACTCCACATCAGCTACATAAATTCATCAACAGAAACATCCTGTTGCATTCTACATTTTGTCTTCATGAGTCTCTCCATCATTGTCCGACTCTGGTTTGAACATAAAAGGCTGAACAGTGTCAGACATTTTTAGTGAGTGTTTGCATAAGGTAAATCAGAGATGCTAACACAAGCTCTTGAAGTGCCACCCTCTTCCTGAAAGGGGGCCGGGAGCAGCACCTCATTTGCATTTAAAGGGACACACACAGGCGCGCTTTTGCTTACCCTCAAAAAGTGACAATTTTATCTGTGGGGTATTTTGAGCTAAAACTTCACATACACACTCTCGGGACATCAGAGACTTGTTTTACAACTTGTAAAAAGGGGCATTATTTAGTAATTAACATTTTATCAGAACTTCTAGTAAACTCCATGTTATTTTGTGTAGTTGTCTGTTGGGAGAATCGTGATCTCTGTTTGAAAAAAAACACAGGCGAATCGTTGTCATTTAGGAAGATCACGTGGGTGTTTGAATCAAGACCGCAATCTTTTAACAATGAATCGTGCAAGTCTACTTCATATATTGTTGAATTTCTAAGTATATCAGAACACAATTCATAATGTAAACAAGTAAGTTTTGCAATCTCAGTCCAAGAGCCACTATACAAGGCATTAGTTAAACTTCTAGTGTCTTCAACTACAATTCATTGCCAGGATCAAACTTGTTTATCGACATGTTTATAGCTAGCTAGCTAACTGAACCACACATTGTCCAGTCCTGCTCCTGAATGGCCACCTTTCTGCAGAGTTTAGCTTCAGCTCCAACACAACTGCCTGGAAGCTTCTAGTAATTCTGTAGACCTTGAGTAGCTGGTTTAGGCAAGTTTAGTAAGGGTTAAAGATAAACTTCTTAGGAAGGTAGCTTTCCAGGATCAGGATTGGACACCCCAGAATTTGAAGGTTTATCAGCAAGTAACAAAAGAACACACATCAAGGATAAACAACAGGACCATGAACTTGCCCAAGCATCTAATTTCTTGAATTGTTATTTTATAGTTTTGACGTTAGAAGCTCAGCTGGTAATCCCTCTTGTTGAGCAAAAGTTTGAACAGCTATTGAGAATGGATAACTTTAATATATATTTATAATATACATAAAAGTAGGCTACCTACTGATATAACAGACTTCTACCCAGTATCCACTCTGTTGCATAAAGTCAAACAAATTTCTCTGTTGCTAAACTGAAAGACATAGGAAGTCTACAATTAAATGGAGAAGGTATGTGTGAAAGGAGTATATCTCTTTCAGTGGAATAGGGACACACACAGTAGGTCTACAAGAACAATAACATGACTTAGGAATAGTGTTTTCTACTTGCGCTCATTTGCATGAGAAGGGTGCACAGCGGTTGCTGGTTCCACTTTGTTTGGTGTGTGAAAGAACGCTTTCTTAAACCACTTTTGAAAAGAAAGCTTGTTAGGCTAGAAAACGAAGGAATTCTACACCAACCCATGTTGTCTGGATTTAAAATGAGTTTGATTAGTGAGGCCTGCTAATACAAAGACCTAAACCATCAAATTCAGACCAACCAGGTGTCAATTGTAGCCAAAGAGAAGACTAAAATGGACTAATATTGACCTTGTCCATGAGCTGAGACATTAGGCAGGAAGCACCCCTAAATGACAAGAGATCTGGTCTTTGAGTTCAGGACAAGTCCTGAATCTCATCTGCAGTGAAATTCTGGAAGAGAAAAACTTGATGTGAGACATGGGCTACAACATCTACTGTAGATTTTTCTTGGGCTCAAAGCAAGAAAGTGTGCAATTTGTAACACAAAGCAAGTGGATTACATTGCTACATTTCAGCACTGCCGCAATTGTCTTCTATGATTAATTTATACGCCAACTACTGCCAACTACTTGCACTACAGTGTGAAACGAATCTTGCTGGGCAAGTTAGTTAAAATGTCGCCATGTGTATAACTAGCTACCAGAATAGTACATACCTGGTTTAGGTCTAAAGCATTGGAAATCAAATCAATAAGTGTACTGGCGACTGTTACTGGTGCGGTAACGCAACAACGCACACTACATAGCTGGGCCACATGATTGCACTGGCCAAGTTTTCAAGTCTGTATATGTTTTTGGCACTGCAATAGTCATGTTGAGCACAGTAAAACTATATATCTTTTGGGAGGAGGGACAAAGAAGAGTAGTCTTGCACTGGTGAGTTATGACAGGAAATAGGACTTCAATTCTCGGCTTGGGCTGTGACGTGCTTACTTTAATCATGAGCTAGCTGCTGAAATATGGTGAAAACCAAGCTTAAATTACAGAACAGACATTCAATAAGTACATTTACAAGATCACTGTGGCTCTACGTCCATAAAAAGAGGGAGTGAGCAGAAAATTACCTTTACATCCAAGTCTTAAAACAGGAAGACTGTGTTCATGTGTACTCATAAAAGTGGATGGATTCATAAATGATCTGACTCCCTAATACCATATTTGGTGAAAATCACAGACGATAAGACGTGTCTACTCAGATACCCGGCCACTAAAAAATTACAAGTTTCCTTATATGCATAAAATGAAATAATGATTTGTCCATTCCCATTGATTTACTGTGATATACAGAGCCACGAGTTGAAAGCCTAGCAAAAGTCAACAAGTGGCCTTACCACAGAAAGTGTTCTGTGGTAGCATTCTCTTCTTGGATCCCATTCCGAATTACAGATGGCTGAAACAATCCATAATGCAGACATGTTCTTTTTCAACATCCACCACACTTTCCTGACTTGGACAGGCTACATTTTCTTAGGTCCTGCTGAGGGCACTCAAAGTGGGCTGTAATTAACAGGCCCGGGGCCTGGTCTGCATTACTGAGGTCAACTAGAAGGAAACGACTGCCTATTACTTCACGACCGAGGGTCTGTTAATCAGCCTATTAGCATTTAATTGAGGGTAGTTAATTAGAGAGGCTATGGGGGTGGGCGGCTTGCATGGAGGGTGAGGGGCTAACGGAGGTCTGACTGTGAGAGCAGCTGGCTAGGCAATCTGAGACTATTGTTACTGATATGTTTACACAAGCCTGGTGATTGATTGGAAAGACAATTAGCCTTAATTATACCTGCCTATTCCCCTCTCCAAAACGTTTTAGAAGCTATAAATTATAATCATGACTTCTATATATAGGGAAAAGGCCTGCTGAACAGAATTCACAACACATTTACAGTAGGCTAAGCTAGACTTGGCAGCCAATATCAAGAAGTTCTATATTGGGCTGAAAGGAATAGTGATAAGACGGATATCCGACAGTCTGATTAATCTGCCTATTTTTTGGCCAATTTAAAATGAACAGCATCGGACCATGATAAAGTTTATGTGGCTAGTTAACAGTTGGTGTTGTTTTGCAAGTTAATACACACACACACACACACACACACACACACACACACACACACACACACACACAAACACAAACACAAACACACACACAAACACAAAACACACACACACACACACACACACACACAACACACACACACACACACACACACACACACACACACACACACACACACAAACACACACACAAACACACACAAGACTGTCCATTTTATCCATGCACTGCTATAACAGAAGCTGAGACCAGAAGCCTATTATATCCCTTTTAAAACTTCCATTGGATTTAATGCCCTGTAATAGCCAAGTCAGCCATTCCAGTCAACTGGAAAGCAGCTCACCACTGGGACTAACAGTCTTACTCCTTCTCCCTGTTCACTTCCATCTAGAAAAAAAGACAGGGGCACAAATCTAATAAAGACCTTGACAAAGGCTTTTTTCTTGCCATCAGATACCAAATAACATGTGATACTGCCCACAGTGAACTAACTGCCACATCTGGACTGCTCTGTTGGACTCAGAAATAACACAAGAGGTCCTTGTGACACATTCCAAACTAAAGATGACATGTGCTGTGATATCTTAGTTGTCAGGGGAAGAAAGGTGAAGACTGGAGGTTATAGGACGGCCCCATGTTGGGTTGACCTGACTTCATGTCCCTGAGGAACCTAAGAATAGGGTCTCCTGATTCAAAAATGTCCAAACTGGCCATAAAGACCAGAGTGGGACAGATTAAGGTTAATGCCTGTTTTAGTGGAGGGTATACTGGAAGAGTTACAGTGGTGTTAAACAAATTACAATATGTGGGAGTTTCTCAAGAACAAGTCATTTATTCATTACAATATTTTCATAATTAAGTACAAAAAAAAACTAAACAAAACATTTAGTACTATATGTACGGTCTCTAATTTAAGTTCATTTTAATAAAAAAGTATCATTTTCTTTAATATATTTTCTAAAATGTTGTATTAACTGTACTGAGAATAATAAATAAGGATACAAAAAAAAAAAATCCTCAATAAATAAAGTGTTTAGATTAGACTCAGATGCTTTACGAGAATAAGAACTGACATTTTTGTGCAAAAATATTGCATAAATAAATAAATAAATAAATATTATATTATATTATATTATATTATATTATATTATATTATATTATATTATATTATATTATATTATATTATATTATATTATAATATATTATATTATATTATATTATATTATATTATATTATATTATATTATATTATATTATATATTAATGGTACAAAATAGTCTTAATTTCTTCTTTTTAGTTTTGTTTTTATATTCACCCAAATAGCATTTCATAAATAATTAAGATCAAAGAATGAAAGGTAAATTTAGGACAACCACTCCACCCAAAACAAAACCCAAAAATCATAGGTGACCACCAAGCCTGCATCATTTGAAGTTGAAATAAAATTCCCCTCAAAGGCATCTCAAAGACTCAGGGCATCCCGAATGTCGCTTTTTATAAAATCAACAGCATCTTTTCTTCCTCTGTCCTTCATTACAGCTGTCTGATCTACAAGGTTTTTCTTAATCATCAATGGACAAGAATGCTAACAACCTGAGTTCAAAAGGGCTGAGGACTCATCTACATGCTGTGGGCCCCAGACTCTTAACATATCTATTCAAGCTGCCACTCTTTTCATGTTGCCACTCACCCCTCACACCATTTAACGCCACATCTGACAGCGAGCACAAACTAAAATAACTGAAAGCACCATTGGGTGTTAAGTGGTGGACTGTGGGTAACCTTACAGCTATATGGAGTCAGAAAAAGATAAGGAACCACTGGTGTTACTAGAGGCTGCTGAAATTAAAGTTACATTCACATGCATTATACATATTTGATACAAGACTAAAACAAGACAAGAAAGCTAGATGATAAAAGCAATGAAATGAGAGATCTTATTTGTGACATAGGTCTTTATAAAATAAATTTAACCAAGCTCCAAAAATGGTTAGCTTGGATATTGTGGGATCGGTTTTGTCACACAAAGCAAATAGCACGACTGCCTCGAGATCAAGAAATCAACTAAATAGTTATACATCATCACACCATATGCCCTGCCCACTGGTGTTCAGTTGTTTAAATTCCACAAGCTTGACTCTGCTGACAACAGGACAAATGGAAGAGTAAACTAACATTCTTTTTGATGATTCCTGTTTTAACAGCTAGCAAAACTTTTGTTGACAGATGAAGCAGCCAACTGTACTGGATATGGCAGCAGCTACATTGCAAACCATAAGTAAACAATTTCATAATGCTTTGTCTGTAAATTATGATTTTTATATGGATAACGTTTTCAAAACACTTACACATGCAATAGATACATTTTGCTATGCAATGACATTAGTCAGTCATAACAGTGGCCATTTACAGACATGCCTTAAACAAACCGTCCTTTAAAAATGGTTCATTTCAGATAGAGGATCATAATGAGGGTTGAATATATATATATATATATATATATATATATATATATATATATATATAGAGAGAGAGAGAGAGAGAGATAGAGAGAGAGAGAGAGACAGAGAGAGACGGAGAGAGAGAGAGAGAGAGAGAGAGAGAGAGAGAGAGAGAGAGAGAGAGAGAGAGAGAGAGAGAGAGAGAGAGATAGAGAGAGATAGAGAGAGAGAGAGATAGAGAGAGAGAGAGAGAGAGAGAGAGAGAGAGAGAGAGAGAGAGAGAGAGAGAGAGAGAGAGAGATAGAGAGAGAGAGAGAGAGAGAGAGAGAGAGAGAGAGAGAGAGAGAGAGAGAGAGAGAGAGAGAGAGAGAGAGACTGTATGAATTGCCTGATTCTGTGTTCGGCTGCAGTGTCTGTGTGGTGGCACAGACACTATTTATTAGAACACTTGGCATCTGGGAGTCGTCTTATTGGGCCTGGATTTATTTTCCAAAAGGACAATGACCCAAAACATTCTTCTAACTATTGCCGGAACTACCTGCGACGGAAGGAATCTGCTGGAACATTGAAAATGATGGACTGGCCCCCTCAAAGTCTGGACCTCAACCCCATCGCAGCGTTGTAGTATTCGAGACTCAGACTCGGTCTCAGTCAGACCATATTTTAATGGTCTTGGTCTTGTCATGGACATGTGCATTTGGACTTGGTATTGACTCGTACTCGAACATATTAGGAATTGGACTTATTCCCGAGTCCCATTCAAAATATTTCATGATTATTACTGTATGTTAATAATTCTTTAAATTGATGTTTGATTGACACGTCCAATGATTGGTGATTTACTTGTGCGCAACTGTGCATGACTTGATACTAACGTTAGAGCAAAGACTCCCACCAGGTTCTTTCCCACACCTGTGACCCACCCGTTCTCGCTTCTATTTTACGCAGTGTCCACCTGCCATCAACCTGTGGTGATCCCGCTTTCCAGAAAGTCACATTGCTACATTATTTGTCTCAACTGTCATTTTAATATATTTACTGTTTACAAACTAGGACAAAAATGTTACAGAGAAAAACCAAATCTTGTTTAATTAAATAATAAAATGAATACAGATACGATGACAGATGACAGTCTCAGCACTGAGCATCTCCCCCCAATAATGTCTGACAGAAGGCCGCCCGCCCTCTCTCCCTCCGGCACATTTACATTGCTTCAAAAAGGCAGCAGTTTTTCTGGAGTCACTCTGTGCACGCCCTCCGTAACTAAAAAGTTAATCAAATTAAGTTCTAATGTTGTTTGTGGATTTTCTCTGGTCTCAGTCTCGACCTGGACTCGACACTCTCTGGTCTGATCTCGACTCGGACTCAACCCTCTCTGAACTCGGTCTTGACTCGAACTCGAATAAGCTGGTCTCGACAACAACACTGCCCCATCAAGCACATTTGGGGCGAGTTGGAAAATAAACTGTACAGATCTATTGTACATTCAAAGGAAAGCCTTTGGCTTCAGTTGCAGAAGGCATGGGATAACATTAGTGTTGAAGTTCTCAGAGGAAATATATTGACACTGTGTCAGAGAGACGTGTTGCTGTAATTGCTGCAAAAGGTGGACATACCAAATATTAAAGTTAAAAGTGGATAAAAACAGTATGACTTGCTTCATCTGATATTTGATCTACATATTTCATGAACATTATTAAATGATATCAAAAATTAAAAGCTTTCCTGTAGCTCAAACAATAAGAGCGCTAGCAATGCCAAGGTCATGGGTTCGATTCCCAGGGAAAGCAAGAACTGACAAAATGTAAAAATGTGTACCTTGAATACAATGTAAGTCCCTTTGGATAAAAGCATCTGCCAAATGCATAAATGTAAATGTATGAAATCATGGTTTGGAAGCAAAAAAGGTCAGCATTTTCAGATCTGTCAGGTGTTTTATTAATTTTGGCCACCACTTTTTTTTCTTTTTTTGTGCAACTTCAACAAACACATTAAAATATCCATGTCATGTCCCCTTTAAAAATATCTGTCCAAGAACATATTTGTGATAAGGAAGGGAATGCAAAACTAGCTTTCTGGCATGATCTTTAGGAAACATAACTAACTAAAAGTGATATTGATACTAATATTATTAACAAAATCATTGTAAATATATCTCAAATCTCCCAGCCATACTCCACTCTTATTTAAACTACTCTTCTGTTAATGTTGGAGATCTTGCTTCTTTCAGATGGCAAATACTGGCTTCTCAATGGAGCTGTTTTTTAAAGTCTGGTTGTTGTTCAACCTCTGACCTTTGTCTGTTTGCAGGCTTTTATAAGGTGACATTTACAACCTGGTCTATCTCCATGACCTCTTCCTACACCCAACAAATCCAATGCTCCTCAAGGCAGCCATGATCTACACTTGGAGATCTACACTTGGATACTTAGAGACATGGGTTTTGTGACAAAAACACAGTGAAAGCTGAAGATATTATAGTCATGTACTGTGTTTCCAACACCGCTAAGGTTGAGATGAAATTGTTAACTGTCAAACCGCATTCTTAAAAGGTGGTGTGTGTAATTTCGTCAAGGTTAAAATACTTTCTATCCTAGCTAAATGTTTAGAGACAACTATGAGTAAGCCATTTGTGGATTGATTTTCTCAGACAAGTGTAAACACTGTGACTCTGCAGCACTTTAAAACATTGCTCTGTTTATTTGAGAGGTCTGAAATGTAAACCTCTGACTCAACCAATGGAGAGTCGTGCAAGACTACCTGTTTTACCATACAATGGCAGACTTTGGAAGACCAGTTTAAATAGTAGTTTAAATAGCAGTTGGTTTTTCCCCCACCAGTTGATGCGTGTGTACAGAAATTACACACTTTATTTAAAATAAAACTTTAATCTTAATCTAAACTTTTTTATACATCAAAAATGTACAGTATCACAAAATTACTTTTAAAAATTGTATATATACTACAGATGAAAAATAGCCTCTGGCCAACTCTGGCACATTTACCAAAATGTTAATTAATGTGCAAAAAACATAGGCTATATACAAGATGTTTTTCCAAACACAAGCGCTGTGTTAAATCCAACATGCATAAATCAAACTGTCACAGGCAAACTCTGCTACTATGTGTGAACATTTTCGAACAGCGTAGAGCGCAAACACAGCACCATTTTTTTTCTACCCTTTTTACATCTTTTTTTTTATGAGAAAATAAAAGTCTCCGGCGAACAAGGCGCTATTCATCCACTGAATTATCTGAGCCCGTTTCTCTGGTGCTTAACAGGGACATCTGCCATGACACTCCTCTATCAGATGGCCGTGGGAGAGTCTAGATCTTTATGGGCATGTCATGTACGTGCACATAACATCTTTGAGGCTAACGTAGCCAAGAGAAGATTAAGAATACGGGGCTGTTCTGTGACTTTCCCAATTAATTTCCACAAAACATTCCTTCACTTTCTATAAATTCAGGCAGTGAAATTTATTTGAGCTTGATCATAAGGGCCAGATGATCTGTGCAGTGTGTTCCTGGCTAGAATTTCTCATGTTCGCTCAGTGAGTCACCCTCACTGCTGCTGTCAGGAACATGTGCACAAAGCCCGCTGAATACCGTGATGGCCCTGATCACCCTATGACACAAATTCACACGCTCCGCCTGGATGCTCTCAGCCAAGATGCTGTCGCAACTCAAGACCGCATTGTACTGATGATCAGTAGATGCTAGTCACATATGAGTCTCTCGCTTGAATGGTAAACAGCATAAAATTGACTTAAAGAGGTTGACGTATATTTGGGAAACTAGATTTTTACATTTTCTGAAGAAAAAAGTGAGTAAAATTGCCACCATGATCCTAGGCTTTTGCTATGCGATGTTCCGAGACATTTCTAAGTGGTAACTTACTGGCCAAAGTACCAAAAAAATGGGTCACTCCTTCTGGCTGATACCTAGGCAATAATTCATTTTCATGTCAGTAAATGGGTAATACTAAAATTCGATAGGATAAATAAATTAGAAATAAAATAACAAAAATAAAATACAGTTTACATGCTAAAAGTGACTTGAGGCATCACAACATTATAATCTACAGTCAAATTTGTATCTATTAGATTTGATTCAATTTATCAGAGTTATTAAATGATGATAGATAACGGCAAAGGTAATCTGAAATTAAAAAATGATGAGAAATGAGTATTCACAAATAATTATCCAATACTGATGGATTAAAAAAAAATCTGATATTGGCCACAAGCCAAGACGGCACAGATATCATAATGTTACATCCAGTGCTTAATATGTAATTTAAAAATTGCCGGATTCATAGTTTTGACGTCACACCGTTATAGGCCCACCTGGAGGGCAAAACAAGGCTTTCCTCCATTGAACACAAGTCATTTTACCAGCTTTGTAGTAAGTATTAATGTAGTGAGACAGTGATATTAAGAGACCAAATTCAATATACACCATATTGATGATGCATACTTTGTACAGGCAAGCAGATGAACACAACATAAATGCAACACAAGGTTTCTTGTTAAGCGTTTTGTCCATCGAAAACCATTATAAAGAAAATGTTCATATTCTGGGCTCATCTGCCCGCCTGTATATAGTATGCAGAAATGAATTTGGTCTTTTAATAATCACTGTTTTAGTACATTAAGGCACTTTAAGTGTGGGTTGCATGAATAAGGATTAAGCATCCTTTTAAGTGTCTTTCTACGCATTTAATCTGTTTAAAATTAAGTGGTGCAACACAGCTCGATTTAAAATAAAACCCATATCAACAAATCCTTGACTAGTGTTAAACTTTGCTTAATTTAATCCTTATTGGTGCAACCCACCCTAAGTATTATTCACGTTAAGCGCTTAGAACTCCATGGACAACAAGTGCCAAAAACTTGCATCATGTTCACATATTTTTGTTTTTAAGATGGAAAATTGACAGGTTTTGCCCTCCAGGCATCCGTGATGTCACATGACTGAAAACTATGACTTGCAAACTATGACTAAAACACGGATCATGCAACAGTTTTCCCAGGAACATACAATGACTTCAATAAACGGTGATGGCACAACTACAGTATAGAGCATCATTCACAAGTTTCTGCGTGGCTCACACCCTAGTGTATTATTCTGTCATGCATTCTGTCTGCTGAAACCAAATATAATATCACAAATCAGCGATATTCTCTCACCGAGACAGAGTAAACCCCTGCTTACTCGTCCTGCTCTGTCTCAAACAAGTGCACGCACTCTCACTATGTAAAGCATTTGCTAATGCCGGATCGATTAAAAACAAATACCGGAACACAAAAATCCAAAATCTTTTTCCGGAACAGGATCTGGCTCAAATTAAGCACAAATTAAGCACAGCATGTTGTTGATGTTTGTGCCTTCAAACATCAACAACATGCTGCAAGGTGCTAAACAGCGAACTATTTTAAATTATTTATCTGAGCACAACATTTTTTTTTTTTTTTTTTTTTAATTGCATGTGCCTTCATAATCTTTAATCAAAATAACTTCCCCTCCCTCTTGCAACAACATCTCATCTCTGATGACGTGTTTACCGGTGCAAGGGCAGGACAGCATCACTCATGTGAGACCTCTGCAATAGCAAGCAAGAAAAGACTATCGCAACCCCCATTTCATGCAGACTTTAAAGCATCTATGCACAACTGCCAAGGAATACATGTGGATCCAAAGGAGCTGGGGGAAAAATGAGATGCATGGATAATCCATATGATGGATGAAAAAGTGCTGATGTAGCAAGAGAGACAAAAGAGTGCTGGGACCTGGAGAGTTCCCGAGGCACATCTTTTAAACGGCAACTCCAGCTGAGTCTAACTCTCATGGGCTATAAAAGGATGGGACTATGGGGTTTTGGTTTAGATACGTACAATTGAAATTACAATGGAAACAAAACTGCTGTAAGCCATTTTACATTAATTCTTCCCCTGTGATTATATTTCTACAGAAAATCATTTCTCAAGTCAACACAATTAAATATGTGATACCACCTGAGGCGCTGACGTAAAGCTAGAATCCATATTTCGATCTCAAAGAGCGCAACATTACCTCAGGTGTCAACGATAGCCAGAAAAGCATTATTACACCCTTTTCAAATGGCAGGAACATTATTAAAGTAGTTTTAAAAGAACCGATAAATCTCCTGAAGGAAGCAGAAAACGTTATTCCCATGTACACATGATCCAAATAGACAGCATGGGGTGGGAACATCTGTGCATTGTGAGGGTGAGTTTCTGACTATAAATTTTAAAGGTTTACTCAATAGACTGACCTAGGGCTTTGTGCTTCATGTTCCTTATGCATTTACATCCTCTGGCACGCATGCTGACTCACCTTAATTATTCAAAAGACAAAAAGTGACTTTCTAGGTCTAATGCCATCCTAGAGCAAAATATCTTGTTGAAAAAGCTTACTGCACACTACAATGAAAACACTAAACCAGTCACTGATAACCCTTCTCAAATATCTATGTATTGTTAAGTTGATGTCCTTTTTAAAAAAGAAAGAAAAAGCAGAGATGTAGGTGACATCCACAAAAACCACAAGGAACACTCTCAGATATCACGGCAAAGCAGCAGTTGGCATGCTAAGCACAATCCAAAGCTTTCCCCCTCACTCTGGCCCCTTCCTCCAAGTAAGTCATACTAGCACATTTCCGCCCAATGCATTAACCAATCTGGGACTCATATGGGACACCCCCCACCAGCAGCGAGGCCAGTTTAGTGGTCTTAAGTCACCAGGCGCTGACTGCATTACTGGCGCCTTTGGTGGCTCAATCTATCCATTGTCTCAAGGGCTTACGGCATATCTAAACGAACAGGAGAGTTTAAGACACTTATGGCGAGCACACTGCATGAAAGTTACTATAAGAGCAGACACGACTTCCTCATCCCACATACCGCATTATACTGACGTCAAGCACAAATTAATAAATCTTGCAACCAAAAAATGATGTTGTTAACTAACTCTTGATGGGAAAAAAATCTTGCGGTGAAAGCTACCATTTTGTTGAATGATGATTCGACTACATGAAGTGAAAATATTTATGTTAACTTAGCTAAACAATTGTACAGACCCAGGCCATAGTTACAACACGCTACAGTGAATTCAATGCATCCGATGTACCATACTTGTGTTTCATGCCGCTATAAAAGCAACCTTTGTAGGGCTGACTTTCTATGCACCCTCAAAAGTGACCACTGGGAACTTTTGGCCTTTTTAAATAGTTCAGATTTTGTTCCAAGGTAAACGAGCCTTCTGACCTGATGCCAGCCAGGAAGGATTCCTTTATAAGTCGGTATAGAACGTCTAACAAATTACACTGAACAACCAAATGCAGACTTTCTGAAATAACCAGGGCTCAAAGATTAAGTTTTAAAAAGGAATTTTGTAAAAGCAGTTACATCAAAGCCATTTTCATGCTATAACATGATTTAAACATTATTTTATTTAAAGGTTCAAAACAGTTTGGATATCCTTTCAGGATGAGCTATAATTGGCTAAAAGCACTGTGTCCAAACATGGTACAACACCATAAAAGTTTCTGCCCTAATCACGATTGCGACATAGGTCAGGATATGCATTACACATCTCATTGTGTTATGCACAAAATTTCCATAACTTTATATCAAATATGTTATGATTGGAGCTTTTTGTGCCATTGCGCCTTGGTTAGGCAACGGTATCAGGATTAAAACAGAGGCACTTACCTCCATTATCCTGTCATGGATCTGCAAACCCCCTTCTTTATCCGCCGGTCCATTCTCCACAATCTTCGACACAAAGATTCCTTCATTCGAAGTGCCATCTTTATTATCCTGCAATCCAAAAACAAGGCAAAAAAAAACTGAATTACCATCCAATAAAACATTTTAGTATGGATTACAGATGCAAAGTCACTTTACTGCAAAAAAATAAAATGATTAACAAAGACAGAGACTCCCTTAAAAACACAAATAATTGTTTGCAGGTGTACAAAGAAAAATGTGCTCCATTGTTCAGCTTCTCTGCAAATACACTGTCAAATGAAAAACATATTGAGTTAGAGATTTAAGGTGTTAAGAGATTAATAAAAAATATGCTCACCATTCATTATATGAAAATATAACCTGGACAGAAAGGTTATAGCAAAGCCTCTGCCAAAATATTGTTGAACCCACCTCTCAACCACATCAAACCACATTAACTCTGTGCCATGTTGTGTGACACTGTGCTGTAATTTTTAATGGAATACTTGAGAAACCGCAGGAAGTCAAACTGTGAACTCTGCAGTTAATTACTGTAAGCCCTTCCCTCTTCCTCATTACAACAACAAAAACAACATCTTTATTTGCTGGAGGATCCTATTCCTACAGAATATTTATTTCTTTTTATAATAAAATTACATGAACTCTGTTCCAAATCTAAGTAACGAGTACAAAAATAGTTGCTAAACTACAGATGCAATACTCCAAAAACTATGAAAATATGTAATATTTAAATACAAAACATATACAACATATACAAATTGCCTACTCAGTTGAGCGATTGACTAACTAAAATCAGACAGCCATGTAGTGAAAATATACAAGCACTGGGTAGCTACTAAAATGTTAAATTTAAACCTACAATTTCCACATTATTGACAGAGCTCATCACAATGCATTCTGGTATTCCCAACTCTGCAAATGATGCTGCAAAAGATTTTTCTTCCTACAACCCTTTGCACCTATAACATTTTAAAATGCTACCTAAGTGGGCAGCTAACTAAGTTTTAGAAACAGATCTAAGGTCTTACAAGCAGACAGGATGGCTGGCATGTCAAACATTTGCTAGGGAGGGGTCATGGCCACGTTGAAGTAGTTGTACAGTTGCTAAGAGACGCAGCCATCTGTGTCACTCATTAGTGACTGACCTCTTCCACTTACTTTAGCGTAAACTCAGCCATAGCAATTTGTGCTATATGCTATAACTGTGGTGTATTTTTTATAAATAAATAAAGCCTCGTCATTGTGACGAGGCTACATCTGGGTCTTAGAAGAAGCCCTGGAAACTTGGCTCTTGTAATAGTTTTCCCCTTTGGAAGGTTTTGCTGCAAAAGTCCAGTCACACCAAAGTGCGTCATATTTCTATTTCAGACATACCACAAACAAACACTTTTTAAAGGTTTTGGTGCTCATTCACACTGATATGGATACCACAACTACCACTTCAGGGTGGACCGATGTACCAAAGTGGCACTGTATATAAAAGATATAATTTATGTCTGTATTTTCCCAGTTGCCATTTCCACTTAAATTGAGTCATCCAGTGACACACTGAGATTCTGATATAACCTGACAGATATTGAAGGTGACCATGTTATATTTTGTTGTTTATCATCATAATTTGTTTTGGTTAAGACTAGTTCAAGTAAGAAATAGTTGACGATGGGCCACTGAATTTTTCGCACACACCAGAGGACGTAATGCGGCCATTATGTGCTTATACTAGGGTTACCACACCTCAAAACATTGTTCAGATGATGTATTCAAAGACATTTTTTCAGGTTTTTGTCCTTAAAACACTCTTGTGTGTAGGACTAATTTCCTAATTTCTTACACATCTAATCCCATGCCTCCATTGCTAATTCCAAAAGGTCATTTTAGAGCTAGTAACGAAGCCTTGAGCCATCCATTGATAGAGAGAGAGAGAGAGAGAGAGAGAGAGAGAGAGAGAGAGAGAGAGAGAGAGAGAGAGAGAGAGAGAGAGAGAGAGAGAGAGAGAGAGAGAGAGAGAGAGAGAGAGAGAGAGAGAGAGAGAGAGAGAAAAAGTTTATCTGCTCCAAGAACATCTATTTTTACCATTTCACTGATAAAATCATCAGAGCAGCACTGACAACACGTTTCTGTGCAAGTGCGTGTCCATGCTGTGTGCGCGTTTGAGTGGGAGAGAGAGCAGGAGAGACAGAGTTTGTACTTCTGTGGCAAAAAAACATTTGTCATTTTTATCCTATTATTTGTTATATTTATTTGCTTGGTCAGTGTCATTGTGGTTTTTGGTTCTTTTGCTGTTGTAGTCTGAAATTACTGCCGAAGTGATATGGAACTTTAATACGGTCAAGACCTGCCTGGAACTATTTTAGCTGTGCGTTTCCCTGAAAATAATTGCCTCCTAATCAGATTCCAGCATTCATCAGTCCAGTGGTATAAGATCTAATAATGTCGATGTGGCATGAGATAATCTAAGGATTTAAATATATAATAAAATATGCATATTTTAGTTAAGGAAAACCCTCAGAAAACCCCTCCTGATTTCTTTTACCAAACCTTAGGGATTTGTGAACCCCACTTTGGGAAACCTTGGAGTAGAAAAATAAGCTGTGCTGCTTTAGTCTATAGTGGGCTAAAACAGGAAATAGAATGAGGCAATGACATTTAAGATGGAGGTGCAAATCTTTCTAAACTTACCGCACATGGCCTTCCTCCAACGATATTGAAGCCTAAAGATCCAGACTCACGATGGAGTATAGCCATGACACTTTTGGTCTCTCCACCCTGAAAAAGAAGGAACATTATAAATGTCCCATTAATTCATACATACGTGTCAGTACAATACCATACCATGCCATGCCAATAAAGCAATTTTGAATTTGAATTTACTTGTCTTTAAAACCTTTTCCATTTGGGAAGAAGAAACATCTGAGCTTCCAAACTTAATATTTCAAATTAGGGATGGGCCAGAAGCTGATACTATGTTCAAAAAGGAAATTACGCATTCTACGGAGCCCCTAAAGGGACATGGTGATGGATAAAAAAATGTTTGCGTTCTCTTTGAATTATATAGTTGGGTCATTATATTGTATACAATTTGTGGGAATTGAAACGCTTTTGAGTGCATGCTCGCTTTTTACGAATTTGCAATTCAGTGTACTCTGTGTATAGAGAGCGGTGGTACTGAGTTGACCATAGATTTTACAAGATAAGATATTTGTCAATGACGCTCTGGATCGGTTGCATACCAAATATTCCGACATCATCCTATCATCTCTCCTTACTATCAACATGTGATACGTGAAATCTGATGTACTGTAAAGTAACTGACTACTGCAGCAAGCCTAACCATATCCCTTCAGGGGCTCCGCATAATGCATTTCTTATTTTTATGTGCATTTCCGAATTCGGATTTAGGCTTCGGGGACATCCTTATTTCAAATCTAACCTTTCAGGGTGTGTTTTTATACCACAAGCACTTATATAATCTGCAGGTATCACGATTTATATTTGACTGTGAACAAAAGTGGTATGTGACCAAACAAGTACAGAGGTGCACCTGTTACAATCATTAAGCATCATGTTCTGCAATCTACATAAGTCGTCTCAGCTTAAAGCATCTTGGAAAAGGAGCTGTCAAGTGGCCAGCGGCTTTAAGGGTTAAGGCCTTGTTCCCTGCTCATTTGGTCGAGTATATTAATACATTTGCAGCAAACGGCTCTCAACAGATGAATGGCAGAACGTTGAGAAACAAGTGGAGTCAGCATTTTATTCCTCGCTTAGGGTACACTGCATAGAATCAGCGACTAAAGCAGCTGTCATTTCTGTGTGCCACAGAATACAGTGTCTAAATATAATACAGACATCAATGGCATGCATGTACAGTGTCCTCTTTACTATCTTTGCTGAGTGTATGCAATGTACGTCTCCTAGTGAGGAATGCACCCCGCTGGATCAGGTCATGGGAACAAGTCCCATAATTCCATGGGAAACAATGTCCATAGAAGGAAGAGACACCACTTAAATTAAATGCACATCAGTGTTGTTAACAGGTATAATAAAAATGTGGAAATAATGTCTCATCTATACAAAAAAAATATATATATATATATATTTCTCAAAATCTCAAAAACAAACAAACATATAGAAAAATAATGCATAATTCATGTTCAAATGCTCTGGTGGTGATATGAAAATTCTTGTGATATCATTTTCTTTTCCTCCAGAGCAGCTGGATCAACAGCCCAGCATTCAGCAGACAGGCCCAATCCTGCAAATGTCAGCTCCCCATCATCGCCCTCCTTTCCCAGCCCTGCTTCAACTCACTTGACTGATGAACCATGTGATGGGAACAGCAAGAGAGACTTCATTCCCCAGCAGGAAGGCAGTCACTGGCACTAAGACATCATTCAGAGCCCATAAACATGTTCACTCACTGGGAGGTAGCCTTAGGATCTCGTGCTCCTTCACAGAGCGGTCAAGGGAGGTTATCTGTCACAAGTGTAACTCACTGACATGTTTCCATGCTCTGATGGAGTCCTGAGGTGAGAATATATTATAGCTAATCTGAAGGGCATCACACATGCCAGAAGATGTCATAGTACTTGATTTAAGGCATGAAAAGGACATACAACACTAACAAAAAAAAAAGTTCCATAGTAATGCATTTGTTTTATTATTTGGGCAGAATGTATCTTCTTATTGCCTAGACTGCACTAAAGTACCACAGTATTACCATCACTTTACCACTCAAGTACTGATATAGCCTAGTGACAAAGTATAAAAATACTGTAATTTTATTAACTTTTATTTTTTTAGTAGCTATGCTACCATTTGAAGTCTAACATGCAAATATAGTACCTACAATGGAAAATGTCTTGAGTGTTCCCTCAGTGACAACCTCAAGTATCTTTACTACCCAACAACAGGACACAACATTTAATGTAGCTCTTTGAACGCCCCCCCAAAAATAATGTAGCACACAATATAACAATATGCCCGTACTAAGCCAATGAAGTCTACATTGCAAGCCAGCTAGCAACGCATCTTTCAGGCTTGAAACTTAGAAGTAGCCATAACAACAGCAAACAACAAACAGAACATTCGCATTAAAAGGCACAATATGTAATTTTCGCCGCTAGAGGTCGCTTATTCAAAACAAAGGTGTAGCTTAATGACGCCTTGATTTCACTGAATCAAGTTTAATACATTAGCTCTTCCAGCTCATTCACGGATGAGCTAATGTATTAAAGATTTATTAACGTTACTGTAGTATGAAGCAGGGTGGGCTGAAAGCGAGGCCACTGAAGTGATTGCTAATGAGAGACTTCTTCCGGTCATATGTATGTGGGGTAACGCAGCACTGTTTTATCGTATTAGGCACATTTGAGTGTGTTGAAAGTTATAATGCTACTCTGTGCGTTCGCTCGGCGGCTACTATGAGACACTTGTTGCACACTGCAGTAAGCTAGATCGATATTAGGCATGGTAAAACATGACACTTGCGGTAAATCAAGAAAACGATATTTAAACATCAAGACTAACCGTGTTGAACAATATAAGAATCAGTTTTGTGTCGATGAATGTATCCAAACAGTTGCTCACCGGTCTAATAAAACACATATACATATATACACATATACATATATAAATTATATATTATATATTATATATATATATATATATATATAAAAGCGTATTTGCTGTTTTCATGTTTTTGAGGGAATTGAGGGTAACTTGGGTATGTCACTGACAGACGACGCACAGATGCAGTCCATGTCCTGGTTAAAATTACTAATTTCTCTGGATTTAAACATTCTTGGAAACATTTGGGATAATGCAAGTACACAAGTCAACAAAATATATCACATTGTTCTAGCGGTTTTTGGATATTTAAATCCAAAAATATTAAATATTGTGCCTTTAAATCAACAATAATAATAACAACATTAAATTCCCTAAAGAGTCCAAATAAAAACGTCTCTAAATCTAAAAGTTTAAGAGATGTTGGGACGCAGAGCGTGTCTATTTTCAATGTTCGCTCGAAGCTGGGTTTCTTTCTAAGTGGATTGAAAAACACGGAGTGCAGCTGTAGCTGGTGAATTGGAACTATTTGAGCGCTGACGGAAAACGTCCGTCCGCTCCACTTATAAACGTCGTTCCAGGCCAGGGTTTAAGTATGCGAATTGCTTGGACTACACGCAATGACTCAAAGGCTTTGGCCTCTTTTGGAACTTTTGTTTTTTGTTGGCGGAGAAATACACCAAGTCACTGCCAAATATGTGTCTGAGACGTAAGTCACTGGATATTAATTACTTGTCCAAGCAAGTTTCCAAAACGATAAACGTAATAGCACACTCGCAATCGACAAGTTATTTCAACAGAGCTGTGATTAGCTACAGCATCTTTCTTGTCTACCGCCTATCACAGCAGAATTCAGTACACACTCCAGTGACATAAAGAGTGTAAACCTAAACACTGACTATAAAAGTATAAATAAATATGTGTCCCAATACTTGAATAAACTGAGATAATGAAAACCACATAGAAACTTTTCAATTGGAACAAAAATAAATAATACCAGAGAAACAGGTAGTAAAGAAGGTAAAGTACAAAACAGCCTCCAAGTTAAGGAAACGGTCAGCATTAAAATTTAGCATGGCAACCAGTTTCCGCCAAAATATCATAATTAGCCTACAATAACCTTAGTAGCTAGTAAACCCATTGCAAATTATGAGATTTCATTCAAGCAGTGCGAGAAGCTTTCAGACCGTTTGTGTGTTGTTAATTGTACGTTTAATTGTACGTTTTACCATAGTGTTATTGTAGATACTATTGCCATGGTAAATATTTATAGGCGTTATTAAAGTGCTGTCATTAAAGTGTTCTTACCTTACAGGGTGGAGAGAGACTCTTGGATAGCGAGTCAATCCTGGCGCTGTATTCAGTGAATTTCTTCTGATACTTCAGCGCTGTCATCTGAAGCTCGTTATGAACAGCCGACAGTTGCGCCAAAAGTGATTTCTCTCTTTTAGTCGATTTCAGAGCTTGCTTCTTCAGCTCCTTATCCAAACTGATAACTTTCCCTTGCAGCGCGCCGTTGTGCGCTTTGAGGGCTTTCAAACAGCAGTGGCTGTCCAACTTCTGCTCCTTATGAGTGAGCATCAATCCGCATCCACTCTCGCATATCCCGACCGCTCTGTAATCACACGATTCACGCATGTGAGCATCCATATCTTTAAGGTTCAGCACCTCGCTGCAGCCCTTATTCCTACATTTGGCAGGGGAATAATCGCACATCTCCGCGTGCTCCGCCAGATGCTGAAGTTTGACGATCTTCTCGCAGCCCCGCGCGTGATTGTCACATTTAATGTCTAACTTTAATATTAAGTTTTTGAGAGGGAGGACGTGGTTGAGCTCTTTGGTGGAGATCCTTTGGCATTTGACCGGGCAGCTGCTCTGCTGAACGACCCACGGCAGCACACAGCCGGCGCAGAAGACGTGACCGCACGGGGTAGTGAGCGGGTCCTCCAAAACTTTATTACACAAGTTGCATTTGAAGTCTGGGTCCACAGCCCCTTTGAAACGATCCAACTCAAATCCCATTTTGTATGTTAAAAAAAAAAAAAAAAAAAAAAAAAAAGGAAGGAAGATCCAAAACAGAACCGGGGCTCCCACGGAATAGCACAGGGGTTTAATCGCTCTTCGGACTAAGTCATTAGAAGAGCTCAGAGACACTGAGTAGACCAGTACGAGCACTTCTACTGACTGAACTAATTGCCTGAGACTTCCTATGGGGGAGAGAAGTGTTGCCGATTTGGGTACCGTAACTATCGGAAGAACTGCGCACTCAACAAGTTTGGACACTTAAGTCAAACTTTATGAATGTCTTTCACTTAGACGACACAATATCAAGGCAAGTGGCAATACAAAGAAAAATGTATAATATAGTGCAAGCACACTTAAAACGTGAACTTGGGAACACACCTTTTAACTTAAAAAGGTTTAGGTTTAAATGATTGATAAAACAGAATATTTTGGGGGGAGACCAGACCTTGTCAAACTTTTTACTACAGTAAATATTTTTCAGTCAGAATTTTTTTTTTTTTTTTTGAAAATCATTACTTTTTTATTTTGTTTCTTTATGATTTTTGTTTTGTTTTCTATATGTGACCCTGGACCACAAAACCAGTCATAAGGGTACATTTTTTTGACATTGAGATGTATACATCATCTGAACTGAGCTTTCCATTGATGTATGGTTTGTTAGGATGGGACAATATTTGGCCGAGATACAACTATTTGAAAATCTGAGGGTGCAAAAAAAATCTAAATATTGAGAAAATCGCCTTTAAAGTTGTCCAGATGAAGTCCTTAGCAATGCATATTTGTACTAATAATACATTTTTTATATATTTACGGTAGGAAATTTACAAAATATCTTCATGGAACATGATCTTTACTTAATATCCTAGTGATTTTTGGCATACAAGAAAAATCGATAACGCATATGTGTTTATGCAGGTTTTATTAATTTAGTGTTGTTACAATTTTCCATTCACATTTAGTATCTTGTATTGTTTGTTTTTTTGTCATGTGTCATGTGATCCTTGATTAATCACCTAGGAGTGTAAAAAAGGCTTGTTTGTTCAAATTTTTAATAAAGACTGCAATATAAATTTTTAATAAAGACTGCAATATGTCTGACGAAGAGGCTGCATGCTCGAAACTTAACTCACAAGTTTGTGTGAGTCTACTATTAATTTTTTTTCGGTGCATATTTTGGAGCTTTGGTGTGATGACTTTTTTTCTGTTTTTTAATATAATATTTTAAATACTTCAAAATAAATTATATTTTATTATACTACAGTTTTGTAGCCTTAAAGTCACCATCAAAATTGACAATTCAATTTTTTAATGGAATATTGCAGTCTTTATTAAAATGATTGCAATAGCAAACCACAACAATCCAGTTTATTCCCAATGGACAAAATCAAGTCACACTATACTTTTTTTCTTGTTCGGGAATTCACACGGATATATGTCACAATTGGGAAGAAAATACTACCGCAGCTTCCATTTCATGCCAACTTTAACTCGGCTATTGCGACATTTGAGAATACACATAACCGGAAAAAAAGCATAAATCACTAAATAAAGCTGGGGTTAGAAGCATGTTTTGTGTGCTTATACAGAACAGCTGAGAAGCGTACAGATTTCAAACTCTAAAAGCCCCAAAGCTAAAGATGCTCCCTCACATTCCCTCGGTTTGCATGAGTGGCCAATGATGCCTCTTAAGGGGGAAATAATCATCTGTCTGAACAGTTTTCTGATAAGTAAATGGAAGCTTGTGAGCGTATGATTTGCCTAAAAATGTGTATTTGTGTCCAGTGTATTTTGTGTATAGAGAAACCTGGAGTTTAAATACAGCTCATTTAAATAAGGACATTTTCCATCTCGGTAGGAAGTTGCACGGTCATAAAAGCATTTGAATTGTAAATGACTGAGAGCCACAGACAGGGTCACTGCAGCTATGTGCAGTGAGGGGACAAGAAAGGCCTTTACTTTTGCAGCTTAACTATCCTTTGTGAACAGCGTCCATCTCTCCATCTGAAGATGGGAAATTCTTTTCTTCGGCTCATCAATATTCTGTGAAATCAAATTTCATTACTGGGCGGCAAAAAAGCGATTCAATCCACATGTGCATTATTAAAAAACAGAACTCCTAAGTTCATTACTGACTCTAGGGCATGGGAGAAAATGTAAGAAAAAAACATGTTTGCAATCACGCATACATTAGTGACTTCATTCTGCTCTTCAGATGGAAATCTGAGGTTCAGAAAAACTAATTTCAGAGAAGTGGCGCTGTAATTTGATATTGCCACTGATAGAAACTTAGAAACAAACTAATCCAATCATTACTTCAAAAGAGTCAAAGATACTGAATCAGCATCATGGATGAACCATAACAAAGTGTTACCCGTGTTACGTTCCAAAAAGTACAGTCGGCACAAATTGATTTAATGTCTGTTTTTTGAGGTTGCGAAAAACAGCACTCACCGAGTATCTCACCGATAGAAAAACAAAAAGATTTTTCCTGCTGTTTTCAAAGTCAGTATGACATTAGCCTTGATGGAGTGTTATTAATGTCTCAGCCTTAATTTAACCACCTGCCAAACTATTATACAAACGGGTCATGTGCAACCAGATGATTACATTACAGATGAGTTTGGATACACATCATTACGTTGTAATACGAAACATTCAAAAATAAACGATAGTCACTGAAGTGCACTTACCAAAAACTTAATCCTTGTAAATTAGGAAAGAACTTGAGCCTTGTTTATTTGTTGGCTGTGGCAGAGAACTCAAATTACTTATATCAAGTTATGCAAGGTTAAAAATAAAGATCATTTGTGATAAGGCTTGATCTGGCTCTTAGGCTGTATTGGATGTTACTGAACCATTTCTCATGCTCTACATTTCTTCCATCTTAGCTCACATGTCTAGAGTCTTTCACCCCACCCTTCTGAATCAGATGAACTCATCTATTTAAGTCAAAAGAGACCCTAACTGTGCAGTGTTTAAAATATTGTAAAATATCAAGATATGTCAAATGCATCTTTTTCATTTTTTGAGGGCTTGATGGCATGGCAGAATGTTTCCATAAGTGCGTTTTTAGAGTGCTTTTGTTATATTGAAGAGCAGTGTTGGAGACAGTTACTTAAAAGTAATGCATTACAGTATTGCATTACTCTCAAAAAAAGTAACTAATGCTGTTACTTAATTACTTTTTTTAGACTGTATTACGTTACTTTTTCACCTGTGATGGGTTTGCTTATTTGTTTTTAATATAAAAAAAGTTATATTTTGGCAAATGTTAATACCCTCTCACACCAAAAGTGAACATTTTCAGCTGTGCTGCCATTCAGGATTGCAGAAAAATAGGATGAAGGAGAAGAAATGAAAGACAAATGTGATTATTATTTAAAGTAATTTTTGCTTATTCGTATATGGTCGAATTGCATCATCAAGGGTCGGGTTAGCAGCAAAGACATTGGTTAATAAAGTGAGATTAAACGCATAAAGTAGGCTATATTTGTGTAATTTACATATTTAATTATTGGTTTGCATAATATTCAGAGTTTGCATTTCACAGTTTTATTCCTTTTGAGGAATATTGAATCTGTTTTTGTTCAAGCTAGAACTACAATAACATCATGTTTACACACAACGGCTCTGCACTTCTTATTTCTCTCACTATGGGGATGGGAAAGGTCTCAGTCAATACATGGGAGAACAAAGTAACTTGCGTTACTTACTTGGAAAAGTAACTAAGATATTCTGATGTAAATGTAAAAGTAATGAGTTACTTTACTAGTTACTTGAATAAAGTAATCTGATTATGTAACTCGCGCTACTTGTAATGCGATACCCCAACACTGTTGAAGAGTAAATATAGCCAATAAATTATTTGTTTATTTTTTTTGCTTTGCAAATCTGTGATTAAAACTTTGCCTCGAGTTGCAGGTAAATTAACTGCTCATTTGACATCATTTAAAATTCACATATATTTAACCCACTTTATGAGCTTTTTCCTGTATTGTGCATCATGTTGTTGTATAAGACTTTATTTCCTTTTGAAACAAAGCTCATGCTTTTGTGTCCAGGAATAGACTGAGAATTTCTAAGCCCATATATATAAATTCCTTGTGTAGAAAGTTATAGGCTTGTAATCGCTAATGCTAGAGGGATACAGAAAGGTCTACACGGCTTTAGATGAGGGCTTCATTTGGAGCTTGGATGCCAGCCATACTGCAGTCATCACCACTCTGCTATAGTAAAGATATGTCAAGACCATGAGGGCGATGTGGGATTGCGCGATCTTGTAAAGACTAATTGCTTTTCTGGATATATGTTTTCATCCTGCATTGTGATAGAGTTGCTATCAAAGGAAAATGAGAGCATGCATGTACATGTGCATGTTGTTCCACATGCCTGCATGCATATGAGTCAGTTAAATGCAGTTGAAAGAAACTGGACTTAGTTATCCATTCATTTTATTTTATTAGCTCTGTGGCCCTCTGCCGTTGACCCCAATCAGAGACTGTTAGCGGTGAGCCCATGTTGAGTCCACCTGAGGTGGAAACACAGATGTTTCCTATAGTCTGCTGCTTTCTCCTTGACATTCCTTTATATTCTCGTACCAGTTGCGGGTTATTATAAAATGTCTGGCAATTGTCTGTGAAGTTTTTCAGTCACCCAGGACATCATAGAATCCTTTGAAAAGAATCAGTACAGTAACTGGCTTAAAGGATTAATGTAGTTCACTATGTTTTGGGTAAACTCTCCATGGATGTCTTTAGGGACTTTATGGTTCATAAGTGTACTCTCTTTATGCAGTGGGAGTTAGACATGTCCATGCGGATCTTGTGACCTTGTGATCTTGTTCTTGTGAACGGGTAAGGGGACGGGTCTTAATGCAGCACATACAAGGCCACACATGTCTCCTGGAAGATGTTGATGACAGACAGTGTGAGCAAAACTCTTCATGACAGCAGATTGCTCAATGCTCAGCTTTACATTTACGGGAAAATCAGCACAAAAGGGTTTAAACAATTTTTTTCAATGTTTAAAAATACTTGTCTCTGCACATTAAGCTGAGATGTATGTAAGCCAAAAATATCCTCTATAAAATGCTGGGTTGTTTCAACCCATGTTTGGGTCAAATATGGGCAAAACCAGCTGTTGCACTCAAAATATGATTCAGGCCCATATGACACATTTAAATTCTGTTCACTTTACTTAAACATATCTCAATTTAAATGTGTTCTATCAAACTGAAGTTTACTTAATTAATTTGTGTTAAAACTACATGAAGCATTTTTGTTGACATAACTAACTGCTAATGTCAGGATTGACACCAATTTATATGTTCATTATATACAATGATGAATGAAACTGCTTATAATTGATTTTCCAATGAAATGGTTTAATTTAAGTTTGACAAGTATAACAATGTGTATAAATTTATTGTAAACTGTATTTGATCAAATTAAGTTAGACCAACTCATTTACATTTCATTGCATGAATTTGTTTTTTATGAGTTGGGGCTAGATATGTTTATTGAGTGGTAATCCTGCCCCAATTAAATTGAGTTTGTCCAATGAGTTATTTTTTTGAGTGTGGGTTTAAAATTTAATTAAAAAAATTAAACCAATGGTTGGGTTTGTCAATATTTGACCCAACATGGGTTGAAACAACCCAGTGGTTGAATTCTCACAAAAATTGTAAACACTGTGACTCCTTGCTGTTTTCAAAATTTTGCTCTGTTTGTTCAATCAGCACGCAGCAACAGCAGTCCAACCAATGATGTGAGTTTGGGGCAGGGCTTTCTAATTGTGTAACCAATAGGAAATGGGGGAGTATTCTATAGTGGTGCAGAAGTAGACATTACAGCTTAAGGAGGTTTTCAGGCATAATACTTTGGAATACTGGAAACTGTTTATCTTAGTTTATATCACATGTGCGTGACCAACTATTTGTATACAGAAATTCAAGACCTGAAAGATTCAGAAAGCTTTTAGGAACTAACAACAATACAGCCCTTTAAAAAAAAACCCCAAAAAAACCCACACATTTGTTGGCACATCTGTGAACATTTAGTAATGTGAATGATCAAAGGTACATTAAATTCCACTTTGTATAGAAAAGAATAAGAAAACGTGCCTGCACCTTTTGTGCAAAACCACTTGCTGACGGACTTTGCTGACAGTGCAGAATCAAGTCTTGAGGGAAATTAAATTCAAAATATATTGTTTCTGGAAAGACTGATCCAGAACTAACCAGATGGAGAGGGTGGTTAGCAGACAGCTGTGTTTTAGAGAATAAGAATGAGGGGAAAAGATGAATAGCATCCTTTATTCCTTAGAGAGTTTAGCGATGAACTTCAAGTCAGATACAGAGATGACATAAGTCTTATGTTAGTCGACTTCAGTGTTGATGTAATGCAGGAATACAATAGGTCCTGCCTGGAACTCTGGGATCTCCTCCACAATATCTTTCATCAGCAGAGTGGGTCTGCATTCGATCTTGTATTGAATGCTTTTTGGCAACAGAGCTAGCATAGTGCATTAGCCACAGAGTTTCCCAAATAACAAGTGTGTAATATTAGAAACAGATGACTTCTTTTACAAAGCGGATGACCCCAACTGCTCGAAACAGAGCAAAATAAGAAAAACAACTGAAGTCTGCAGTGCTAAAGAGCATTGTTTTGATACATCACTGAGAGACGAAACAGAAAGAATTGATTAGGCTTGTTTTACTGTGTGGTCTTGCATCTGTTTCTTTTTGATTGAATTGATTTCAAAGTTCAGCTTATTATTCAAAACATTTGGTTGACCCTGAATAAAAATAATATCTCTTAACTAAGCTTACAGTAATGTTCCATTGCTTTTTTGAAACTCAGCTATTAAAAATCTATAGTTCCGAGTCTAAAGACAAGCCACATTTGATGTCGTTGTAAAATAGCCAGTCACTGCACATGAATTAAATTATATAAATGGCTCCAAAAGTCTGAGACCACACTGGAAATCTGGGACTTCATTTCATTTCAACCTGGAAGTAAACAGTTTAAAAGCTTTTGGGTTTTGAAAATGTTTAAACAAAGAAAAGTTATGACTTAAAAGGAATGAGAAGCATTTAGGATTCTGCACTTGAAGTTATGTTGATAATATAACTGACCTGAATTATGCAAAACAAAAAAATAGCAAAAAAGTATGCCAAAAAAAAAAAAAAAAAAAAAAATCACCTAGGCTAATTAACTATATTAGCAGATTTTTTTGTGATTCTTTTTTATTTAAAATAATTATTCATTGAATTTTGTTGTATATCATAGGCTGTGTTCCACTTCATATGTTAAAACCACCACTGGTAAAATCACTGTAACGCACAACCTCTAATGTCTTGTTTCTTTATTTCTGACCCTCACAATGTTTCTGATATCATTATCATCTTCATCTTCTTCTATCTTCCTTAGGTAATTGGAGATTTTTGAGTTGGAGACTGATCCTAGTGCTTGGCAGCTCAGAGACCTGAGAGAAGGTGATAGCAGAGTTGGAACTAGAAATGTGTATGAGCCTGTTGAGATGACCAGTGAAAGTCAGTAGCTGAGCTGTTATATCTGATGAAAAATCGACAGGAAGGCTGAGCTCTCACATTCTGCTAAGCACTCATGTTGAATTGGAGGAAACAATTATACTTAAATGTGCTTATGGGATACAATACCTTCATAAAGCATCTTCCCCCATTAGGTAAAACCATTAGGTCTGATATTGAATAGTTTGGCATATGTTCCCAGTGTCCCTAAAGCTTGAAACATAATCTATGAAACAGATGCAGTGACTTATGTAAGTTTTAAAAGAAAAAAAAAAAAATTATTCACAGGTCCATCTCTCTCAGGCATATTTTTGTCATCCTTTGTATTTTTACCTTGTTAAAGCCACAATATGTAATTTTTCGCCACTAGAGGTCGTTATTTCAAAACAAAGGTGTAGCTTGATGACGCCTTGATTTCACAGAGCTTTTATTATGTCGCAGACGAGCACTTCCACTTCTTCCGGTCATGTGTATGTGGGGTAACGCAGCTCTGTTTTATCATATTAGATACATTTGAATGTGTTGAAAGTTATAATGCTACTCTGTGTGTTCGCTCGGCGGCTACTATGAGACACTTCTTGCACACTGCAGTAAGCTAGATCAGTATTAGCGGTAAATCAAGAAAACGTGATCTAAACAATAAGACTAAATGTGTTCAGCTATATAACAATGATTAGTTTTCTGTCTATAAATGTATCCAAACAGCTGCTCACCTGTCTAATAAAACATAATATATTAAAGTGTCTTTGCTGCTTTTCGGAAATCAAGGGTAACGGCAGGAATGATGTCATTGCTAGGCTTATTTCTCTGGATTTAAACATTCTTGGAAACATTTGGGATAATGTAAGTACACAAGTCAACAAAAGTGGTTCTAGTGGTTTTGGGATATTTTAATCCAAAAATCTTACATATTGTGCCTTTAAAGTTCATGCCTTAAACAGGCCAGTTAAATCGAAATATACAATGACTGAATTATTTACTTTTTACTGCAAGGAGGTCCAGAGAATATGCACCTATCAAACCCAGAGCATCTCCTTGTGAATTAATATGTCTGAATATTGCTCAATCTAAAGTCACAAAAGGGGTTAGGGGGAGTAACAGGATCAGCGTCAAGTAGAACCAGTTCTCCACAATGAGCTTTGGACCACTGCCTAAAGGACATTGAGCTCTCGAGAACAATCTTATGTAAACAACACAAACATTGTCTTTGTTATCTTTGGTTTTGTCCCAGAGGGACTGAGATGTCAAAGAGCATGTGTATTTACAAGTGATTCCATTCTGAGGAGCCATAAAGCTTTAAGATGACTTTCTTTCATCATGTTTACATAGCTCAGGACTGGTACAGCATCTCAAACAATCCCTAACAACTATTCACGAAAGGATATGTTTCCTTATTTTTTAGTGAGTAGATATGTGTCACATTTATACAATTTGGAGGAATTCTTTTAGCAAACATGAATGGTTCAAAGGCTTCTGAGAGCATGAAAACAAAAGCTTTCAGTTAACTGAAGTCCTAGTGGGCAATATTAAGCGTATGCTCAGCTGCAGTGCTGTAGTAGTGGCTCACAGCGGTATAATTTAATCAGCACGGAAACAAGGCAACAGTCTGCCTCAGTAACATGAGGAGCTAATCGGAAACAACCCCGCTCTAATTATCCATTACAAAAATAACGAGCTGAAGTCATGACCATTGTTACTGTCCCTGGGGGAAATTCTCTGGCAGGTCAGGCTAAATATAAATCAGCTCTACCAACAAATAAATTACACTATATTTTGACAATATGTCTATTTGAATTAAGGATACTTGATTAACTTTTAAAGTCTAACACTTCTCAGTGTAGATGTGTTTCTGTAAATGAGAATTTGCACTAACTAGAGCACCACTGAGAACACAGAATGTGTTTACCAACAACTTATACAGCATTAGACAGACTTATCACAATACAGATAATTTTAATTTACATAAAAGTTCTTTAAATGTTTATTTATTAAAATTGTCTACATACACTGTAAAAACATATTTTAAAAGTAAGTTACCTGGTTGCCTTAAAATTTTGAGTTCATTGAAATTAAAAAAGATTTTGTAAGCATATTGCGTAATTGTGTTTTATCTGTTATAATGCAGTGAAACCAAATTGTGCTATTTTCATGATTTATCACAATATTTTTTTATTATTTATGTGGTTCAGATACAATATTTTGAGTTTCTATTTATTAAACCCATTTCCTTCATTGTATTAACTCAAATTTGTAATTTCAATGAACTCAACATTTTAAGGCAACCAGGTTACTTACTTTTTAAGTTAAACCAACAATATCTTTTACAGTGTACAGTTCCACACACACACACACACACACACACACACACACACACACACACACACACACACACACACACACACACACACACACACACACACACACACACACACACACACACACACTATATGGTTCACTATATCTTTGTGGGGACTCTCCATATATGTAATGGTTTTTATACTGTACAAACTGTATATTCTATCCCCTTACACTAACCCTACCCCTAAGCCTAGCCATTTTATTATTATTTATTTTTTTTACATTTTTAACTGTCCAACTAAATGTCCAACTTTTATATATATATATTATATTATTTAAATTTTTTTCAAAGCTCATTCTGTATGATTTATAAGCTTGTTTCCTCAATTTAGGTCCCCATGGTGACACGAGTCCCCATGAGTCAGCGTGCATTCAGGTTGAAGTCCCCACCGGGATAGAACAACATAAACACACACACACACACACACACACACACACACACACACACACACACACACACACACACACACACACACACACACACACACACACACACACACACACACACACACACACACATTTTAATAAAAGCATGCACCAAAGGAATAATTCGATTCTCCTCTTTGTCGGATAAAATTACTATGGAAATTTGGAATATGGAAATACTATGCAAATTTACTAAAATTGAAAAAAGCACCTGTTTCATAGAATGACCTATACAACTTGTGTATCGTACACCACATCACAGGTTAGCACTCTCTTCCTTTCTAGTCATTATCTGAACTGTATTTATATTTTCTCAACGCACACTTGAAGTAAATCTTTTCCTTTTGTGGTCAGTGTCCTCCTTATACTTTGTAAATGTTATACACTGCAAGGTCGTGACCACTGTGGTGCATTCTGGGAACTTTTGGTCTATTGTGGCTTGGAGTAGCAAACAGGCCTATGAGTGGAGGGTTCCTGCCAGGAAGATGCCTCAGAGGCAAATACCTGGACTCCATCTTCTGCTTTCCCTGTTAAACCAGATGAGACTAGAGATAGTGATTCTTTCCTTAATGTGCAGCACAAAGTAAAATCAAACAACATACCAGACATGAAGAGAGTTTCCTTTTGCTGTTTGCCTACTGCAACATAATTTCTTTTAATTTGTGTGCATTATAGTGTTAGATTCCACGGATAAAAGAAGGAAAACCTGACACCCCCACTCCCAGCAATTATTATTATTATTATTAATAAAAAAAACTATTATTTTATTAAATGAATAAAGAAATATCTTACTATTGCAATTATACATACTATGACATAAAAAGAGTATTTAATAATTATAATAATAATAATGTATCATACTATAATACAATACATGTTATAATAAAAGTTTTTATAGAATTGTTATTATTACATGTATGCATTTTACAGACGCTTTTATCCAAAGCAACATACATTGCATTCAAGGTACACATTTACATTTAGTCAGTTCTTGCATTCCCTGGGAATTAAACCCATGACCTGCGCATTATTAGCGCCACGCTCTATTGTTTGAGGAACGCAGGAAAGCGTATAATAATTGTTATTATTATTATTAATAACAATTATTATCATTATTATTATCTTGTTTGTATTCAATTTTACAGAAGAACAGTAAAATTACAATACTGACATTTATACTGACATACAAATGGTTGTGTTATTTATTTATTTTTTTACATTAAAACGTTAAACCATTAAGCTTTTATTTATTTATTTTTAAAACCTCAGGGAGACCTTAAAGGGATAGTTCACCCAAAAATGAAAATTACCCGATGCTTAAAATTATCCCCTACTCACCATCAAGCCATCCTAGGTGTATATGACATTCTTCTTTCAGACGAATACACAGAGGTTATTCAGACAAGTTATATTAAAAAATGTCCTGGCTCTTCCAAGCTTTATAATGGCAGTGAATGACAGCCCAAAATTTGAAGCCCAAAAAAGTGCATCCATCCATTATAAAAGTAATCCATACGACTACAGGGGGTTAATAAAGGCTTTCTGAAGCGAATTGATGGGTTTTTGTAAGAACTGTGGATTTGTGGATTACTTTTAATGGATGGATACACTTTTTTAGGCTTCAAATTTTGAACTATCCCTTTAACGCTTCTCATTCTCATTACGAATTTGGGAAGACACACAGCACTTACTGTGAATCAAAAGTAAAAATGAACACAGTGCTGTGCTTTTGGCTTTACTCTGAAACATGCAGCGTGTCAGACTATATATTTATGTAATTACATCACAACTGTTGCGATTTAATGATCACACTAAGCCATTAACATTTTCACATTCATGCTTTGTCAAAACTAATAAAAAAGTTACCAGGCAACTGGCAAGTAACACCATTTCAATGCTGATTTTTACTCGCTTTGAACCCTGGCTAACATGCTAAGGGTGTCCCGCAGATGGTGCCGCAAACTCTTACAGCGCTGTCAGAAGCAATTTGTGCATGATAGTATGAAACTGACATTATGAATATGAATTTCAACTGATAGTATGAAAATGTAACATTTTGCAGTTTATTTAGTAACTATTTAGTTTGTGGGGTAAAAGACCACCTTGCCACCTCATACATTTATCCGATTTTTAAACAAAACAAACCACTTTTATCATTTATTTTCACACAAAATCTGTTGCTCCGTCAATGTTCAATAAAAAACATGTATATTGTTTTTGCAATCATACACTATGGGAGTAGTGAAAAGCACATTTTTGTTAATGTGTGCCTTTAGCCCATTGCAACCTATACAGACACACACAGGATTTCACTTGTAGGCCTATTTGAACTTTCCACTTGCCTTTAAGTGTGAGACTGTCACATCACAACCTCATCTCGCCTACTGATAATCAGAATGACATATGGCCGTGCACTAGCACTCTTATATTCTGATCAAATGTGGCAGACGTCTCATCACTTTCTGCGAAGCACTAGTGAGCATATGGGCTCGTAGAAAGTAGTTCATCCTTTCCAGACCACATAAACAGGAAACATTAACAGCATGTAAGCATGTCCTCCCTGCTTGACGTCTTATTTTCTTGTTTTATTTACTCATTTTAGTGAGTAGCGAAATGCCATTCCTGGCAGTTGCTATGAGGTGAACGGCTATTAAATGTTGATTGCAAGGCTAAATTGTAACAATAGAAACTAATAATTCTATGACGTGAGGTTAAAACAGCTTTACATAAAACAGGCAGGTATATTGTTTAGTGTGTTCATATTACTTGCAGGAAGCTTTCCTTCTGTACAGATCTGTCCACTAATGTGCCCCATATGCTTTTAAATGTAAACATGCAGACATATGGTAAAATAACTCAAGCGTAACATCTGCGGAGAATTAAAATTGCTGCAACATCAGCTGTGAGTGAACGCAAGTGATTAAATAAGACTAATTAAGAGATTAAAGGCTTTTTTAAAGATCTGCGCTAATTAAGTCATAACGCGTGATATTGCGAAAAACTGTACTGTCTGCACGTAAAACGGGACCACAATAAATAATTTAAGAATTAAATACCACTGTTTTCCGGTTTTAATGAGTCTTCAATTAAAGTCTTCCTCACAATGATAATAAAAGTAAAAGCAAAACAGCTGAGCTCCCAGCTAAAGCATTTACACAGTTTTTTCCTCATCTTTTTTGAATTAATGAGATTAGCATGTATGTCAGGGGTTGGGGACATACTATCTGGGGCATGAAACATCAAAGGCTTGGAGTTTAGCAACAAGGATAAAAGCTGCGCTAATCAGCTAACATGGCAGGCCACAATAGGTTCTTGACTCATTGCTGAAAGAAGGAATCATATGGTCAATGAGAATAAATAAGTGCATCTTGCTGTATGCATTTGGCCTTGTGTACTATGATTCTATAGTGGGGGATATTATCCTTACGATGACTTATTATGGCTTATTATCCATTTGGCACTAAAGTTATGGGTAATATATCCATCTTTTATTGAACTCTACAGTTTAAAGAGGTGGTTGATTATGATTTCACTTTTTTAACTTTAGTTAGTGTGTAATGTTGCTGTTTGAGCATAAACAATATCTGCAAAGTTACAATGCTCAAAGTTCAAAGCAAAGGGAGATATTTTATATAAGGACTACAACAAACGGCTGGTAGGGACTACAACAAGCTTATTGACAGGTTAGTGACATCACTAACCCTAACATTTACATAAACCCTACCCCTGGGAACATGCAACAAGGAGTTGCTGTAGTAGAGCACATTCAAAAGTCTGCTCAAGCTGTCGCATCCGTTTTTCACATTTATTGCAATACAGTACATAACACAAATGTAATAGCATGTCATTAAAGCAAGATGACAACATAAGTCATAACCGTAATTAAACTAAACTATACCTGTTCTATCTTCATGCAGCATATATTCTCTGGCTCTGAAGGCATCTTACAACAGCAACCACACAAGCGATTTATAAATTTTCATGACAGAATATGCTAATCAATGACTTGAAAATAGTTAACTCCACATCAGCTACATAAATTCATCAACTAACCATTCAGAAATGTTGCATTCTACATTTTGTCTTCTTGAGTCTCTCCATTGTCCGACTCTGGTTTGAACATAAAAGGCTGACCAGTGACCTTTTCAGTTCACGTCTGCGTGAGGTAATCGGAGCTGCTAACACGAGCTCTTGAAGCACCACCCTCTTCTAGAAAGGGAGCTGGGGGAATCAGCTCATTTGCATTTAAAGGGACACACAAAAATGGTGCATTTTTGCTGTCAAAAAGTGACAATTTTAACATGCTATAAAAAATTATCTGTGGGGTATTTTGAGCTAAATGTTTCACATATGCATTCTGGGGACATCAGAGACTTATTTTACATCTTGTAAAAAGGGCCATTATATGACGCCTTTAAAGATCTTAAAGGAATAGTTCAGTCAAAAATGAAAATTCTGTCATCATTTACCCTCATGTCGTTCTAAATGTGAGTGAATTGGTCCTCTGTGGAACACAGACGAAGACATTTTATAAAATATGTTTGTGTTCTTGTCCATAGAATGAAAGTCAAAGGAATGTCAATGTTCTTTAGACACGGACATTCCTCAAAATATCTTATTTTGTGTTTCACAGAAAAATTAAGTGCATACAGGTTTAAAAACTATTTGAAGATGAGTAAATGAAAACTGGCTCTTCATATTGCACACTATCACACTAGTGTCCTTAAATCACACAGATGCTAACAGCATCCCTCTTTGTCTTCTACCAATATATAGGAAAACATTTTCCTTTTTTTAGGACAATTCTAAAAACCCAAAAGGTTTAAACAAGATCAGCCTTTTATGATTACACATTTGGTAAGCAAGCATTTGGCCAGGGCTCTATATGTAGTAGTTAATCTTGGTCTTTGTAGCTGCTGATTCCAGGAATGTTTTTTTAACCCCGTAAAAAAAAAAGCTAAAATTTCTAATAAGAAACTTAATTTATCCAAGACTGGTACCGTAAAAGGAAAATCTTTGGTGTCCTGCAGTTTGGCAGTGGAATTATCTATTCCCCACTCCTCCACTGTTTTTAACATGCTAAAGACATTTGACAGTAAACCACAAAGGATAAGCAGGAAAGATCGCAAGGCCCAGTGGTCAACCCCTTTCTCATTAACCTCCTGGATGCTCCCCAGCAATAACTGAACATTTCCATGGTTGCTTAGTGATACAAAACCAACCATACAAAACAGAGCATTCAAATCATTAAGGCATTTGGGAGGATGAGGCCAGCCCAGGAAGTGGCTGCGCTCACATATCATTTCTATACCGTTAATTACAGAACCGATATATTATCTTCAGTGAAGGAGAAGATATGTCAAATATATTATATTCTATTTGACACGCTAACTAGTTCTACAGTCTTCATATTTACCCAGAAAAAATTGTTATTGCCAACCAACCCAGGCTATGTTTCACAAAAGCATTGTAAGCTTAAGTAGAAACCATTGGCAGCCCTGATTATTTCAGAAGACAAATTCTTATACTCAATTTTGTTTGTTCTTTTTTTTTTTTTTTTTGTTATACTACAGTATACTGGTTTTGTATCTCTTTGTAATTATGAGTTGATAAAGGTACCAGTCAGCCATAACAGGAAAGCAAGTCCCCCCAAAAAGGATCATATAAGTCTTAGAACTGGTTGACCTTCCTGCTGTATTTATCCTACACTCTCTGTATTGAGCAACTGTGCTACTGAGACTGTTCAAAGTGACTCTGCTGTCGATTGAGCTAGTGCCAGAAGAAGCTTTGGGTTTTTCCAGCTAAACCAGGCGGCAGAGAGGAATAAACCTCTGACCCAACAGTTTGTAAACTATCTTTACCGCATGAGTTCAGACATGCAGCTGGAACAAACGATGATGGCTATGAGGAGATGACTGGTTAATCAGAAAGCCCAATGCTTAATGTACATACAACAGGCCTGGAACACAGTTTTCTGGATACAGGTAGCAAAATACATGGATGACATGGATGAAAAAGTGTCATGCCATTGGTGTGATTTTTATTTTTTATGTGTTGGGGCACCAGTCTCAGAGTTTTTGTTTTAACCCAGATTCAAATACAGACATTTTAAAATTTGTATTATTATATTTATATATGCATATTATAATTGTATTTATTTATTTAAACATAATAATATAATAATAATATAATATATATATATATATATATATATATATATATATATATATATATATATATATATATATATATATATATATATATATATATATATATATATATATAATTAATGAATAAATACTTAGGATGGATGGCATAACACATTTTGTGTGTCATGAAAATACTATGGTATTTTGTATGACTAGTATTCATTCAATTCCATGGTATTACCATCTGATACTATCCATTCATTCAGACCTACAAACTCAAAACAGGTGAAAAAGGTGACATGTTTATTAATTAATTAATTAGGGGTGAGACAAATTTTGTGATATTAACATGTAACCGAAAAGCATTCTGGTGCACTCTGACAAGAAAATGTAGGAAAGGACAACATTTGCTTCAAGTAAAAAAAAAAATAAATAATAATAATAATAATAATTTACACCACTTGAACTTTTGGCACACCAGCCACAACTTGCTGGTCAAAAAGTTCTTCAGTCTTTTGGCCTGCACAAGTCTTTCAAGTGCCTGTTTCCGCTGCTTAGCAATGTGCCTCTTTCTTGCAACATTTCATTTCATACAACATGACATCTAATGTAGCTTCAGCTAATGAAATTATATGAAGCTTATATACGCAAATATTAAACAACCAGTTGTTGTTTCCAGACATTGAAACATAAAGCTGAAAAAGAAAAAAAAAAAGAAGAAAAAAATGCTTCACTACTTTTACATAGCTAAATTGAATACATTAGCAAACAACGACAGTAACAGATAGAAATATGAATGCAGAGGGAGTTAGCCTTAAACTCATTCTGAACTGAATACACTGACATTAGCTTGCATGCTAACAAGCTTACCAACAAGTTCGGAAAGGTTTGATGGGGTAACATTAGGAAACAAAACACACTTCAACTTACTTCATCTGACAAAGTAATTTGATTTGGCAAGTTAACGTTACTGTACTTAGCTAAGGTTAAGTTATTTTAAAAGCATTACATTGTTGGCGGCAAAATTGCCTCGGAAATTTGTCTTAATCTATGGAAAAGAAGACGATGCTGTTAAATGTTTTATTTTATACCAAAGACAGCTCTAGGGGTGTCTATGATCTCACACTCCAGTCTATGGGAAATTAGCCCATTCCCCACCCCCCATACCTACGATTCACATAAATTACACATTTTTATTCAAAACGGCGAATTTCGCAGAAAAGCGCCTAGTTTGCAGGTATGATTCATTAGACAAAGTTCTATTCTTTTTTTCTTAGGGGATGTCTGTATAAGGCTTTCTTCACATCGGAGACACTCACCATCTGAAGCAAAGCATTGGGGTTCCCAAAGGCCCTCTCTATGTGACATATGTATTCCATTACTAGATGTCTCAAACATTTCTCCAGAACTTGTGGCTTTACAGTCTGCTTGAGTTGAGGATTAGGCACTCCTGAAATTGATTTATTTCAGCACTAAAACTGTTTATTAAATATAATAGACCATCAAAGTTGTCAGTGGAAGGAAGAGAGAAAAAGGGAGCCATCATCATTTACCACAGAAGTGAACGTTTTCAAAAGAGGCAGTTGAAACGTCTTGGTTAAGGCTGAGGTACCACATGGTCTCAAATTACACGCGCATCTTAAACCAATTCCAGAAGAGGCTAAGCAATTTTTATTCTAATGACATTTACTGTAAATTTTGATTTTCTGTGATTTTTTCCCCCTCCTCTTTTAGCTTATAAATCTTCTCTAACCTTCCATTATGAGCACAAGAAATAAAAATTATAAATGTATGACTGGTTAGCTCCAGTCAGGAAAGGTTTTTCAAGTCACATAGAGTTAAATTCAAGGAAGTACAAAGAGAATGTTTATTGAACATTTTTCAGGTTATTTATCACACTTTTCCTCCCCCATATGAAAAGAGTAGCCTATCTGTAACATACATTTCAGCAGCAGACAAACATATCAGGTCATTTCCACCAAAGTGGCCTCCTTCCAAATCTGGTAAGGACTTTTAGTCTGTCCCGCATCAGGCATATCAACAAACAGAGCATGCCAAACTACGGGTGGTCCGATTATCATTATTTGTGTCTTAAACAAGCCTGGAATCTTTAAATACGTGGCAGATGCCCGGCACCCTGTTTTGCAGAGTAATGTGTGCTTGCAAAGGTCCAGAGACAGCTTCTTTATTTCATACAACACTTTTTACTCATGATTGATTCTTTGTAGTGGACTTTTAATTCCTTTAGACGATGAATAGTTCTTATTTTGGCCCACGTTATGACTTTGCGGTTAAACTACTGAGAGTTACAATGTTAACATGCGTATTCTGACATTCTGTAACACACAGTGATGTTCGATGTGACAGGACATTTTGGTCATGGATTAATGCGATGTGACAACACTGTTTTGATAGCAAATTACTAACAAATGAAAGCAACTGCATTTGTAAAACTTTCCACAGCAGTTAGCTGTTTCTGTTTATGACATCCCATAGAGAATTACTTGATGTTGTAGACATCAGCTGTAATGATGTGTGTCATTGATGAAAGCTTTCAACACAACTGCTTTTTAAGTCATTTATCAGAATGCATACTTCTAATCATCTGCAACATCTGGAACAACCCTGGGATATGTAAACCAAAGTGAAGACAGAGAGAAAGCCTGCATACTGGAATGTAAACTTTAAGTGTGGTATTTTTATGGAGAGCAGTGTAAGAGACATTATGGATGCTTTTTTTTTCTCTCCATATTTTTTTATTTTATTTTTTTTTACTTGCATAATATTAATTGTTGTTTTTCCAACATCTTTCCAAATATGGGAAGCATTTATGAACCTCTTGTCTAACGGAAGACAACATTAATAACATGCTTTTACTCCAAACTCACTTCATAATGACAATTGAGCATCCTTCTGTGAGATGATGTGGTGCTTCTTAGAACAAGGCACACAACATATTATTTCATAGTATTCTATGCAGTGATAAAGGCTATGTCGATTAGCATTGAAGTATAAATATACCTTATTATGAAAATACCTGAGAAGGCTTGAACGCAGATAAACCATATGTTGTCGTAGTCGTGTGTTTATTAGTCATGTTTAAAGCTGCAGTCTGTAACTTTATTTGGTTAAAAATGATCCAAAATCAGTTTTTGAGCAAGTACATAACCATCTTTGCGTCATTACGTCATGTCTGTATACATAAAGGAGTCCGGGTTAGTAGGCTATATCGCGTGTGTGGATGCTGCAGGTGGCGGATCGTTTGTGGCAACTGGAATGTAATTAAACTTGTCATTTTGATGGCGGCTTGTAATCCAGAAAGTTCAAAACGACAGTCATCGTTGACAACTGGTGTGTTGATAGACAACCCACACATACGCCTCAAAACATTAGATTCTTCTGCGCTGAGGAGCCATGCCGATGCACAAGCCACGTAAAGAATGTAACTCCACAAATAACTGCAGTTTCAGGGTTCAAACAGAGATGGCGACAAAGAGTCAAAACGTGCAGCTTTAATCATTCAAAGCGTTTCAATCTTCTGTTTATTCAGCATGCCCATAGGGATTTCCTGGAATGACATGCGTTATCGTACCTCTGCGGGGCATAGTTTCTGCGTGAGAGTGCTCTCTGGCTTTCAGATTCCCTGCTGATTACAGAGCCGTGCCTCACTGTTGCGCATAAAAAAATCACAGCCTTTGCCAAATTGCTCGCGGTTTAATTTCGATTAATTGTGCAGCCCTAAACTGTGTGAAAGTGAAGAGCACATAACAGGCACAATAGCGTTATAAACATACATATCTATTGGTTAAATATGCATCATGACTAAACATGCGCTATAGTTTTCAAATACCTCTGGTTTCACAGTGCACACTACCACACAATAACAGCATTTTCAAATTTACTTGGGAAAGCATTTTCAAAAAGCTCTGTTTTCACAGGACAAAAACACAGTCTCAGTGTGGGCGGAAGGCCAAAACGGAGAGAAAAAGATGCGTTTTCAAACAAAAACTTATTCATGTGGACAAGGCCTAAGGTAAGGTGTTACTATTGCTGTTGCTTTGGATCAGGGTTTTGTTCTACAGTAAGTGTTAAACTTTTCTGATTTTTCTACAGACATAAATAATAGCTAAAACTGTGCAACTTATTAACATTTTTATAATTTTTCTGTTGTTTTATTGTGTTTTTTTTTTTTTTTTTGGTTCAGTGTTTAGTTTACTAACAAGCACACTCAAATTGATTGATTGATTGATTGATTGATTGATTGATTGATTGATTGATTGATCAATTGATAGATCGATTGATTGAATGATTGATTTAATTTGATTTGATCACAATCCAAACACTTTACAAACATCCAAACATCTTAATTTGGTTGGAAATATTTCCAAAGTGGTTTTGTGAATTTTTGTGACTGCCTGATATTTAATGACTTTTAATATGAATTGATGACAGTGATGGTATCATAGAATGAAATCAAAGAAAAATGCAACAAGAGAAAATCAAAATGCCGCCAAGCCATAAAGCGAAACAGCAGACCTGTGGAAGAATTCAGATTTAGCTTTGAGAAGATGTCCAGGAATGAGGAGACGTTATCGTCAGTCCCCATCAGCCCTGAGTTATGAGAAGCATCAGTGATCTCTTGTTCTTTGTGCAGGAATCAAACAGCCTATCTTCAGTTTCTGTGTGGTGCACATAAAATATATACACACACACACACACACACACACACACACACACACACACACACACACACACACACACACACACACACACACACACACACACACACACACACACAGATGCAAGGATGCAGGCGGGAGAACGAGGACATGCTCATGTGTGCTCTTGGGGGTGAAAAAGCTCTGAGATTGAGAAGACAAGAAGTCTGTCAGGTTGAAGCTCGTCGCAGATGGTTTTATGCAGACAGGTGGCACAGATTTCTCAGCCATTATCAGGCCCAGATGGAATCTACAGTCCTTTTTCTGCATGATTTTAGGGGAAAGTCTGCTGACTGGATTTATATGGAATTCCCTTTATGTGGAACTAAAATTACTGTTATAAGTGTACAATATTAATCAGTAAAGTAGATATTATTATTTTTATAGAAAATGTGAATTGTCCTTGCCTATGCAAAGCTAGTTATGCATGCCAGGCCAGTAGATGGCGATGTCTCTTTGTAAAGAAAAATGAAGCACCTATAGGGGGTGCCACTGCAACGTTTCAGCCGACGCAATTATCATTTTTACATCCAGCGCCATGTTGTTTAAAAAGCAAATGCACTGAAAACAACTGCTCCATTGACCAAAAAAAAACAAAAACACACCAAAGCAAGTCAAAAGCACAGTATTTTTGTGTTATTTAAAGGGCGCATTAGTAATATGCACCGATAGGCGGGTGCACAATGTGCGTACACTCTGCTTATTACACATACAGGGATGTGCAGGAGCACACAAACTTTTTTAAATATTAAAAATAAAAGGATTCCTCTCTGGAGAAGGGTTTAGTCTTTTTCCACGGTAAATAGTGAATCCGCCATGCTGCAAGCACAACTGGCTTTTAAAGGGAATGGGAGATGAGACTCTGATTGGTTTATTGCACGTTACGGAGACCAGGTACAACCCTTTTGGACCATGCGGCAGGCGTGCAGACCGTTTTTTCTGCACCTGCACCATACGCTTCAGACCATGCTCTCAGATCGTTAAAATAGGGCCTGTTTTCACAAAAAGTTTTTTTGTAGTTCACACGGAGACGATAACGGTGTCGTGTAAACAGCCCCTCAGTTGCTGAGGTGTTCTGAGTCGTTTTAGCACATTGCAATGTGGTTTCTAGAATGATCTGTGTGCTTTTTTAAGCCCAATTCAAAAGAGCAAAGTTTACAATTCTTGCTGTTGCATGCATTTGCGTCAATAAGGAGTTGTACGATTTTATTAATGCTTCGTAGAATAAAAAGGGAATGAAGCTATATATGAAGAATTACAGAACAACTGTTTTTACAAGGCTCATAATCATAGTCATAGAGGTCAACAGGGCAAATATTTGTGTTTTAAGTATGAAAACCTCCCTTGTCTCACATGAGATATTCATTGTGTAACAGTATAAATCAACATACGCAACTGATAAAATGTCTCATGAATAACTGTAGCTCTCTGAACCTTCAGACAGGAATTATTAAATAGTTTTGTAAAAAAAAAAAAAAAAAAGAATATAGATAAAATAAAGATCACCCACTACTACGGTGAGTCATAAAACTTTATTATGCATGTCACCATTTCATCTTTAGGATGACAGCTGGGTTAGATAAGCAAAGAGACCCCAGTTATCTAGCTTTCCACTTCAGATCACTTTCAAAAAGCCTATGCTCTTTACCCACAACACAAATGACCTGAAACGCAGCTCCTCAGCATGAAGAGAAATCTACATGTCCTTCAAAAGAGGATGAGTGATACAGACTGATCCGAAACAGCTGGATGGCTCTTTTGAGAAGCAGGGGGCCAGTGACACACTAGCAAGACTATGTGTTTTAAATGTAAACACGTGGACTTCCCTGTTTCTTTTGATCGCATTTAGAAAAAGTGCCATTTATAATCAACAACCTGAGGTGGTAACCCTTTACAGATGCTTGTGTTAAAGTCCAATGCAAGCGAAGTCATTCCTGTTTGAGTTTGATGTAGACACTTTTTTTGGTGAAGGCATGTCTTCTGTATATGCAGGGGTTACATTTGAACAATGCTAGGGTGAATTGAAGGACCAGATGGCTACAGACAGAGCTCAGGTATTGGTTGAATGTTTCTAGGTCCTGTTTTCCCTCAGATTAACCTCAGAACACATCTGCTTCCTAGTGCAGGGTGAGTGAAAGCACATTCGAGCAGCTGTCCACCTCACTGAGCCGAGCGCAGTGAACTGACCTTGAACATTTGACCGCAGTAAAACTAATCCTTGGATTATTTCAAGAAACATTTGTTCATTTAATATCAGTATCTGTATCTTAGTCATCATGTTTAGGCAAGGTCATTTATTTAATATTTATTTATTTATTTATTTATTTATTTATTTATTTATTTATTTATTTATTTATTTTTATTTATTTATTTTTATGTAAGTTTAGGCTTTGATTGTCTTTAACTGCATATTAGTGTTTTTTGTTTTTTTGTAAATTGTAAAACATTTAGTAACAGCTTACAGTAAGGTTTGTTAACTTTAGTTTATTCCTTAAGTATAATGAACTATCATGAACAACACCAGCATTTTATAATCTAGGTTCATGTTATATTCAAGAGTCTTCACTGTACATTCATGTTAAATTTATATTTAATATGTTACACTTAAAATAACTAAATGTTAAAAATCTATTGGTTTGTGTAAAAACATTCAACATTAAATTATGATTTGAGATTAGCAAATGCTATGAAATTATTGTTTTTGTTGCTAGTTAACAAACTGAACCTTATTGTAAATGTAAATTTATATAATTAATATTTAGTTATTTCTGTTGTATTTTGTCTTTTGCAATTTTTGCCTTTAAAAAAAAAAAATTATTATATGAGTCTGAAAGATTTTGTTTTATTTTTTTGTTTTGTTTTTTTAATTTTGATATCTGAATTGATTTAAAAACTTAAAAATCTATTGGTATGTGTAAAAAAACTACATTCAATTATGATTTGAGATTAGCAAATGCTATAAAATCATTGTTCATGTTGTTAGTTGCATTACTGTTAAAAAATTTAACCTTATTGTAAAGTAATTCTATTTATATCATTAATATTTAGTTATTTATGTTACATTTTGTCTTTTGCAATTTTTTGTTGCCACTAAAATCTATCATGTATCTGTAGCATGCATTTTGTTCTATTTCTATTCTATTCTATTTTGTTCTGTTTTGTTTTCTAATTTTGATATCTGAACTGAACTATTTATTTTATATTGTTCTGAAGTATGAATATCTTCCAAAATAAACAGTGATTCATCAAAAATACAGATTTGCATAAACCCATCTTGTTTATTTATTAATTTCTTGGCGAAATAAGCCCACTGAAAGCCACTGTTTGTAAATTGTTCCAGGATCCTATTAGAGAATGCATAACATGGAACAGTATTACAATGACTTGGACTTTGAAAATATTTCCATCCTTTAAAGTCCACATCAAAAACCTAAACCAAAGTGACCCGAGGATTACGAGATTGAGGTAAAGCTGGGCTAAATGACTCGTGGAGTTCCTGCTCAGAAGTTGCCACAAACTCTTGGACCCAATGACTTTGAACATCAACGCTTGAAACTGAGCAGTTGATGAAATTTTAGGGTCCATTTACAGCTGTGCAGATGTTCAGCCCATGCATGTAACATGCACTGCTGGAAACACATAAAGTTTGGTGAGACCAGCTGCATTCTTTACATTCTACTTAAATAAGTCTATGGAACCTTTGTAGAGGTTTTAGAATAAAAAGAAGCTTACTAAAAGAAGCTTTGGTGTTCTGACGTTGAAAGGCCATTTAGAGACATTCAAGCCAAGTCTGTTTTTACGCCAACGTCTCTCTGGACTGTATTGAGACTAATTAGAAACTTCAGATAACATTGAGGCTGTACTGAAAGACCATTGAGGGGACTTTCCCTCTCCAACAGAGAAAGAGCGATGAGGAGTTGGTGGTTAGCTTGGACGAAAATTAGTGGCACGGAGGTCAACATATCCAGCGCAGTTGATTTGAACAGTTAATGTGTTTAACAGTTTCTAAACTAGATCGTTTCCAAGCTCCCGGCTTCTTACATGATGTTACCGTGAAGGTATTGACGGAGTGACCAAAATCATAACCTACAGGAGTCTCTCTGTCTCTCGCCGACACGCGCGCCAAATATTTCTGTCTCGTAAAGTCGGCTGTCGCACTGCTGAACAAGCCGGCATGCCAAGTTCAAAGAGTACACTTCTGAGGGTGGGCACTTTGGCCCCATGGCGAGAGTCTGACAATGCCTATAGAAGATTTACAATGCTATGAAATGGCTTATCAGATGAAACATTCATCTGAGAGGGAGACAGAAGGAGAAACGGTAAGCTAAGGAGATGAGAGGTGCAGGGTGAAGGAAACCAGAGCGATATGAGGGGTGAAACGAGGAGACGGAGACGTAGCTTAGACATGAAGAGAGACAGAGCGTTCTCAATAACGAAGATCACTTAATCATCCTTTACCATCAAAACCATTCTCTATTTTCATCTAGTCTGGATGGTTCTCAAAATAAACATTTATTGACCTGAAAAATTCTCCCTCTTCTGGAGATATCAGATAGCCCAATCCATCAGTCCGCAGACCACAAAATTATACAGCTAATACTCCATCCGCCAGGAGGCTCGATATGACTAAATGTGAAAATCAGCGAATTGAAGCAGGCCTGAGACATCCCGGCACCAAATAATTGAACGTTAAGATGCAATTGAATGAGCAAGACCTGTCAGTTAGGCTCAAAATGAAACAACAATAATGTAAAAATGGGGAAATGAACACACATCTGGTAGAAAGATGTCCTCTTGTTTGTCTAGGTGGCTTGAGGGAGCTGGGCTTATCCTGACAAACCGTTTTCTTTCTAAATAGATATAAATGATTTAACATTGAAATTCTGCCTAAGTATTCCTGATGAACGATAACTGCTAGCGTTGAGGCATTTTGAGAGCTATTATTGCGAAATGACAGCAGGAGGACTCAGAGGCCTGAATCCTGTAAAAGTGTCCTGAATGGATTGTCTTTTCACTGATTCACTGCTAAGTGGACAACTCTCTTAGTTAAGTCAGCTTAAATGACACCTTAAAGAAGTATTCCAGGTTTTGTACAAGTTAAAGGGGTCATGAATTGAGAATACAAATTTTCCTTGATCTTTTCACATATAAAATAGTCTGTAAGGGTGCGTCGACACTTGGCATATTTGGTTAGATTAAAACGAACCCTGGAGCGATTGCTCTGTTAGTGTGGTTCATTTGAACATGTGTGAACGCTGCCATCTGAACCCTGGTACGCACCAAACAAGCTTCCAAACGAACTCTGGTGCGGCTCGAATGATATATGAACACAACACGGACCAAAGACATGTAAATTAACCAAAAACAGGAAGATGAGACTACACATAACAAGCGTATTTAGCCCAGCACTAGCATTGAAGCATTTTCCTGTAGCTCAAACAATAAGAGCGTGGCGCTAGCAACGCCAAGGTCATAGGTTCGATTCCCAGGGAAAGCAAAAACTGACAAAAATTTAAAAATGTTTACCTTGAATGCAATGTAAGTCGCTTTGGATAAAAGCGTCTGCCAAATGTAATGTAAATGTTGTAGTACTCAAGACCAGTCTTAAGACCATTTTTTGACGATCTTGGTCTTGTCTCGGTCTCGACCACATTTGTACTCGGTCTTGTCTTGGTCTCAGACTAAGAGGACTCTGGATTTTGTTTCAAGACTGGTCAAGACCACAACTGCTGGGATATTACTAAATTGCCAGTGCATTGCCTGATTTATTTATTAATATCATTAATGTGATTGGATGTAAAACTTACTGCTTCAGATGCAATCAATAACTTATTTCTAATTTGATTTATTTATTGTGCCGATTCAGAAATTAATTAGGATTGTGTCAAAAATGTCACAAAAATGTATACAAATGCTAACAAAATTCAAGATATTGTTGCAAAACGTCCTTGTATGAGATCTGGATTTATAACGTGATATAATTAACCAATATCACAAGAGCAAGAGAGCTGTTTTCACAAATTTGAGCATGACTGCAAACAACATTGAATATTTAAAAAAAAAAATTATCCTCAACATTATTTATGCATTTGTAGTTTACCAATTCAGATGCATCTTCTGTATCACCTCTGCAGCGCAAAGATGAACTTTGTTATTAATGATTTAATTTTATTGGTAACAGCTTTATATAGTGTCTTATTCTAGTTAATTATCTATTATAAGTAATTTATTAAGTTATAAGTTATTTCTTAGGTGGTAATGTGGATCTCTATGAATTTAAGGAGTGCTCGTCTGGTCTTGGTCTTGACTCGGTCTCATCCTGCCTTGGTCTTGTCTTGGTCTCAACCCCTCAGAGTCGTGGTCTTGTCTTGGTCTCAACACACATTGGTCTTGGTCTTGTCTTGGTCTCAACCCCTCAGAGTCGTGGTCTTGTCTTGGTCTCAACACACATTGGACTTGGTCTTGTCTTGGTCTCAACCCCTCAGAGTCGTGGTCTTGTCTTGGTCTCAACACACATTGGTCTTGGTCTTGTCTTGGTCTCAACCCCTCAGAGTCGTGGTCTTGTCTTGGTCTCAACACACATTGGTCTTGGTCTTGTCTTGGTCTCAACCCCTCAGAGTCGTGGTCTTGTCTTGGTCTCAACACACATTGGTCTTGGTCTTGTCTTGGTCTCAACCCCTCAGAGTCGTGGTCTTGTCTTGGTCTCAGCACACATTGGTCTTGGTCTTGTCTTGGTCTCAACCCCTCAGAGTCGTGGTCTTGTCTTGGTCTCAACACACATTGGTCTTGGTCTTGTCTTGGTCTCAACCCCTCAGAGTCGTGGTCTTGTCTTGGTCTCAACACACATTGGTCTTGGTCTTGTCTTGGTCTCAACCCCTCAGAGTCGTGGTCTTGTCTTGGTCTCAACGCACATTGGTCTTGGTCTCAACTTGGTCTCGGATTAGGTGGTCTTGACTACAACTCTACCCAGCACACAGCATTGTTCTGGATGTTCGGTAAGTTCCGTCTCAAATAGGCAAAACGTCATAAAAGCCGACCAGGTTGTGAAAGTGTCCCTATGCCTTTAGGTTCGTTATCTTTTGGTTCGGTGATAAAAATGGCTATGTGAATGCTAAGCGGACCAGGACTAAATGTTTTATTTTTATTTTTTTATCTGGACCAAAGGAACCAAGCAAACCAAACTACAAGCGTGAACTAAGTTTTAAAACTCAATATTTCCTTGTTAGTCCAAAAACAGCTTTTTTTGAAACCAAGCTCCCAAAATGACTTGTTTCGGATTTTGCCTCAGTATGATGTAATAGTGCGATGAAAGACCGCCTCTGCAGAAGAAGATCAACGCCTAGTTCTACATCATTGCCTCTTTAGCCCCGCCCTCCAATTCTTGCATGTCATTCGAGACAGGCGCAAAAATTATATTACTCAAGCAACAAAACAATAGAGATGCCTCTGAGGATTGCAATTTACAAAGTTCCAGATCACGTCAGTTTGTTTGCTTCATTTTACTGCAGATTCATTTAAAAAAAAGACAGTTCGAGGTACGCTGGATCCGACACACAAGTTTGAGTAAGAGTGTTTTTTCCACGTGGCACTATTGCTTTGTCTGTTACCGTTTGATATGTACTCACTTTACTTTTTATTTTATTGAAAATGATGAACAATGCATAGAGTGACAGTGCAACAAACGATGGTAATTCATTCATAATTCGTTTGCACAAAACAAGTATTTAAAGCTACAAGTACTTAAAGTTTATTTCCCACAACCAAGAATAATAAAGCACATGCAATACGCATAAATGTTTCACAGCTGGCAAATGTATCAACCACGTAAGGAGATCAACACCTTTCTGTACCATCTTCGTTTCAACACTATATAATTTAATGAAATAAATAATACAATACTACCTCACATTATAAGGAATAAATATGTACTGTATAAATATAAATATAATATGATTAATTACCAAGCTGTCACAGACTGAATCGAGCATAATTTTATATTTGTGCACTATGCATGTTTTGAGCTGTAAAGTTATACTTGCCATTTTTACAGTTGTTTTAAGTTTATGGCATTGCATTGTCATGGCTACGGAGTAATACAATTGAATATAACTTTACACAGAAATGGTTAGCACTAAAAAAAGTTTTAACACTAAAATCATGTTAACATGCATATTGTTAACATGCATAATGTCTTGTGGCTACAGTATAGACTACTATTGAAACGTTTATGGATTAGCCCTATTCACTACCTTTCTAAATGCCTCAGATTTTAAGAAAATGAGGGAATTTTAGTGGTAATCAACATAATGCAAAATCGGTTGAGGCTAGCTTGTATTGAAGACAGACTAGTCCCTTAACTATTTTAACGAACAATGCAATACTCGTTTTAGAGTTGCAAAGCAAAAAAAAAAAAAAAAAAAAAAAGAGATAGCTAAGGTAAGGCTAAAGTTGTTCTATAGTGTTGGCATGAAACAATCTTGGAGAGACAGAGACAAGGAAAGAAATGACTTTGAGGAATGCTGGAAGTTCACAGGTTTTGGAGTGAAAAGAATGTGGTTGAATACACAGATTTAGATCTATGTAGGAAATGGATGCATGTCTGAACAGAAGTAGGAAGAAGCATCCAGCCAATAAGTACATGGTTTGAGTGTCACTCCCCAATAGCTGCAGGGTCTGACCTATAATGATATAATTTATATGCTGAATATTACAGACTAACAAACAAAATAAAGCACATGGGAAATGGTTAGCCACAGGGTGATGCTCTGGAATTATATGCTGTTTATTTAAGGAGGTATCAGAAGATTTGCAACAAAAAAAAAAAAGCCCAGAAGCAACAGTTAGCGTTTAGTTTTGACCAAATTTACTTTAGTCATACAGATAGTTTCCCGGTTTGAGAAATTTATGACATCCAACACAAATCAAATGTGTGTCAAGGGAGTGAAATTTATTACATTTTATAGCTGATATTTGTTTATTACTTATATTTACTTGTGCATTATTTCCCCAAAACTCATTATAGACCTTATGTAGCTCCACCCCTTGACAATGCGTTGCGTTCTGTCTTCCGGTTTATATTTCCACAGCATGAAGGTAAGATCTGACGGATTTATAGATTTAAAATGTTCTCAGTCTACTGACATTTGTTATGACATCCGCTTCAAACATTACAATGCTCATGATAACTTTCATTAACTCTACAATAAGTAAATCCACTTCACCAGCTAATTACTCTTTGACAGTGATGCCATATAAATATACAAAGCTAGCGCAAAAACGGAAGTTCAGTCACAAAATTCTAAAGATGGCTGCACGCTTGTTTCTCTGGTGCATAAGGTCTATAAAAATCGTATTGCTGTCAGGTTATCAAATAGTAACTGAACAAACAATGAGGATATTCTTGCAATTTATTTCTAGGGTGATTATTTTGGTGTCACATCTGAACAGTGACATATCTACATACAAATTTGTGTTTACAAGCTGGTTAACATTTACCGGTTCATTGCAGGGTGTTCTTATATTTGTTCGTCATTTTTCATCGATGGATACATGACAGGAAATCAAAAGCACATGCGTCAACCAAGCACAAATCTTAGACACTGTTTTTGGTCCCACCTATTGTGTGTGTGACATCATGAGATATTTGCATATTTGCATTCAAGGTATGCATTTTATCAGTATGTGTTTCCTGGGAATCAAACTCATAATCTTGGAGTTGACAGAGCATTGCATTGAGCTACATGAACAGATATGTGAAGTTTGGTGGGAGACAGATAACGTGAGCATAATAAATAAAGAAAAAAAGGAGTGTGTGGAGAGCATACAGTCCTTTATTAGCGCATCCACTCCTGTTTCCAGTAATCAACTCAATACTTGACGCCACCTCAACTCTCTACCTCACGTCTCTCAACGTGTGCATGACTAACTCCAAAGAGATAACGTTTAAGCATCACTGAACCGCCGCTCCATTTACCGTAGCTAAACTCTCTCTCTCTCATTCTCTTTCCTCCCTCGTTCTACTTTTCACACCACACCTACTGTGAATAGACTCCTGCCCCCCCCCCCACCCCTTCAAATGCAACAAGCGCCTTTGTCTCTCCAAACACTTAACTGCCACTTTTTTCATAAGTGCTAGAGCACCTCTCCACATGTACAGGCGGAGGGAAAAAAACGAGAGAGTGGAAAGATATCTTAAAACATGACCCCTTAAAAGGATACGTGTCATCTGGCCTTTTGTGTCGGTTTTGGATGATGGAGACCAGGTGCAGTACATTCATCTATGAGGTGTGTGTGTGTGTGTGTGTGTGTATTGGACTTAGCTGAGATGGAGTGAGGCTTCAGTTTGACCCATGTTGAATGTCAAAGAAATTGAGTTCTTTATTAAAGTAATCAAAAAAGTGCAAAGGCAAAAAACCCCAATCCCAAATTAAAACCTAGTGTAACAGTCCTACTCAAGTGGGATTCGAACCGGGGTCTTCGGCATGGGAGGCGGACGTGACAACAAGGACAATTAAGACACTAAAGACCGCAGCTGCTAGCACATCTCTTGAGGCCAGGAGAGTGTGGTTTACATGCACAGCTCTTACTGGCCTATGTATGTTACACTCATCCCCCTAAACCTCATGCCCATCTGGGTCACGGCACCAAATGTATCCTGTCCTATTTGACCTGCTCCAAGCGGGATTCGAACTGGGGTCTCCGGTGTGGCAGACGGGTAAACAAACAAGGATGCTAAAGACCGCAGCCACTACCGTGCATTTTGAGGCCAGGGGAGTGTGGTTTACAAGTGCAGCTCTTACTAGCCTATGTCTGTTACACTCACCCCCCTAAACATCACACCCATCCAGGTCACGACACCACACATAACCAGTCCTATTCAATCTGCTCCAAGCGGGATTCAAACCGAGGTCTCCAGCGTGGGAGGTGGGCACGCTTACAAGGATGCTAAATACTGCAGCTACTAGCGTGCCTCTTGAGGCCAGGGGAGTGAGGTTTACACGCACAGATCTTACTGGCCTATGTACGTTACATTAGTGTGGAATTTATGTTGAAAAGTTTAATATGTTCAAAAGTTTGGTGTCAGCATGTTTTTTTTTTCTTTCTATTTTAAATAAATGCTTTCTTTTGAGCTTTCTATTCATCAAAGAATTTTGATAAAAGTTGTACCTTTTCATTAAATATTAAGCAGCACAACTGTTTTCAAATTGATATTAATAATAAATGTTTCTTTAGCACTAAATCAGCATATTAGAATGATAATCATGGCTGTGGAAAATTCAGCTTTGTCATAACAGGAATAAATTACATTGTAAAATATATTAACGTAGAAAATAGTTATGTGAAATTGTGATAATATTTTAGAATATTATATTACTTTACATTTTTATCAAATTAATGAAACCTTGGTGAGCATAAGAGAGTTGTGATCAGTCCTGAATGACTATGAATAATGCACCAGTTCACTGATAACTTTATACTTTTGCTTTTGTGTGAATCTGCATTCACACCAATAGGTTTATGGAAGCTTGTTTCCGCCACAGAATAAAACATTTAAAAAGATAATTGCAACTTTTTATATCACAATTTGAGTTTACATCTCACAATTCTGACTTTTTCTCAGAATTGCGAGATGTAAACTGCCGATTGCGAGTTATAAAGTCAGAATTATGAGATATAAACTCACAATTGCATGAAACAAAGTCGTAATTGCAGGATATAAACTCACAATTCTAACTTTATTTCTCAGAAGAGTGAGATAGAAACGTGCAATTGCGTGTTATAAAGTCAGAATTGTGAGATATACACCGATCAGGCATAACATTATGACAGGTGAAGTGATTGCACAGTAATTACAGCACCTGTTCATGGGTGGGATATGTTAGGCAGCAAATGAACATTTAGTTAGATGTGTTAGAAGCAGGAAAAATGGGCAAGCGTAAGGATTTTAGCAAGTTTGACAAGGGTCAAATTGTGATGGCTAGACGACTGGGTCAGAGCATCTCCAAAACTGCAGCTCTTGTGAGGTGTTTCCGGTCTGCAGTGGTCAGTATCTATCAAAAGTGCTTCAAGGAAGGAACAGCGGTGAACCGGCGACAGGGTTCATGGCTCATTGATGCATGTGGGGAGCGAAGACTGGCCTGTGTGGTCCGATCAAACAGACGAGCTCAAGAATTGCTCAAGAAGTTAAGGGCAGTGTGATGCTAATAATGCAGGCCCCACCTTGCAACTTAAAGGACTTAAAGGATCTGCTGCTTACATCTTGGTGCTAGATAGCACAGCACACCTTCAGGGGTCTAGTGGAGTCCATGCCTCGACGGGTCAGGACTTTATAATTCACAATTGCGACTTTATATCTTGCAATTCTGACTTGGTCAGAAAAATGGTCAGAATTGTGAGACAAAACGTCACAATTTCCTTTTTTATTTTTTTATTCTGTGGCGGAAACAAGTGCAAGTGATTGTGACATTGGTCACAAAATTAAATGACTGTCCTGAATCTTAGTTGGGGTGTTCTACTGGACAGTTTACTAATGCTTCTGGAATGTGGATTTGAGCTTTTTTTATGTGTTCCTAATTTAACTGAACATATTTGACATTTAACCTCAAAATAACAGGCTAAAACATCAAAGATTATTGCTTGGTGCCAAAAGCTTCAGATATAGTCATGAATGAGCGGTTACAAATATACACTTCTCTCTGATTAAAGACACAATGTAAAGGGCTGTAATGGATTTGAGGTCAATAGAACAACACCTGCTGAACCCAGAAGAGTATAAAAGAAAAAAAAAAAAGAAAAAGGGAAAAGAGTTTTCAGTGGATTGAGGCTCTCATTTTTAAGAGCCAGTGAGATAAATCACCCACTGAATTTTGTACCAGATTCTCTTTCAAAAAGACCATGGAAAGAATACTGTTTAATTTAATTTGCCTCTCTTTTAAGTATATATTGGCTACAAATGTGTTTTGATAGGCCTCTGGATGTTGATGAAAATGGGCTGGCATGTTTAGTTTGGTGGGACAGCCCAGATTGGAGAGTATGAATCTTTTAATCAGCACATGGGTCAACTGAATGTCTATGCTAGGACTGTGTATTTGGCCAAGACATCTGAATGCTCAACCTCAGTCAGATTTATAAGATGGTTATTACTGAGCTGTGAGTCTAAATGTGTGTGTGTATTGGTATATTTGTGTATCTGTGGGCTTGTGTGTGTAAAACCGCTCTCATTAAAAAGAGATGACATATATAATCAATGTGCAAGATTGTTAAATTTAGACGTGTAGAGGATATGGTTAAGCTGACTGAGACATTTTCTCCTCTGTTCTGTTTCCAAACTCGCCTTAAACATCAGGGCGGATTTGTTCTGTACCAGGCTGGTGTAATTTAAAAAGAAAAATTAGAACAAACAAACAAAGGCGAATACTAAAGCACTATCAGCTATAGTGCTTATCGCCCCCATGTCTCATCCAGTTGACATAGATAGAGATGGCAAAAATCCCACTGGCAAAAGCTGCCCCGCAAATTGCCTGAGCCCTTAACCCAAACCCTCAAAGGCTGGGCAGCCATTATGCAGGGCAATTTTCTTTTAAGCATGATGGCAAAAAGGGCCAACACATGAATGAGATGGATCAAAACATCTACATCACTATATCGCCCCCCTCTGGTGAACTGCTCACTGCGCTCCTACTTCACTTCCAGTATCATGTTTGACCTCTCAGCATTTAGACTGTCCCTGGCCGCCTTGTCCACATCCAGGAAACCCCCTTAACAATCTCCTTAACCTCATCTGAACTGCACTGTGCTGCAGAACGTCTCTCTGCAACCATCTACTGTATGCATTCCAGGAGCATTTGGTTTGGACAGGGCTGCATGAGCACATCTGGGACTGGTTTACCAAATCCCAAGTCCCCACACTTTCAGTTTAAATGTTAAAATTTGTGTCCGCGCTATAAATGAAGGTTAGGTGTGTTTATTTGAGTTGCAGTCTTTAAAATCATACAAGGCCATAACTGACCGTTTCCATATTTGTGTGATGAATCTGATTTACAGATGTAATGTGGCAAACCAGGATAAAATAAATATGGCTTTGCTGATGGAATTAGATTAGTTGGGTTTGGTTGAGGCTTGCGTGGGATAAAATCAGAATTGAAGATTTGGATCTTGTTGAAATCATGAGTTGGAATTTTAAAATTGGCCATTGAATATTATTATTATAATTATAATAATAATAATAATAATAATTATTATTATGCATATATATATATATATATATATAAGATGCATATTATTAATAAAAGTTACCTCTAAATCATACATATTATTAATATCATCAGTTACTGATTAAAATTTACGTGACAAAAATTGTAGTAATTTAGTTTTCAGTGATAGTCACATGACTAGTGGCTGGTCTCTGTGTGCAATCCCACAAACCTGGAAGACCTTCTGAACGTATATAAGCTGTAGACTTATAGAAAGGAAACTTTAACAGATAGGGAGAGGTAGTAGGGAGAATCAGTGAATTATGAATAATTTACTGCCATTGGGGAATAACGTAATCATAATAAAAAAAAAAAAAAAAAAAAAAAAAATGAACTGTAGTCTGATTATTTTAAAAAGTAATATAATCTAAATACAAGTACTTCATTTTGGAATCTGATTACGTAATCCAGATATGTAATCAGTTACTACACAGTATGTATATACTGATCAAAAGTTTGGAAAGATTCAAATTTTTAAATGTTTTTGAAAGAAGATCACCAAGGCTGTATTTATTTGTAAAACAGTAATATTGTGAAATATTATTACACTTTAAAATAGCTGTTGTCTGTTTTAATACAATTTAAAATGTAGTTTATTCCTGTGACGAAGCTGAATTTTCAGCATCCTTACTCCAGACTTAAGTGTCACATGATCCTTCAGAAATCAGTAAAATGCTGATTTTGGGCTCAATTGTTATCAATTATTATTGATGCTCAGTTATTAATAATGTTTCTTATTTTTATCAATGTTGAAAAACATTTTTGCATGCTTAATATTTTTGTGGAAACCATGATACATTTTTGTCTGTATTATTTGATGAATAGAAAGGTAAAAAGTACAGCAAATGTACCCTAAAGCTTTGGTAGTTTATCATGGTTTCCACACACACACACACACACACACACACACACACACACACACACACACACACACACACACACACACACACACACACACACACACACACACACACACACACACACACACACAAAAAAACTATTTTAATATTAATTTGAATGATTATGAAATAAACATTCAAAATTAATGAAATAAACACTGTAGGTAATTCATACTAAAAATCATATTTTAGTATTATTTTAGTGTTATTATAGCTTTCATGTAGCTCAAACAATAAGAGCGTGGCGCTAGCAACACCAAGGTCATGGGTTTGATTCCCAGGGAAAGCAAGAACTGACAAAATGTAAAAATGTGTACCTTGAAAGCAATGTAAGTCGCTTTGGATTAAAGCGTCTGCCAAATGTATTATTAGTTTTAGGATTAAATTCTATATTCTGTTTGCCATCTCAACTCAAATTAATGAACTAAATTAAGTCAAAATAAGTCAAAAGACATTTTTAGTTCAGTTGTGAATGGTTCATGTGAATGCGCCAAAATCTGAGAGTGAATCCCAACCATGCTAATCAGTCCAGAGGCATTTATTTCAACCACAAGGGGGCAGTATAAGAACACTAGAGCTGCTCCTACATGCAGTTCCTTCAGATTTATCAGCTTGTTCCCTGGGAGGGCAATCAGCAGGTTGTCAAATAAGAATTATGCATCACTCGTCAGGGAGCGCCCTCTCTGTCCTTTCCTTCTGCTAGCAGTTCTGTTCCAGCCTATATCCAGCGAATGATGCTTTGTGCTCAAAGAGTTTCATCTCTTTAGCTTGGCAATCATGATCAGATGATTACTAATAATTGATTGGTGTACAAAAAAAGAGTTTGGTCTGATTAAAGTCAATTCACATTCTTGAAGGAATAGCTCACCCAAAAACAAAGCATTTCATGCAGGTTCTTTGTATTAGACCATGTGCTCAGACCATGTGCTTAGATAACGATCTGAGATAACGCTAACGATCTCAGATAACGGTCTGAAGCATATGGCGCAGGTGCACCCGAACAGTTAGTTTAATGACAGGAAAAAAAAAAAATGGTCGGCACACCAGGCGCATGGCCCAAAAGGGTTGTATCTAGTCTCTTAATGAGTCATGGGTGTGTTTTGGGCGTAACATGCAATAAACCAATCCGAGTCTCATCTCCCATTCCCTTTAAAAGCCAGTTGCACTTGCACCATGGCGTATTTGATATTTACATGGCAGAATTTGCGAATCCTTTTATTTGTAATATTTAAAAATGTGTGTGTGCTGCTGCGCGTCCCTGTGAGTGTAATAAGCAGAGTGTGATCGTGTTGTGCACCCACCTATAGGTGCGTATTATTAACGCGCCCTTTAAATGACACAAAAAATACTGCGCTATTCCTCTCTGGAGAAGCATGGTCTTTCTGCTCACAAATTTTGCCATGCAAATAGCAAATCCGCCTTGGTTCAAGCGCAACTGGCTTTTAAAGGGAATGGGACATTGGGAATGGGGTTTATTGCACGTTACACCCAAAACACACCCATAACTCATTAAGAGACTAGGTACAATCCTTTTGGACCATGTGCCTTTTTGTCATTAAACTAGCAAAAGTGGATTCGGACGCGCCCTAAGTGCACCTGCGCCATGCGCTTCAGACCATGCGCTTAGATCGTTAAAATAGGGCCCATAGAGGATATTGAGGGCCCAATCAATTTACATTTTTCACCCTACATTTTTCCTTACATTTTTCTGTTGAACATTATTCATTCCAAAGCACATTTTGAAAGTAAATGAGTTGGGAATGGCATTTAATGTGTAGCTTTCTTTAAGGTTGTCTTTTAACATTAAAAGCAAAAGTAAAACTAAAATTGAATTTAAAAAAAAAGCTTTTTTTTTTTTTTTTTTTGATTAAAACCTGCAGCATACTTGGCACAAACGCTCTGAAAAGACATCTGCAAATAAATATTTCTTATTCACTTGAGCCATTGTGTAATATTTATCAAAAAACGCTTTTCATGAGGGAGCAAATGTAATTGGAATAGGGTAACTTTTACTCTCAAGGCCTGGTGATTGTTCAAATGTCCTTTTTACACAGAGCAAAAAGAATCATGAATGTTAAAAGAGTGCATATAGTGAAGTTCATGTTGGTAAGAATTTCTCAATTTAAAAAAGAAGAGGAAGATATATAAAAAAAAAAGTAGGGGGTTGCGAACCAGTCAGGCTCTTTAGTCTAAAGTGCCGTCCTTCTAAAATGGGGCTGAAAAGAGGTTTTTAGTTAGTGCCAGATTGCATTCCACACAGTTCATTACCCAGCACTTACAGAGAGGACAAAGGTATCCCTTTGTATTATACATTCAAGGCTGACGAGACGAAATTCCATTTCAAGTCAGAGAGTCAGGTACAGAAGGCAAAGTCTGGTTGAGGGGTAAAAGAGAGAAAAAAAAAGAATTGGGTGCGGGGATTAAACTCTGTCAGGTGTAGTTGTGTGAGGGACTAGGCTAACCTTTTACGTTTTTATCAAATAGAAACCACACATTTTTAGTGTAAAAGCACAGGCTGAACATATGCATGGGCAAATGCGTGAAAACTCAAGGATGTTAAACTCTCATTCAAATGCAGAGGTTGGGATGACATGTACAACTGAATGGGTACACTGAAATATACGATTTGTGTTCTGATTGGTAAACTATTTAGCACTTTACAGACATCCAGCATGGTGTTATAGTAAGTCAGATATGTTCTACACAGGGCCTTATGTATCTGATATGATGTATATACATCCATGAATATCAGACCATGAATATCAGGCCATCAGACTCCTGAACTCAGTCACTTAACACCACGTGACTTCACGTCAGGATAAACATCGATACACTGACATTGCACTGCACTTTCTGTTCTCGTTGTTACTGTGTAACAACCTGTTATAAACCTGTTTGCACATTATACTCTTATACATTTGTTAACCACATATTTATGTCTACAGTTTACTCACTGCACAGTCTACTTCAATTATTTTATTCCACTTCTTTATTTTATTTTTTACTTTTTTCTTCTACTTGACTTGATTATTTATAATTCTACATATATATATATATATATATATATATATATATATATATATTGCATTGAATATTTATGCAGCAGATTTGGTGTGAAAATAAATCATAAAAGTGGATTTACACTCTAAAAATACTGGTTAAAAACAACCCAAGTTGGGTTGAAAATGGACTAACCCAGCGATTGGGTTGTTTTAACCCAGTAAATGGGTTGTTTTAACCCAGCGGTTGGGTTAAACATTTTGCTTTCACCCCAAAGGCCCACCATGCTCATCAGCATGGGGCAAAATGTACACATTATTTATACATAGGCCTATACTTTAGCTAAAATATGTTTTTAATAATGTCTAAGTTAAAACTTGTTCAAATTATAATTTTAGCAAAGTTTGCATTATTTTCTGTTTATTAACTGGCGCTTGAACAGCGAGAGGTGCTACACTTTCTTCTTAAGTTGAATAAGGCGGTCTGACGGAAGCTAGATGTTTTAATTTATAATGTGTTAAAGCTGCAGACCGTAGGTTTTGCCTCTGTGTCGCCATCTCTGCTTGAAACCTGCAGTTGCAGTTATTTGCGGAGTTATCAACTGTACGCGAGCTGTGAATCGTCACGGTTCCTCAGTGAGGATGAATGTTTTGAGGTGTATGTGCGGCATCAAACGATCGCTCATATAACATCAAACTGTGCAAATTATTATTATTGTTATACTTTGTTCTCAAATTGTTAATGTTAACAGCATTAGCATTACTTGACTACGTGTATTTTATGTAGATTTCCATACAGTCTATGCTTTTGACTACGGGTGAATCTCCAGTTGTCACTGATGATGTCATTTGGGCCTTTCTGGATTATAATCCGCCATCAAAATGATAAGTTTAATTACAGCTGCTGTGAGAAAAGGCTATAAATGATCCGCTGAAGAACATGTGGTCCGCTCCTCACTACAAGCCGGACTATATAGTTGTTACTGTATACAGACGTGACGTAATGACGCAAAGATATGCTTTATGTCACTCTAATTATAACATTATTACAAGCTTACCGTTGTGAATGTGGCTAAGGTAAGGAGATAGTTTTGAATACTGGCTTGTTGTGTACTTGCTCAAAAAATGATTTTGTATATTTTTTAACCAAAAAAAGTTACGGACTGCAGCTTTAAATATGATTTAAGATATTTTTCTTAAACAAACCATAGACTGTAAAAAATGGACGTAGTGTCCGTGACGTCACCCATAGGATTCTGAAGAGCAGTTTTGAAGCGTAAAGTAGAGACGAGCTGGCCGTTGCCATCTTGGCAGCGCGTCATCGCGCGACACACCCGGATAACAGAAAATGGGCAAAGAGGCAGGACGTGGGCTGAGGTGACGCGATGACTAACACAGTGGATAAATGGCTATCCACCTGTCACTCACAGTAGCCACGCCATTAATTATGCAGAACTTTAAGGCTTTATATAATGTAAACAAATGAGTTATAAAAAAATTCACCCCCCTCACAGTTGTCATGAAAATTAGTCATATAGACCAAAACCACAATTTGTACCAGGCTGTAAATATGTTTTTTTCTGCTGTAAAGTTGGGCATTTTAACACGGAGCTCAATGAGATTTTGCTCCCTTCTGGAGCCAGTCGATGAATTGCAGTTTAAATCACTTCTGTATTGGCTTCAACAGAAACTGGGGGAGGTTGCTGTTTGAAACAAACGCATCACTTCGCTTCAGAAGGCCTTCATTAACCCCCAAGAGCCGTGTGGAGCACGTTTATGATGGATGGATGCACTTTCTTGGGCTTCAAATTTTGGGCTGCCGTTCACTTTCATTATAAAGCTTGGATTAGCCAGGACATTTTTAAATATAACTCTGACTGTATTCATCTGAAAGAAGAATGTCATATACACCTAGGATGGCTTGAGAGTGAGTAAATCATGGGGTAATTTTCATTTTTGGGTGAACTATCCCTTTATTAACTTACTAAAATTAGCCACCGGTGTAGGCATCACACTTTACTTCAATGAATATTTCTCACAGTAGATTTATTCCAGACAACATTTCATTGTGTTAATATGGGCCATAAATGGGTTTCTCCATGGGTTTCATGTCGGCCCAATCTGAATTAGCCCACACTGCAACATTCAGAGGTTAGATATTTACTCATTTTCACTTCATTCATAGAAATGCTATCAATCTGCTCATCCAGATATCCTGTGATACTTTCACGTCTCTCGTATCAAACTGTTGACACACTCTCTTTCTTTTAATATGAACACAAGCACCATCTTCCATAATGCAGTTGTTGATTGTAGTGGAAATGACCACAGAGAACTGCAGTACTGATATTATAGCAATACTGTTGCTGTGTTCATCTTGTTGCTTTGTACATTACAATGGATTCTGTTTTGTCTTAGCAGAAACTTTAACAGACTGTGATCTTTGGCCAAGAAAACACACATTGATTTAGACGTTTCTCCATTTACTCACCCAAAAAGCGTTCTTCTGGTAATCTTTGTAAGCCACTGTTTTGGATAGCTATCTTATCTCTCTTAAGATCCAATTTAGTTTCTTTCCAGCTTTGGGGTCTCCAAATGGGTTTGTCTGATTTATTAGTTCTTACTTGGCCCACAATAGCACAAGGATAGGACTATGGTTTGGTACCCAGCCAGGAGTATTTGCCTGTGGATACTGATGAAGTAGTTTATTAACATTGGTGAATGTCTGTTTTTTAGCCTGATAAGAAGCTCCACCAGAACTAGAAGGTTATGTTATGAGGGTTGCAGGTTATGTTACTCTCTCTTATTATATATATTTAATTATGCTGAGTTTTGATAACTTAAGCATAGACTACATTCTCTACCCACTGCTTGACCATGTATTCAAAGCTGGGGTAAAATCATTGCTGTAAAAACACAATATAACGTAATAGGGCTCAAGAGAACATTCACAGCTTACATAAATTGCACCATGATTTTAATCAGGATAATGACGGTGGTACTGAGTGATATGATTCTGCAATTTTCTAATGTTAGTGATTACAGTCTAGGTGGCACATCAAGTTATATTGTTGGAAATTATTGGTGCATACTAATAGTGGATATTTGATGAGAAAGTTATGCAAGACTATGTAATCTCTAGCATTATCATCACAAATGAATAATACATAAAACAAAGCATATAGGCAGATATGAAACAACAACACAAAACATCAAGCAAAATGAAAATGGGTTATATGGGTTACACTTTATTTTTAAGTGTCCTTACTATAAGGTTAGGGTCAGATTAGGTATTGTTTAGAGTTATGCATGTAATTATGTATAATATTTATAGTTATTACTATAGTAACTACATGTAATGTCTAACAAGAACACTGCCGCCCTGCTTTCTGATGGTCAGGCTGGGGTGCGTTATTTCCAGCCTGGGAAATAAAGCTAAGTAATTGAGAAAAATGAGAAATAGTCCTCAGATGCCATGTCCATAATTTATAGCAAAACATCTAGCATTAATTCGATCTCAAACAGATTTATTAAAAGAAGTTATTACTCTACCACGTGCGTGACCAATTTGCAACAATACGGTTTCAGGTTTCGTGAATGGCTAGTTGATTTCTTCAGCGATGTATCGTACTATGGTAGCACCGAGTTACGCCGTTACACGGGAAACGCACCCCTGGTCTGGGTTGATGATTTTAGAGGAAACTGAGCAGTGTTTTTACTGTTAACTTAAAAAAAAAGTTTTGCTAACGCTGAAAAAAAAAAACAAACAAACAAAAACTTTAATATGAAAAACTTAAACTTGAAAAACTTAAATGAAAGTTATAAATGTTGCTTTGGAAAGCTGTTGAAGTAATAAAATGACTAAAACTAAAACCAAAAAAAAAGAGAGAAAAATAATTTAAGCTAAATATAAATATTAAAAACAAAAAGAATAAAAATGACAAAAGCACACAACAAAATGACATAACTTAAACTAAACTAAAATTAAAATAAAAACAAAAATTTAAATAAAATATAAAATAATAAAATATAATTAAAAATAAATCAAAAACAGTAATAGTATATAAATAAATGATACTAATATAACAGTGGATTTAAGCAATGTTCAGGCAAGCTTTGGTTTAGATATACAGATAGACTGATGATAGATAGATAGATAGATAGATAGATAGATAGATAGATAGATAGATAGATAGATAGATAGATAGATAGATAGATAGATAGATAGATAGATAGATAGATAGATAGATAGATAGATAGATAGATAGATAGATAGATAGATAGATAGATAGATAGATAGAATTATTTAATGCAATTACAATGAATGGAAAGAAAAAGCAGAGTGAATCAAATAAAGAAAAAGAAAGAAAGGGATAGAGAGATTAAAATGTACATCTCAGAGAAATGAGGGCATTTATTTGGAGCTAATTAGTGGATAGGCTTCACTGTTTTATTAATCTCTTTTCAGATCAATATACTTGATGTACACACTGCTCCGCACAACACGTTCCCCACACACTGCTGAGCAGACGTGTGTCGTCAGATCAAGAGAAGAGCTGAGAGAATGTGAGGGCTCATGTTGCAGGGGAAGGACCAGATCTCTGCTGCGGCTGATCCTGCCTGATAACAGAACCAAAGATTCATTTTCAAATCCTCGCTAAATCCCTCTATTTTCTGGCAGGCAGTATTTTCATGTTTCTTGGTCTGGAGGCTTGGGTCCCTATCCAGTACATCTCTTAGAGGTGTTAAAAAGCGTCTGATATATAGCACTGGTTGTGAAGTATTTAATGTGGAATATTAATGTCAGCTGGGAGAACACACCTCAATTCTCATTTTTTTTTTATAGGAAGAGAGGATGTTTCCTCCCACATGGATTTATGAAGCATGAGTGCTTCTTATTGTGTGATCTTGAAAATTCAGTATGAGAATAAAACAGTCAACAGAATTAAATATTAGACCAAGACATGTTTCTATAAATGGTTATGTTGGAAGTGTGGAACAGTTCTGAATGTCTGGGTATGCATGAGGAAATTTGTAGATAGAGTACCATCAAAAGTGTGTGGGGTCAGTACGATTTTTTGAAATTCCTCTGAAAAATGCTCACCAAGGCTGTATTTATTTAACCAAAATACAGTAAAACTGTGAAATATTGTTACAATATAAAACTGTTTTCTATTTTAATATATTTCACAATGTAATTGATGGCAAAGCTGAATTTTCAGCATCATTACTTCTACCAGAAAGACTCTGGAGGCCAGATGAAGTAACAATGCGTTAATTTATTAACAGTCTAGCAAGTATTATATTTAGAGGTTCTTTGGCGTAGGCCCCGTCCGTAGCTCTCGTCTCGAGGGTAACAGACTCTGCATTTCCTGCCTGAAGATGAAAGCAGGGGCGCAGCCGACTCCCTAGGAGGTATAGGCAGGGACCACCATCCTGGTGGTAGTGGGGAGGATGGAGGTAAATGTTGGCGTCAGCATCTGCGAACTCAGATGTGTAAGTACCGATCTTTTGCAGATCGGTTGCAGCCTTTAGCCTCCTTGTTAGAGCGTCCGGCTCTCATGCCGGTGGATCCGTGCATATCGTTTTCAGAATTATTTGAGTCTATTTGAAATAGAAATATTTTATAACATTATAAATGTATTTTCTTTCACTTTAATGCATCCTTGCTGAAAAAATTATTATTTTCTTCCAAAAAAAAGAAAAACACCCTGTTGGTTGGTACAATATTATTTTGTATTTTAGAAGCTTATTGTCTCAGCTTATTATTAAAATTTCATATTGATCCTTGTTTTGGTGTGAGAAGATCATAAATGTATTTATTTGTCTTGTGTGTTTGAGTGTCTAGTAAACTGATGAGAAGGAATGGCTGGACGTTTTGCATCAGATCACTAAATTATGCACCAGGATGTCTGCTTACATCAAAGTGTCTGCAGATGCTTCTATATATTCCTTCTGAGATGCACTGGGGGATTGAACCTGATGCCAGAACTCGAGAGAGAGAGGCACTTCCAAAGGTTTGGATTTTTTTCTAAAGGAATGCTCATATCTGGCCCCTAAAGAACATGCATCTATAGAGAAGCCCTGGAAAGGTGTTCGAGTCTACTGATGATGCTGGATGCAGGACAGTGGGAGGAACAGAAAAAGACCCCCACAGTATAATGAGAACTTCTGCTCCCTTAACTTGGAAGAACTATCTGATTCTGTACATATATCTCTGTTTGTGATTCACACATCAATGCTGTTGCTACAAATAGCTAAATATTAATTTAACTGAATTTCTTGTTTTTTCAATCACATAGCTTTCAGTACCAAAGTCTGTTATGGATAAAAGGAACATTTTCCATGCCAATATTTAAGCAGTCACGCTGTGCGTGTCTGTTTTTAATCAAAACTAGCATTTTGTTAAAGAGAATCACAGTACTTTTCAACAGGTTGGCAAAATGAATCATTTTAAGATTCAGTGTAAATCATTTTCCATCACAATTTGGCCCTTGTCAAACTTGCTCAAATCCTTATGCTTGTCCAGTTTTCCTGGTTCTAACGTAACAACTTTGAGGACAAAATGTTCACTTGCTGCCTAATATAAAAATGTTTTTTTTTTTTTTTTTTTTTGTGTGTTTTAAAGTTACTGTTTTACGAAGTGTGAAACCGCCCAAAACAATTGGGGATAGCTCACCCAAAAATGAAACATTCACCCTCAATTTTTATGGGAAAAAAATACCATGGAAGTCAATGGGGCCTATCAACTTTTAGGTTACAGACATTCTTCAAAATATCTTCTTTTGCGTTCAGCAGAAGAAAGAAATTCATACATGCTTGGAACAACTTGAGGGTAGTTGAGTAAATGATGACAGAATTTTAATTTTTAGGTGAACCTTTAATTGCTTTGGGCGGTTTCACATTTCAGTGAACAGTAACTTTAAAACACAAAGAACAAAAAACAAAACAAAACCAAAATTTTTTTTTTTATATTAGGCAGCAAGTGAACATTTTGTCCTCAAAGTTGATGTGTTAGAAGCAGGAAAAATTGGCAAGCATAAGGATTTGAGTGAATTTGACAAGGGCCAAATTGTGATGGCTAGACGACTGCGTCAGAGCATCTCCAAAACTGCAGCTCTTGTGGGGTGTTCCCGGTCTGCAGTGGTCAGTATCTATCAAAAGTGGTCCAAGGGATTAACAGCGGTGAACCGGTGACAGGGTCATGGGCGGCCAAGGCTCAATGATGTACGTGGGGAGCGAAGGTTGGCCCGATCAAACAGACGAGCTACTGTAGCTCACATTGTTCAAGACATTAATGCTGGTTGTGATAGAAAGATGTCAGAATACACAGCGCATCGCAGTTTGTTTGTTTTTTTGCGTATGGGGCAGCATAGCTGCAGTCCAGTCAGGGTGCTCATGCTGACTCCTGTCCACCGCCGAAAGCGCCAACAGTGGGCATGTGAACATCAGAGCTGGACCACGGAGCAATGGAAGAAGGTGGCCTGTCTGATGAATCATGTTTTCTTTTACATCACGTGGATGACCAGATGTGTGTGCGTCGCTTACCTGGGGAACACATGGCACCAGGATGGGAAGAAGGCAAGCCTGCGGAGGCAGTGTGATGCTTTGGGTAATGGACCATGTACACCCTTTCATGGAAACGGTATTCCCTGATGGCTGTGGCCTCTTTCAGCAGGATAATATGCCCTGTCACAAAGCAAAAATGGTTCAGGAATGGTTTGAGGAGCACAAACAATGAGTTTGAGGTGTTGACTTGGCCTCCAAATTCCCCAGATCTCAATCCAATCGAGCATCTGTGGGATGTGCTGAACAAACAAGTCCGATCCATGGAGTCCTCACCTCGCAACTTACAGGACTTAAAGGATCTGCTGCTAACATCTTGGTGCCAGATACCACAGCACACCTTCAGAGGTTTAGTGTAGTCCATGCCTCGACAGGTCAGGGCTGTTTTGGAAGCAAAAGGGGGACCAACACAATTTTAGGTCATAATGTTATGCCTGATATATATATATATATATTTTTTTATTCTTTTGATGTTTTAGATCACATTACATATTTTTTTATATATTAGGCCTATATTGTTTTAAATACTACTCACTTTTGTATGTAGCTTGTAGTTATAGTTTTCTAAAGGCTTTACTTTTTTTTAGCTAATTAATGGCATAGTTGGTATCATAGCTACACTTTCTGAGTAGCAACACTTTTTTTCCAACACTGTTCCATTCTCCTTAAAATTTTAAAATATTCCTTGTCCATATTCAAAAGTATACAGAACCGATTAATGTGTTGTATGAGAGGAACATTGCCATGACATTTTCATGCAAACTGCTCACTCGAAATTAACATATTGTGCATTCTGCGTCTGATAACTGACCTCAGCAGCTTGCCCCCTTTAGAAAAGAACTCTCCAGGCAATGACTCTTCACAATTAAAAAACCTTTATTTTCTTACATAAAAATAGCATTGGCAACATGTTCCATTGTTTTAGACAGAGCATTCAGCAGACCCTGACCTCTTCACAACCTTCGGATAATACTAACCTTGCTATCCCGATTACTGATCTCCGATGCGTGTTCAGTGCCAGAGTTTAAACAAATATGAAGAACGCTTTGGGCAAGGATGCCTTCTGTATAAAACCTGCAGCACTAACCTCTCCGGTCACTCTTAGACATATATATATATATATATATATATATATATATATATATATATATACACACACACAGTATATAGAGCAGAAGAGTGACCATGGCCGAAGAGTGATAGAAGAGGTTAGTGCTGAGGGTATATACATATACTTTTTTTCTGTTCATCATTTTCATTTTTGCTTTCAAAGTGCTGATGTTTTGATGTTGTTACACTGTATTTGTGAGTCCCATATGAGGTAAAATAAATGTCTGAGTGAAATGATTGTCTGCAGTCTTATTGATCTAATAGTCATTCGTTAGTTCTTACAAGCCTTTTATTTGGCATCTGTGCTATGGTTGTCCTCCACCTCCTATTCAGAAATTTTGCTGAATACTAATGTTACATAAGCCACAATAAAGCAGTGTCATAAAATACAAATAAACTGTGACTTAAGAGTTAGTTGCAGCTGAACCACTTCTGTAGAGATGATGAGTCTCAAAGAAAATAGGCAAACACCTAATTCAGGTATAAACGTAAGATGTTACTGATGGTGTCAAAGGTACACTGAGTAGTTTCTTTAAAAAAAGTTTTACTTCTAAAGCCAACATGGAATTGTATTTGCAACCCGTTTTACTCTTGTAATGTGACCAAACATGGGAAATACTTGCATCTACCTACATTTCTGCAAAACTCCAAACATGTACCTATACACAGGCCTAAAATTCTCTACAGTTTCCAGCTAAACACTATTACAGTAAAACACCAATACCTTTTATTCATTTTCACAGAAATTATGATTATGGGAAGCAGATTATTGATTCATAAAAACTTATTTTCCTTGCACAATACTATGTTATTACTGCTTTCACCACAGTGCATGATTTGTAAAGTAATATATTTTGATGTTTGCACCACATAACTAGCTCCATATGTATGGCTTTTCACAAGTACAAAAATTAATTGGGACCTCGCTTGCAATGCAGAGCATTTGGGTACGATAAAAGAGCTCAAATGCGATAGAGCGTTACCCTTTTAGTGCCATTCACGGACATTTACTTTCCAAACTGCTGCGATACGTACAACAACCAACATAATAAAATCTGCCATTCCCACTCATCTCTTTCGGAAAAAACTGAAAGTGCTTTTAGCACCACTCTTAATTTTCAAACCGCTGCAATACAACAACCAACATAATAAAACGTTGCCATTCACACTCATCTCAGAACAAACTGAATGTGCCTGCATAATAAAATAATCACACACCCATTGTGTTACACCGTGAAAGGCAATCAATTATGTCTTGAGGTTTAACACATCTTGACAAAGGTTCTAAAAAGGTTTAAAAATCGGTCCAGTCAGACCTGAACGACCATACGTTTTAATCACGTGTACGTCACAAACAAGAACACATTATTTGTGGACATAAGAAAAAAAAAAGCATGTTCTGATTTAGCATAACATTTTATTGTTTTTGAATTTTTAATGTTTAATATATGTTAACCAAACTAAAATACCAATTACAAAATACTGAATTATTAGCCTATATAAAGGGATAATTCACCCAAAAATTAAAAATCTGTCATTTTCCCACCCTCATGTTCCAAACCTGTAAACATTTCTATGTTCTGCTGAACACAAAGATATTTGGAAGAATGTTTGTAACCAAGCAGATCTCACCACCCATTAACTGCCATAGTAGGACAAAAAATATTATGATAGTTAATGGGAGGTTAGATCTGCTTGGTTACAAACATTCTTCCAAATATCTTTGTGTTCAGCAGAACATAGAAAGCTATACAGGTTTGAAACATGAGGGTGAGAAAATGACAATTTTCATTTTTGGGTGAACTATCCCTTGAACACATTAAAGTTTTTTGGCTCATTTTTTGTAACCACCACCCCTAGCTCTTCCAGGAGAGTGCTTCAGGAGTTCTGCCATAGAGACAGCAAGCGTATTTAGGCCACACCCACACTGGGGACTACAGGATACTGTGGGGGGGACAGACAATCCAACGCTCTCCATTGACTTTGTATTGTGTGAGGCTGCCTCCTTGTAATTTCTTATAACAAAAAACAGAACAATGTCTAAAAGCTGATATGTGACAAGGTGTACTGCAAACAAGCTAAAAAACAGAAATACGTTTTTATAAGCTGTGGACCCAACAAAAACGAGCGTTTAAGGAGACAAAAGTGGATACAGGCAATAAGATGTGAAACTTCAGCAGGAAGAATGGGTACATTTTGGGATCCTGACACTCAGTATGCCTATGTGTGCAGTAAACATTTTGTCAAATATCCAAATGTCAGTTTTACATATTATATTTCCTGTCGCTGATTACGTTCCCCTCCAGTGGGTGTAGTTCTCAGTGTAATGTAACGTGTCGCGCTCAATTGCCTGAATACACTTTTGTGTCCTTAAACGCTCGTTTTTTGGGTCAACAGCTTATAAAAATGTCTGTTTTTGGTTCTGTTTTTTTAGCCTGTTTTCTGTACACCTTGTCACATATCAGCTTTTAGACATTGTTTCGTTTTTTGGAATAAGTCAAAAATGACAAGGAGGCTGCTTCACACAATACAAAGTCAATGGAGACGGTTGGTTTGCCCCCACCCCCCGGTGGGCGTGGCTTTCAGATTATGACGCGTGTCGCTTGTGCTGCATCAGTCTCAGAGTCTGTAGCCTTTGGGCTCCACCTCTTCACAGCATCTAAGGGAAGAGAGTATATTTCTTTTTAAAAATTTGAGGTAAATGACATGCACTTATTTTCAAAATATCTTTATGGTCTACAGCTAAATAAATAAATAAATAAAAAAAAAACATGGAACAAGATGAATGAAACATTAGAAAAAGGTAATCAACATGTATCACATTTCATTTTATTGTATAAAAGATGTTCTGCTTTAAATGGGTGTTAGATCAGTTGGGGGAAAACAGCATTTGTCCCCTCCCTCTTCAATACCACTGTGGTGCCCTTGAGAAAAGACCCTTAACTAGGTGTGTAACTGTGAGAAAGTGAAAGACAGGTGGGCTGTGATGTCCCCTGAATAGATAAAGGGTACCAATTAAAAAAATACATCAATATACAAGGAACAAGAGATTTTTTTTTTTTTTTTTTTTTGATTGGCATATGCCCCAAATTACATCATATAAAGGCTACATTAATAAGTTACAGTAATAACATTGACTGTATCATTAAACATACTTTATGCTACCTTAGCCTACTAGCTAACTTTAGCCAAACTCAGTAAATTTTAGTTGACAATGTGGGCATAATTTCTTTCAGTTCCTTTGTATCAAACAAGTAAAACTCAAGCACGTTAATCAAATATACAAAATGTACTTACCCAACAGTAGATTTTTGATAATATAGATCATTAAAAATGGCATTGTAATATCGCAAGATTTATTAACTGTCTTTTGTTACTACATCTTGGCAGCACAGTTTTGGCAATCAACATCCATCTCAGACCTAAATGGTGACCGGATCTGTTTTACATGTATATGCATACATTCCATAAAAATAATAACGAATACATAAAGCAGGTTGAAATAATGCAATAAAATGCAGTGGCTTTGCAATCACTTAACCACACTGGGCACTTTGTGATTATAATTTATTTAAACAAGATAAAGTAAATATATTTACTTTTCATACAAATCGTGTATTTCATAATTAGAAAGATAATATAATTCCTGTTTTTTTTTTTTTAAATAAAGATAATTCCTTTTTTTTTTGTTTTTTTTTGCTAGTCTTGCTTGACTAGACATGTAAAAGATGTCAGTGGACGTCTATTCACAACCTCTTAAAAACTACTTGGTGCACTTAAATTAATTATTGCAGTATTAACCAAGGTGTAAGCACAGCTTTTGCATATTTCACAAGGATTTCATAGAGGGTTATGATGGACTATAAATGCACGTGTAAAAGACGTCCTCTCACAACTGATTCACAACAGGGTATATATTGAACTACACGTAGGTAAAAGTAACAACTATACACACAACCCCAGCGAACTGTAGACATGTACAAATGTATCTGAATGCATTTTTAAGAAATGTTCTGTGTTACATATTTTTACAGATTTATGCCGTCCTATCACAACTATTTTTGGCCAGGGACAGTTTTGGCCAGTTTGCTGGGTGGATTCAATGTGGGCCGGATCTGGGCCGACACTATGTTACTGTCTGGGTGGGTTAAAGTAAACAGATTCATGAGTAACACACGTTAAACAAGTAAGTTATAAAACAGGAATTGATTTTATCTGGGATTTGATTGGATTATGAAAAGTGTCAAATGGAGTTTGCCGTGTGTCCTCCACGGCCCACATTGAATCCACATATACTAGATGTGGTCTGGATCTGGGCTTACACTATGTTGCTGTCTGGGCAGGCTAGTGTCCCTATCTTACTTCCCTACTAAAACACCACCATCTCGTTTTGACCATGAAATGGAGATTGAAGCATTACTATACTGCTGCTCATACTGAAGGTAACAAAATCTGTCATTGTTTGCTATTACAACAGTAATTAACTTTAACCAGCATTTAAATTACTGGGAATATTTTAAGAAGGCTATACTGACTATAAAAGTAGCCTTTAATAATTTGGTATTGGTTAACATTATCCAATAGTAAGTCTGACCTAAGTGAAATCAGGCAACAGGAAATGTTGTTGTCTTTCAATTCGACTGAATTTAATACGTGCAAACGTGAGATGAATTTACCTGGAGTGTATTTTCCAGAGAACAGCAGCTTATGCACACGGTCAGTCTGCAATGACATCATGAGCTGAAGGGGGCAGCAGAGAGCCTAATGACAATGTATTGTTTGTTAAAGAAAATGGATAGGAAAATGAATTCATTAGTGAATAGATTACTAATAGATTAATCATTTCAAAAGCTAGAAATGCTAGGAAAAAAGTTTGAGTAAATCATGGGCTTACTTTCATTTTGGGTGAACCTTTAAGTAATCAGGAAGTTTTGATTATCATCAGGATTATGATATCTGAATATCAATATCTCTGACTTTTATACACATGTGCATATGGAGAGGAGGTGTTTTTACACCTGAATGTATAACATTGTTGTGGCATTTGGTGATTTTATGACCTGTAGATTCTCCTGTGAGTATGGGATTACCACGCCTTTGGGAAATGCGATATGTTCTACAAAATGCCTACAAGAGCAGTAGTCACCACGTTCTGGCTAGCGTCCTCAAGCCTTTTCCCTCCCACGACGTCCCACATCATAATGTGTTACGGAGGCTGCGTTCAAGCATGACATCTGCTCGAGACACCCCATGCCCCTTACTCTATCCCGAGGCTGCAGGATACTGTGGCATATTGGCAAATGCTGCAAGCCTCGTCTGAAAGCTTTCATCTCTTGACAGCTGACAGCTGACATCCCGCCACAGATGTTACTCTTTGCCAGCCATAAATCATTCAATAAGACCTCAGCCTGCCATCATTTAAGTTATTATAGCTTTCAAACAATGTGGAGAGGTCATCTCCTCTCCTCTCATCTTCCTCTGAAAGTCAGGCAAGATTTCAGCTCACTTTTTGGACATTAGTCACAACGAGGGCTTTTTCAGCAAGTCGCCGATATTTCCACCCGTCATAATGCAGATATGCCACAGTGTGGCTGATCCTGATGAGACTCGGGCTCCTGGTGATAGGTTGAGAGGCTGGATTTGATTGCTTGCCGCAGAGTCAGAGGGGCTTTGGAGGTTTCCACTTGATTAAACCCGAGCTTGATGCACTGAGTGCTTGCTTTAATTTAAAAGTGGCAAATAGGGGAGCGCTGGAAATTGTAATGAGAAAATAAAATGCATAGATACGAAGTAATTGACTTTGCCGATCATCAAAGAATCAGATGAGGTTTTATTAGTAGACCTTAATTGTACTTTAATTACTACATTTAAATAAGGAACTCCTCTGCATCTATAGAAAGTTCAGAATGTTCCTAATTTCTGAAAAGTTCAGGAATACACTGGAGAGTGGTATATGACGAACAGCATGCGATTTAAGGACAGCATCAATATCATTTTTATTACTTCATTTAAAACTTGGATACAGCACAAATTGATGCCCTTATCCGAGGCCACCAACAGGTGATATACCTCATTATTCAAATAAGAGTTCCTGTCTGCGCCATGTTCTCGTACAACACAGTGGAATTGCTTGTTTCTTGGTCGTTCATATTATATGCATAAAGTATAAATACAAATATTTGGCCTGAGAAGAATAGAATAATACGTTTTTGTGTTGTATCCATAAAGTTTGGGGTTGGTAAAATTTTTTTTTTTAATGCGTTTGAAATAATTCTGTTCTTCTCACCAAGGCTGCATTTAACATTTCTTTTTATTATCGATGTTGAAAACAGTCGTTTAATATTTTTTGTGGAAATTGTATTACATTCTTTCAGGATTCATTGATGAGAAAGCTCAAAAGAACTATATTTATTTGAAATAGAAACATTAGTAACATTGTACTGTCTTTACTGTCACTATTGATACATTTGATACATTGTTACAACATTGATACATTGTTACATTTTCTTTATAAAAATGACTCAACCTTTTTAACAATAGTATATAAAAAGTATGAAAAATAAATATATATATATATATATATATATATATATATATATATATATATATATATATATATATATATATATATATATATATATATATACTGTACATATGTGTGTGTGTGTGTATACAGTAAATATGTTATGGTTTCATGCTTTTATATTATTAATTATAAATACATAAAAATCAAGCACATCTTGCTTGTCAAGTAAATATAGATTATTTTTAAGGTGTTTAGATATTATCATTGAGAAACCAGATACAATACTAATTAAGATTTATAAATCTTAATTTCTCAATGAGCTGTCAATCTATCTTCCATGTTTTCGTCATACATAACTGGCTCCAGATTCTATCTCCGTTTTTTAGGAAAATTGTCGGATGCACTCTGAGGTATAACGGACACACCTCAGTAAAGAGCTGCGGATGACAGATGTGTCATTGAGACAAATTATGCTGTGAAGCCCGGAGTACTTCACACCTGTTCACAACGCTCAACACTTGCGCAGAATACACAATGGATCCACAGAATCCACTGCACAGTGTCTCCTGTCTGATGGTTCTTCACATGGTGGACATATCAAACTGTAAAGCTTGTTTTAAGCACGCTGCTTGTACTCCTAGTGTACACACAACAAGCTCGAAAGGATTCTGTACCACACCTCTAAAGTGGCATTCAGTGTCCTTTGCGGATGTACAGCTACATGAAATGTGAAATGACACATCCTTTAAATCGATCTGGATTAAAAGCCTGTAATGGCAGAGGCTGATTTCAAAACGACTTTTAAATCCTTGAAAACGTTCAGTTTGCCATGGAGAGTTGTCAGTACGTGAGAGTGGTTGTTGCATTTATTTTCCTATAGGTTTCACTCCAACCAGCGGTGTTTGAGTTTTAGTGTGGGGGCAAAAGGTAATTTTACTGAGCTCATGAATATTAATTAGCTTGCACTGACATTGCTAAGCAATCTTCCTAAGGGTCTTGCACACAGGATATATTCTTATGTTACCATTCTATGTAAACATGCACTATATCAATGTCTCTGGTCATTTGCAGGTCATTCGAAATTCTAACTATTTATACCACACTCTGTTGAAGGCTGTCCAGTCAGGTTATCTAATTAATACTCATGAGCTAAAACTTTGCACTTAGTTTTCATGTGACGTCACCCAGTTATAGGAATGCCCATCTGGAGGGCAAAACAAGGCTTTCCTCCATTGACCGCCATTCATTTTTACCAGGTTTGTACTAAATACTAATGTAGTAAGACAGTGATATTAAAAGACCAAATTCAGTATACACCTTGCTGATGACCCATGTACAGGCAAGCAGATGAACCCAGAATATAAGATCAAACACTCTCGGTTTCTCAGCACACAAACATTTTTTTAATTTATAAGGATTCCTCTCTGGAGAAGCGTTCAGTCTTCCAGCTCGCAAATTCCGCCATGTAAATAGTGAATCCACCGTGGTGCAAGCACAACTGGCTTTTAAAGGGAATGGGAGATGAGACTCTGATTGGCTTATTGCACGTTATGCCCAAAACAAACCCCTGACTCATTCAGTGACTACAACCTTTTTGGACCATGAAGACCATTTTTTTCCGTCGTTAAACTAACAAAAGTGGATTCGACATGCCCTAAGTGCACCTGCGCCATGCGCTTCAGACCATGTGCTCAGATAGTTAAAATAGGGCCCTAAGGCACTGTTTTTAGTGACTGAAATACTGCAGCAGCTGTAGTGATTGGCAGTGCCCAAAACTTGCATTTTGTTCACATATTTTTGTTTTTCTTCTTTTGAGATGGAAAATTGACATGCCTACTGCAGTTCTATGAATGTTTTTCCCTTCAGGTCTTTGCAACAATCACGTGACTGAAAACTATGAATTGTATGCCGCTGTTAAGGTACTGAACTGCAGTATCAAACCAGTTCCCTTTCAGTCGGTGACAGCCGACGTACGTCTCTGTTCCCTCCTTCAGGGAACGAGTGTTACATACGTAAACGAGATGTTTTACATTTGCTTAGGTATTTTTACTTATGAATATTAAATCACAGATAATTTGTATAGCAAGTCTGTAGATATTTTATAGGGATTTATACAAAATGGTCATTAGCAAATGAAATGGCTATTTCACAAGTTCACACTTACAAATAAGATAGAATAAATGATATGTGTATTTGGCGTGCTGTCTGAGGAGAGGGCTCAGAGCTTGGGGTCCGAACCCAAAGTACTCCCCCCTGTATCTCTGGAAGACGGGGTGGTGGAAGGATGCTGAAAACCTGTCGAGGAACATTGGTGAGTTGACTGGGTATTTATATAATCCTCCACTTGTGCTGATTGGGTAGACATGTTGATTACTGATTGCTGGCAGCTGGTAGGAATGACATGATGATTGGATAGATCATTTGAACGTGTTCCTCACAAACTTTGTTAATAAAACATAATTCCTCTACATAAATGTAAGCCTGGTCTTCTCCTGAACAGTGATTTGAATCAGGGCCAGAACTGCCATAGGCATTGAGGGGGACAAGTCCCACCCAATAATTGGAAATGGCCAAATCGTTATTTGATATTTCTTAATGCTGCTCTCCATTATGCACCGCTCTGTTTCTTGTTAGGATGGCAGACAAAAAAGCTGCATTTGCAGTCTGCCTGAGCGGTCTAACAGCGCTCATCAATGTCAAAATGATGGCCAATCAGATCAAAGAAGGCGGGGCTTAATGTTCACTGAAGATGAGTGTGAATCCCAAGGCAACGCTTTTAGTTTTTACTGTGAAAGAGTGTGTGCGTGGTAAGATATGAGTAGCTAAAACTCAACTTTGTCATTTCATCATTTTGAATTGAAAATATGCAATCATTTAAAGGATGTCATCCATAACTGAATGTGACAAGACAAGATTTATTTATTTATTTAATTATCTATTTTTGACATATTAGACATACTAACAAGTGAATGTGTGCATATTTTTAAATAAAATATTTTTAATTTTTAAATGGATTACTTCACAACTACATAGGCTATAATTAGACCTAGAACTTATTTTACCATTCCTATTTCTTCTTTTTTCCCTTTTAATCCTTTAAATATTTAATTTCTTTAAATACATTTTTTTATAAAAACATTTATCCCCCCAATGTTCAAGACATGTTCAAGACATGGTTACGGCCTTGATTTGAATATAGCATAATGTACATTTAGCACTACACATTTTCTACAGTGCCCATATAACTGTATATAATGCTTTTTTTCATTTTCATCCTCTGGCTAGTATCAAATAAAGCAGTGTAAAACTACAATTATTCATATATATTTAGCTAAAGACAAGAAATTTGTATACTAGCCACGTTGTTGTGCGCATTCACAATATCGATAAAGTGTCATAAACAGTCAGTTTGCCCTATGAATTTTCAACACGCTTATGTTAGAAATGGAGATAATGTCCTAAATCAAGACTGACAGGCTTCATAATTTACAACATCAGTCTTCTGGAAAATATACTGCAGTCATGAACCAAAATGCTAGATCACTGGCATGAGCAATACATGTGGGAAAAAGGCTTCTTGTGCTGAATGTTATTTATTCAGTATTATTAGTGTGGGGTAGCATATACTGCTGCTTATACTTAGGGTTTGGGATCTGAACAAACCTCTAACCCAAAAGTATTAAGCATGCATGTAACTTCTCTCATATCATTTGTGCTACAGACATGACGTGACCTGAAATCATGAGGCTTGTTAAGAAAAGAGTACTACTATAACAAGGTATGAAACAAATTTTGTTCTGCTGCATCTTAAAATCTGCATCCTTTTGCAAGATGAGTTGCGAACCAGTGATTCATTGGGATGTCATTTTACTCAATTGTTTATTCTTGTGCTTGTGTCGTCATGTAAAACAGGTGTGACACCCACCCAGCACACACTCCTGAAAAACTGACACATCTGTTTAAGGTCACAGTTCTGTCAAAATGCACACACCATATGGAACACTTTTCTTGGCACACATAATATTTTAGCACTTGCAGCCTGTCAGCAACACTGATAGAGAAGTGCTATTCCTGAGGGTGCCACACAGATGGGTTGATCAATTTTACACGGTTTCTGCTATGTCGTCTGCACATTGATGGTAAGTGAGTTACCTCTTATTCCATGTTGTTTCTCTTGTAGTTTACCTAATAGGGAAATTGAAAAAGTGTAGGAAAATGTCTTGAGAAATCATTTCGGTTTCAATGTTTCTGTTTAATTGTAATCAGAAGTAATTAAATGCTAATGCAACACATCATACCCACTGCTTGTTATGCATGATGTTTAATGTTCTGTGTCTGCGGAATCAATTTGATGGCTGCTGTCCCACGTGGAGTATTGGAATGAACTTAATCAAGTCATTTAATGCTCTAATTTCTCGAACCTGATTCGGTTGGCAGAAACCGAATGTTGCTTCGTCTCTTAATTTCCATGACAAATTTGGGGTAGCAGGGTGGTCTTGCCCGGGAATTCTGACCTCATTAGCCAACTCGAGCAAGCTATGTTTTGCCTGCTTGTAGTATTACTTGATAGACACCTAAAGAGTTATTGCAATTATTTGTGTTTTTCCCTGTTTCACCACCAATAGGCTACTGCTATGCGGGCAGGGCGTACCCACCAGTAGACAGGCTTTTGTTCACTGAAGTGGCGAATTCCAGCATGCTTCAGTTAACAGTCATAAAGTGTGAGATAGATGTAAGTAGCTAAACGAAACATTTAATATTTGACAGATGTTTTAAAGCTGTTTTACATGGTGATCCACCAACAGAAATAATCATTATGCAAAACTATAATCGTTATGCAAACTACTTAACGTTTGTCTAATTCCGCCATTTTAAATAGAAAATATATCATTTGTGTGATTCATGTCATTGGTAAATGTCAATTTGACAAGACCCATTAACAAAGCTGTTTTCATCATATTAGGTATATTCATAACAGTAAGTTATGCATGATTTCAAGTAACTAACCCTAAACCAAATCCTAACTCTATACATGTACATGTAGGTAATTAATATTGCTCAGTACTTATTTGAGTAAGTACAATGTGACTATGTCACCTTCAAATAAAGTGTAAGCGTATATTTAATTAAAATACTTTATTTAGTATACTTAAATACTTAAGTGTAAGCTTATTTTCCTTTTGTCCCCATCTTATTAGCATTTTTCACTCATTGCAATGCTAATCATAAAGGCAAGGCAAGTTTATTTATATAGCACATTTAATACACAGTGGCAATTCAAAGTGCTTTACACAGAAATGGAATTAAAATATTTATAAAAAAAAATTGTATAACCTGAATCACCCTATCTGGAGTGGAAGAAAAATGGAGAGTCAGGTTTGTGATTTTACTACTTATATTTGTCAGGTAACTGTGCATTTAAACAGCACCCTTACAGACACATCTGCCTTTAAAGCATTCTGGGATAACCTTCTCTGCAAATTATACATGCTTTGCTGCCTTATAATTCAGCCAAAACAAATTATTTTAGGAGGCAGCATAGTTAAGATGCCTGCCTTTTGGAAATGCTTTTGTGTCAGGAGCGTGCCTTAAAACATTTCCTCAAAATGTAAATTGAAATTGACACCATCCTTTCATTATTTCTGTTGCCTACTCATCCTTTACATTTTTGCCATGTCCCATGCTTTGTCTCATGCTTTCAGTCAATAAACTATATATATTCTGCAGAATGTGACATGGTGCCATTTCAACTGGAATTGCATGTATCATTAAAGTGAACTCTATTAACCCCACTTGCACTACATGGACTCATACTAGATTGAGATCAAATACCCCACATAAAGTCTCTCTGACCAGGGCCAGGCAGCCTCAAAGGAAAACATTGCCGGTGCAACTTTTATCTTGCACCACCAAAATAATGCTCTTGTGACATTCTGGAGCCTGACGGTGAAAATCGGTGTCTGTTCCACGAAAAAGACAGAAAATAATACGGGCACTTACACTCTTTCAAACTTTCCACTGAATATAATTTGTATAAAAAATGAAATTTCTCAATTTAGGTAGGTAGGTAGGTAGGTAGGTATGTAGGTGGGAGTGATTCATCATCTCAAATGTATATATAGAACATTAAGAAAAAACAGAACATTACAGAACATTAAGAAAAACATTTTTTCAGGTTTTTTCATACATCATTAATATTATGCATTGTTGTCAAATATAAGTTAGCTTTATATATTAAAATGTCAGCTTAAAATACTTGAGTTTTTAATTACAAGTTGCATTGCCTATAATAAGTTGTTAATAAAGTGAGAGCTGAGCAGATTCAAAAATATGAAATTCAAATAATTTATTAAATTAACTAATTAGTACTGCTATTGATTAAATGGAAAGTGTGCTTTGTAGCAGTTGCCTTTCCTGTTTGTCTCCATCTTGGACAAAAGATCTGTGTGCAGGTGCCAATCAAAATAATTATATAAAAAAGGGCTATTCTTTTTGTTTATTCCAAGAAATTCATTTATTTAATTAAGTGCTCAAGGCACAGTATGTACTTGTTCATTCTCTTTTTGTTTCTTTTAACCATTGTCCAGACAACTTTTCTGTGAACTAGTAAATGATCTGATCACAGGTCACGTCATTGGACATCTCTTAAAGATCACAGCCAGGTTGAAATCTTCAGGCACTCACAGAGACTTCAATTACTTTGAAGATTCTTCACACTGGTTTACTAATCTCACACGCATCTGAACTTTCTATTCTGTATTTTCAATTACCAGCCCAATAAGCTAAAATATTGTAGTTTTGTGTCCTCGTTCAGGTCAACTGGACAATTATCTGGACAAAGTTGTGCTGCTCAGCTAATCCCTGATGATTACTCCACACTTATTCATTGAGTAGACATCAGCGTTCTGCTCTACATGTATTCTCTAACACATCTTTGATCTTGCTGAAAGCTCTCGCCTCACAAGGCTGGCAAACAAACTTGACCTGGTTCTTCAGGAGACGTGCCTCCCCTGAACATACTGTCGACCTTTGCTCGTTCACCCCCCGCCACTTTAGTCGTACACCTACTGCTGTTACCTTTTAGAGGAAAAGTCCATGTTCACCCACTTCTTTTCTCCTTTCTCTTCCATGGTTTCTGTCTGTTCACTCACACAAACCTGCAGGCTCTGTGCCCTGAATGCTGGCCTCTCGCCGTCTTGTAGGTTTACTTTTTCCGTGACTCTAAATAAACAGAAATATCAAGTTTAAGTTCATGACACAGTCCATCAGATACACTGGCACCAAAAAGTATTTGTATACAAAAAATATATTTTTTAAATCTTGTAGCTTGAGTAACAGCAGCAACAGCAAAAAAAATTACACATATATAAAATTATTATACTTTATAATATATATACACCGATCAGGCATAACATTATGACCTTCCTAATATTGTGTTGGTCCCCCTTTAGATGCCAAAACAGCCCTGACCTGTTGAGGCATAGACTCCACTAGACCTCTGAAGGTGTGCTGTGGTATCTGACACCTTTAAGTCCTGTAAGTTGCGGGGTGGGGCCTCAATGGATCGGACTTGTTTGTTCAGCACATCCCACAGATGCTCTATTGGATTGAGATCTAGGGAATTTGAAGGCCAAGCTAACACCTTAAAATCGTTTTTGTGCTCCTCAAACCATTCCTGAACCATTTTGTGGCAGGGTGCATTATCCTGCTGAAAGAGGCCACAGCCACCAGGGAATATTGTTTCCATGAAAGGGTGTACATGGTCTGCAACAATGCTTAGGTAGGTGGTATGTGTCAAAGTAACATCCACATGGATGACAGGACCCAAGGTTTCCCAGCAGAACATTGCCCAAAGCATCACACTGCCTCCGCCGGCTTGCCTTCTTCCCATAGTGCATCCTGGTGCCATGTGTTCCCCAGGTAAGCGACGCACATGCACCCGGCCATCCACGTGATGTAAAAGAAAACGTGATTTATCAGACGAGGCCACCTTCTTCCATTGCTCCATGGTCCAGTTCTGAAGCTCATGTGCCCACTGTCGGCGGTGGACAGGGGTCAGATTGGGCACCCTGATTGGTCTGTGCCTATGCAGCCCCATACACAAAAAAACTGTGATACACTGTGTATTCTGACACCTTTCTATCAGAACCAGCATTAACTTCTTGAGCAATTTGAGCTACAGTAGCTCGTCTGTTTGATCGGACCACACGGGCCAGCCTTTGCTCCCTACGTGAATCAATGAGCCTTGGCCACCCATGACCCTGTTGCCAGTTCACCAGTGTTCCTTCCTTGGACCACTTTTGATAGATACTGACCACTACAGACCGGGAACACCCCACAAGAGCTGCAGTTTTGGAGATGCTCTGACCCAGTTGTCAACTAAGCATTGTTGCAAACCATGTACACCCTTTCATGGTTACGGTATTCCCTGGTGGCTTTGGCCTCTTTCAGCAAAAGGGGGACCAACACAATATTAGGTCATAATGTTATGCCTGATCAGTGTGTGTGTGTGTGTGTGTGTGTGTATATATATATATATATATATATATATATATATATATATATATATATATATACATATAATATTTGATTTGAAATCTATTCTTTTATGCATCTCATATCACAATTTCAAGTAGTTTCTTTCTGTGACTCAGGATGTTACACCTATGTAACTCATACAATGTGTACAAGAGTGTTGCATTTTTTTATATATTTATTTTTATTTCATGTGACATCAACTATGTAGTAAATAGTGAACGAGTGCATGAGTCAGCGGTATTGTACACAGTATATATGCATGAATGAGTAAAATGTCTCTGCCGCTTATGTTCCTGACCCTCACGCATCTTGTGAGTTCAGCACTGCGGTGACATCATGAATGTAAGCAGAATTCAGCAAATGTCCAGTTTTGTCTTAGTATGAGAAAGTCTCTTAGCATTGTGCTGATGCTTACATCATTATAGCAACTGATGTAGATACACAACAACAGTTCAGAATTCATCAAAAATGGATGAAAACCCAGATTGGGTTTGAACAAAGCCTTAAACCACACAACAGATTGTTTGTTTTGTTCCGAAACGGACTTAATTTGTTAAAATCTTGCATTTTCTTCTTGGTTCGGTTTACTTTCACAAGGCAACCTTTCAAGCATACCACAATGTGTCACAAACAACTTATTGGTCAGAGTTTCCTCTGCATCATCCATCAAGATGATTGACAAGTTCGCTCCATGAGTTTATTGTGGCTTTATTTGTAACACACGCAAACACTATACGAATGTAGCCGTCATTCCCTATTTAAATAAATTATATACAAAATTCATATTAATACTGCAGCAGATTCACACGCGCTCTCTCTGGATCTCCCAGCACTGTCTAGAGGTTAACAGTGTCAAGACACACGCAAACACTACACAAATGTAGCTGTCATTCCCTGTTAAATTATATACTACATTCATATTAATACTGCAGCAAATTCAAAGCGCTCTCTCTGGATCTCCCAGCACTGTCTAGAGGTAACAGTGTCAAGACACACGTAAAAACTATACGGATGTTATAATGCAGCTTTACAGCAGGAATCAAGGCTTCATCAGGACAGCATTCTCGCACGGAGAAGCGCAATTACACGACATGTTAAGATGAAGAGGTGCTCTTTTGGTTTTCAACTGTGATAACGCGCCAGGTTCTGAAACAAATGCTCAGGTATGAAAACACCCTTAAAAATGTATGAATGTCATTGCATTTCATAAAGTATTGGTTTCACCTTTTTTCTGATGGTCCCTTTAACATATTCTGTTGACTATAAATAGCATTGCACCTACATGTCTACTAATTCTCATTAAAGTGTCAGTAGAGTATTAGTAGACTGGTAGGGTTAGGGTTCAAATAAGTTTACATGTACTTGCAAAGTTACTTATATTCAGTAGAATGTCTTTTGGGGATCACAATAAAGAGTTAGAAGAGTGGGTGGGTTATGAGTTTTCAGTTACTAAGTGAGTTTAACATGTATACAGTTATGCATTTAAGCACTGAGTAATATTAATTAACTACATGTACATACTTTAGGGTAAATGTGACCCGTGCTGGCAAAATGAGTCGGAATGCGAAGATAATTTCGAGCTACAGCCAAAACAAGTGAAAAATGTCATGTCAATTTTGAGGTTGTCACAAAAATGTGTTCATTAAGCTGTCGTCTAGCGATCCCAGTGCTCAAAATAGCAATTAAACATCTAAAAGTATCTTTATTTGTAAGTTTTCTAAGAGGAGTACCTTTCCCTTGTCCATGAAAAATGCAGTTTTCCTCTGCTCGCTTCTCGCGCTTCCCCTCAGCTCAAGTTTGGTATCGTTTTAAAGCACAGCACTCCAACTTTGTGAATAGCCATTCATAGCGAATTCTCGATGCCATGAGTCTGAACCAATAAAATGTGATTTTCAAACTGATGCTGATGTAAACAAAACGATCTTACTGACCCGATCCGACGCGTGCGCACAAAGACACAGCAATCCAGATGTATAGCCTATAGGCTATGTGCATGTGTATACACATGGAATTACAGTATTTCAAAATATCTGTCTCGGCAAGTATTCAAGCAAACATTATCTGTTATATCTTTTGAATCAAACAATTGTGGTATCATGGGGGGAAAAAGTTGAATATTTTTCCTATTGATGTTTCGTTTTGAACCATTTCAGACACAGTGAGAAGAGAGGTGATGGTATAATATTAGGAAGCTTTAAAATAGTATAATAGGGGCACTTTAATTACCTCATTTGCATATTACCCTATGAGCGTGCTCAATTGCACTCTCTCATTTGAGCTGCATATATAACAAGAACTCTTCTAGTTGTCTTCCTACTGAGTTTTTGACATAGCATGGTGGATGTGCATTTTTCTGGAGTCTTGTATTTTAAGAGTTTTAATGCTACATTGCTCTTTTAAATCTATGCTTTTGATACTCAGACATCATGCTGTGTCACCTAGCAGTGCTTTTTATGCTGCTGAATGTTGCTGCTTTCATATAATGTTATAAGTTTTAACAGTAAAACTTTACAATATGGGTGCACTAATATGCATTAATTCATGCTTAACTAATGCACAGATAATCATGAGTTAATGTATGACTCATGAAGAACTAAACCATTTATTAATGATTACTGCATCAGCAACTAACAAAGATTCTATATGATTAATAGATTAAATAATATATGAATTGCTATTTTAATGTTTTAACTATATAACTTTGACATAAGTGTCAAGTGTTTAATGCTCAGCACATAAGATACTTTAATACTTTGCCATAAGTTACTGCTTAAAGGCTCTAACTGACTATAAGACTAAATCCCTATGCAGTAGTCTTGATGTTTGGCAACACTCGCCTATTAATCTTGCAAAAGAACTTGTGAGCCTAATTGTTACTGTGTCTCTTGCCCTAGATACTGTAATTGGGAGCGGTGTGGTCAGAAAGCTCAATTTATTTCATGCTCTTATTATTCTTTCACATCCGCTATGGCATTGGGATGAGTTTAAAAGTAATTGCCAAAGAGGCTAAGAATAGTGAATTTGTTTCTAAGGAAAGGTCAAGCATAATTTGTTTTGCAGATCCCATTTGGTTTGGTGTTTTGTTATCTAATGCAGTTAAATTCCTTTAAGTATGGCTTAAGTTTACAAAGTCTACTAAGAGTGCTGGTGTGAAAAAATGTCTGAGTTTGTTATTCCTTCTGATGTCAGTAATGTCTGGTTTTCCTTCATGCAACAGACCGCTCTCCATACTATCTCAGTTTCCCTTCAGGGGATCTCCTTCTGTGAATGTAATCAGCGTTTTCCTGATCAGTAGCTTTGTGACTTCGTAAAAGCTTGCTTTATGCCACTGCAGGAAATTTATTACCTGGATCAAGATATGAATCAGTACACTAACCTGTTTTATATGTCAAAACATTTAGTATGTGCAGTATTGTACTTGTCATTTTCATCATTTAGTATTGTACGGGTAATTTTCATCACCACCTTTAAAATCTCACAGCATGCCTCATCATTCCCCATTCATAATCAGATATCTTGTAATATGAATTCAATCAGTAGGAGTACATCTGTGTAATGCAACACACTCCGCTGTTGTGCAGTGCAATATCCACATGGTCTCTTTGCAGGTGTAATTTGCAAATTAAGTATTCATTTGTGTTAAAAGTGGCCCAAACCTGCCACATGGCCACATCCATTAACAGAGTATTTCTCATAGAAATTGAGGTCAATGCATTTCGAGTTTTCAGATTAAATAGAAATGGTGGGAGAACAAACATAATCAATTCCAGCAAGAGACTGAAAGAGAGAGCGAGGGAAGCCAATCACCTAAGTGCACTGCTCTTCCAAACATAATCCCTGGTGGTTAACTCTGTCGGTAATGAGAAATAATAATATATCGTCTGGGGAGGGGCCTTTCATAAAACACTGAGGAACGTGCTTTTTCAGTGATGTTGGAAATCTACTTGCTATAATGTATATGGGCAGTGGCACCGAATTTTACTCACAAACACTTTCCGTAATGTACAAATGGGGTATGATAAATTTGCAGAAGAGAACAACCAAGCATGATTAAACTGTTAAGCGTGTACGAAATATTCTCAGCCGTAGGTATAACTCATAGCTCATAAAGAGAACAATGGCAGATGCTATGTTGAATAAAGAGGCATTATCATTCATCACAGGGATTGATTCACACAGTCAGCATTTCTCATGAGCTGTACTTGAATTATATGAACGATAATTGCCTGATATTAACATCTATCATGATCGTTGTGGCACTAGATTAATCTCTAGGACATCATCTACAGACATTTCCATAAATCCGAAGTTTGATTTGACTAATTAACAACACACTGTTTAGTAAAACTTTCTTGCAGAAGTTTGCATCATTGGTGACGGCCGCAGAGAATACTGAGTAGAGGAGACGAGGGACGATTGTAACATGAGGTGAGGAACATCATGGGTGTGTGTGTGTGTGTGTTCGTGTGTGTGTGTGTGTGTGTGGGGTGGTGGTGGGTTGGTCTGTGGTTTAGCGAGGTCTGTGACAGGAGAGAGACTTGGGAGACAGGCCGTGCTTGGCCAGTGGGTTAATTGAAAATAATAAACACCTGTGTCTTGCTCCAGTAATGGGCGTGGAGAGACTGCATAAAAGCCACCAGGAACAGGAGATCATGGAGAGAGACTGACTGGAGACTCGGGAACACACACGGAGTGGACTCGAGACACCGGACACGCTCGCCAATCTCACCACAGCAACATTTACCCAAAACTGTCACATAAATATAAAAATAACTAGAAATATGTCTGAGCAGATGAGAAGATTTGTAACGCTACTTTCCCCATTATTGTTTTTATTTTTTTTTATTCTTCTGAACCCTAAATATTGAACAAAAATGGCTGTGAAAGTGCACAGATTATATTTTTTTGTATTTAGTGAACAATGTTAGGTTGATGGGCATTGCTATAAAATTATTTCAGACGAATTCAATTAATGTAATTAATGCATGTACAAAATTTAAACTGACATTTATGCTTTCTATAGTGTTGCAACACATCCAACTACTTTTACAGCAACACTCTTTGTATGTAAATTTAATTTACACAGTTTAGGAATAAATTATAGATTCCAAAGCGACTTTGATTTGTAGAAGATAAATGTAGGGGGAAAAAAAATAAGATTAAAAGGGTGGTTGATTATGATTTTAATGTTGCTGTTTGAGCATAAACAACATCTGCAACGATGCTCAAAGTTCAAAGCAAAGTAACCCTAAAATTTACATAAACCCTGCCCCCGGGAACACGCAACAAAGAGTTGTTGTAATAGAGCACATTTAGTACGTTAGCACATTAGTAGAGCACAGAGTCTGCTCAAGCTGTCGCATCTGTCTTTTCACCTTTATTGCAATACAGTATGTAATACAATTGCAATAGCATGCCATAAAAGCATACATTATAACCGTAATTAAACTAAACTATATCTGTTCTATCTTTATGCAGCATATATTCTCTGGCTCTGAAGGCATCTTACAACAGTTCCAACACTAGCGATTTATAGATTATTATGACAGAATATGCTAATCAATGACTTGACAATAGTTAACTCCACATCAGCTACATAAATTCAACTAACCATTCAGAAACGTCCTGTTGCATTATACATGTTGTCACTTCTTCTTGAGTCTCTCCATCATTGTCCGACTCCGGTTTGAACAGAACAGTTTCTGACCTTTTCAGTGCATGTCTGCATGAGGTAATCGGAGCTGCTAACTCAAGCTCTTGAAGCTCCACCCTCTCCCTGAAAGGGGGCTGAGAGCAGCAACTCATTTGCATTTAAAGAGACACACAAAAAAAATTATCTGTGTGGTATTTTGAGCTAAAACGTATTTTACATCTTGTATAATGGGGCATTATAGGACCCCTTTAATACAAAAAATAAAACACTGAGTTACATATGTTAAAGCAAAAATTGGTACAACCATCCCTGATCCTCCCTACCTCAGGAACATTAAATCCAAGCTGTTTGAAACTTGAAAAATCCCTATATTATTGCATATATTGCCTAGGACTGTATTGCTAATAAAAAAAAGTAAGTACAGTTATTAACAAATATGTTGGGATTCACCCTTCTGGGATCTACCTCCCCAAGTAATAGCTCTCAAAAAAGTGATTGGCTCTTCAACTGGCACCATCCTTCCACTATAAACAGCATAGCACATTTCACATGCCACAGGGATGGTTTCCATCAGTTCATATTTATCCATCTCCCTCAAACTGACGCTGGAGCTCTGGAGACATCCTCAAATACTGTAGCCTTTGTATCACTCCCAAAAACATCATCCTCTATGCTGTATGATCTCTTTTTCTCTGCCTCCCCCAGAGCTCCAACACTCACAAGAAACACACCACACATATCTCTTTCCTTCTGCCCTTTTCCCATCTCTCATTTGATCACATCCTTTATCATCATATTGCAAGCTTATCAATGCCACATAATGGCTTAAAACACAGCACAGCAATTTCATTAACTGATGTTGATTGATATGTTCACTTCAGAGACAGCAGTGCATCAGAGCAGTGAATAACAGACTGGGAATCATGCTGTAGCATTAACTGAGCACAAGCTATCATAGGGTTTCAAAGTCATGTGATCTCATTCGGTTTCAATCTAACTCTGCCGGCTGCACTGCACCCCTCTAAGATTAATTAGAACAAAGAGAAGATGAATCACTATTCATAGGCAAACAAAATATGGTATTAACTAACCACCTAACAAGTCCATACTTTATGATTTCATACAGACAAAACTCTGATGATATGGATTATTGTTCTTTTATTTATCCGTTTTAATAAATAGGACAGTATAGCCGAAGATGCAGACTGGATTTGAATCAGAGCCCTGTAAGTGTATAGTAACGGTCGGTTTATACAGAACATGTTTTTGCTGATAAAAATGTGAGACTCAGGTCAGTAAAACGAAAGAAAAAGGTCTAGAGATGTTTTTTGTTGTTGTTGTTGTTGTTGTTATTGTTTTTAAAAAGTTGAGCTTATTTTAACTTGAATTTTTAGAATGCTGTGTCATGCGCGAGATGCTTCAAAAGACATGAAATGCGAGGGCTACGGTTAAAGACTCCATCTACAGTGTGTTGAAAAACAATAGAAAAGTAGCGAAACCACCTCCTGTGTGAATGGTGTTTAATGAAGAATAATTGATAATCAAAATTATTATGAAAATTACATAGGGGTGGGAATCACAGGGTACCTCACGATACTATACAATGATACGATACAATACATGGCTCACAATACCGATAATATCACAATGCAGCAATTCTGCGAAAATCAATATATTGCTAGATGCCTGTGAAAAGGTTAAGTGCCAGTTGTCTCACTTTAATCAAGTCCAAACTGTTAGAAAACAGCACAAAAGGTTTTACAGTCTGTCAATTACATTTAAGATTTTAAGTAAATTAAAAATGTTATACTTATACTTATTTAAAGCTTATTTTTCTTTGACATTTAACTGCTTATCAACTTGTTTTCAAAATTTACAACCTATCTAACCTTCATTTTCGACCACACAATATGGGCAAAGGCCCTTGCAAATAAATACAGCAATTGACTTTGTAATACTGCCAGCTCTCTGGGATGAGAAATTAAGTTTTTCTTTAAACATTGCATTCACGGCTGCTGGTTGACTTTTTTAAAGTCGGTTGACTTTAGCATTAGCCTCTTTTGTCAGTGAGATCAGGGTGATGGCGTTGCATGTGGCTTTGCATGTTTGTGGTATTACCCATGTTCTTAAAAGAATAGAATATTAGTAACCAAACCGTATCTGTCCCCATTGACTTCCACTGTATGCAAAAAAAATGACATGGAGATGTAAATGACAGATTATTATTATTTTTTTTTTGCTAACTATCTCTTTAGAGGTTTTTCAATCCACTCCATTGTTCTGTAAGAAGTCTATAGGGAGTAGGGGTGGAACGGTTCTCTGTAAAAAAATGTAACCAAGTGTAAACAGCAACTATCATGGTTTTATGGTTCAGGGTAATTAGGATATTTGCCAAATAAAAATAAACAAAATAAGAACAAATAACGAAACTACACGCAACAGCACAAAATTAGAGCAAAAATGCATATGAAATAACGGAGTATCTATTTATATCAAGTCCAAATAACGTGCCTTGTTGGCAAGTGCTATTCACACTAGCTCTGCCTAACAATGCCTGGTTGGGCCAAACAAGATAAAAAGAAAAACATGAATGTTTCATTGTCTTCATTGGTGCAGTCAGTAAAGCGTGGTTTTGAGCGATCGACTCAGGTTCGAATCCGCTTTTTGCAGAGCTCGCTCTTCTCCCTTTTCCCATCACATATCACATCGGAAAGGCTTTTACTTTCAATGAAAATTAAGAAAATGTTCTAAAAGTGGAAATATCGTGCCTAATGAAATGTTTAATAATAATAAAAGCATTTATTGGGAAGGGTTAGGGATAGGTGTAGGGAAGGTTTTTATTGTCCCATTACGGTGGCATCCATTTAATAATTTTAATAAATATAATCATTTACACTCTGTTATTATTGCATCCTGTTAATGTACAACAATACTGAGGTGCAAATAGTAGCCTATGTATCTGTGAAAATAAAGTATAAATTGCATAAAATTACTATTTACACATATAGCAAAGAACTACATGGTCTAAATAGAATTGTAACGTAGTTTGTATGTTCAGGGAAGAAGGAGGCGGGAACCGGCGAACATTTAAACGACTTTATAAAAATAAACAAACTGAAGTCCCTCACAGATGACTGCCGCACACATACATAACAAAACGTAAATAAAACACACCATAAAATCCAGGCCTGGTCCTCTCTCGTCCATCACTGGTGTCGCTCGTCCTTATATGCTCCCTCATGTGGGACTCCTCCCACATCTCTCGCTCGTCAACCTCGCCACAAGAATATATCACTATTTTCACTTAGTGTAAATAGTAATTATCACTAAGAATATATATTGTTTTCACTGAGTAAACCGAACCATGAGTAATTTGAACCATTCCACCCCTAATAGGGAGATAGTGTTACATGTGTGTGAGTCATTTTAAGTCAAAAAATGATGTGGCTGTTCCATAGGCACCATATTTGATTTGGGAGTCACAGTGGATGTCTCTTCATCACTCAAAGCTACCACATAACTTCAGAAGACTCCAAATGTAGTGCACAAGTCGTTTGTAGTACTTTTATAGTGCTTCCTTTTTATAGTGCTCTTTTGTCCTTTTTGGAGCTTGACAGCCCTGGGTCAGTATATAAAAATGTAGAGATTTTTGTTTGTTTGCTCAACAGAAACAATGACTTGAAGGTGAGTAAATAATGACAGAACTACTTGTTTAAGTGGAGAAGCAGGTCTATGTTTCGGGATTGTGTGTGCACTGTGCAGTGTTGTTTACCTTGTATCATCAATGAGGCCAATTAAGGAGACGGGAGTCTAGCACAAGGTGAGCAGAGTGTCTCAGTGAGCACGGAAGTCTCAATTCCTCCGACACAGCTGGGTTCTCAGGGCAGAGGGCGGAGGAGGAGAACAAGAAAGTGAGAGAATATGTCTGGTGTTTGAAAGAGAAGGGAAGGGATGATGAGAACAGGAGGGAATCTTCCTAATGTTTGATAAAAAAAAAAAGAAGAAGAGGGAAGATACGGCACCCTGCAGGAAAGTCCCCAACAGGCTGTTTAATAAGATTAATAAACAATGCCTTGGCTTAAAGGGATAATTCACCCCAAAATGAAAATTTTGTCATCATTTACTCAACCTCATGTCATTCCAAACCAGTGTAACACAAAAGAAGACATCTTGAAGAAGGTCTCAGTGTGTTTTTGTCCATACAATAAAAAAGTCAATAGGGTCAAATGGCCTTTTTGGCCTTTGAACAGTTGAAATGTTCTTCAAAATATTGTCATTTGTGAAAATGTTTCAGGTTTGGAACAACATGATTAAATGTTCATTGAGAATTTTAAATTTTATATATGTACTATCTTTTTATTGTGCTATACTACTGCAATATCCAAAATGTTGTTTACATGCATGCCATGTGACCATTAATCGACATCAAAGAACCAACTTAATTTATTATTGACCTAATTATAATGACCTGATTAAATATGCAGTGTTGCAATGTTGAGAAAACTACTTAAAGTGAAAAGATTTCTGTAAGTTCAGTGATTAGATGCTGTGTGGGTCTCAGTTTTCAGTGATAGTCACATGACTAGTGGCTGGTCTCTGTGTGCAATTCTATATAAGCAGTTTTTTTTTTTTTTTTTGAAAGGTAGTAGGGAGAATCAATGAATTCTGAATAATTTACTGCCATTGTGACAATAACATGTAATCATGTAATCGATAAAAAGTAACTGTAGTCTGATTACAAGTATTTAAAAATTTAATATAATCTAATTACAAGTACTTAATTTTTGGAATCCAGATTACATGCAACTACCCAGTACTATACTGTATGTATATATGTAAATACACTCAAACTTTTATGTTAGATGTGATTCATTGTGATTAATCGATTTGACAGCACTACTGAGAGCCTCTCGGTTACATATGTTACATATGTAACCCTCGTTCCCTGAAGGAGGGAACGAAGATGCCATGTCGGGAAGACTGATGAATAGGAATCTTGCCAGTGAGACCAATCTACTTCGAGTGTAACTAAACGAGCCAATGCACATTGGCATGCAATGATTGCAGCAGCTGATCTGCCTCGCAGTGTGGGTATAAATGAGCAGCCGGTGCGTTTCATTAAGCAGGTTTTCACTGAGGAGCAGAGTCGGTGACCTGGTACAGCAGTCATGGCGACAGGACGTGGAATCTTCATTCCCTCCTTCACATTCCCATTCAGTCGTTTACTTCCGACGCCACGTCGGGAAGACAGACGAATAGGAATCCCTACCAAAACGCCATGACCACTGTCTCCTTTCAGTGCCCTGTGTGAGCCTCCCGAGCTCTCTTACCTGACGAGACACAGAGAATGTCCATCACTGCTGTTCTGCATGACCCAATCAGTGACTATTGGATAACACTGGGGAAGCGTACCGCCATGTCTGGCACCGAGAGTGATGGAGGACTCGACAGGATTTGCTCTGGAGAATATAAGCGCCACAGTTCAGGGCGAAGCAAGCCAACAAAGAGCACGGGCCTCTCAGTGCTTCCACCCATTTGAATTGAGTACACAAGAGGATACCGGCTCTACACGAAGGCTATAGAATCTAGTGAACTTGTTGGGTGTCACCCAACCCACAGCTCTACAGATATCTGTCAGCGAGGTGCCACGTGCCAGCGCTCAGGAGGATGCAACACTCCTGGTAGAGTGAGCCTCCACCCTGAGCAGGCAGAGTGAATACTGAATACCGTGCTGCCACGCCCATCTCAGTGCTGAAGCGGTCTTATATGAAGCAAACCTAATGGTTTTACTGCCGCTGTGGCTGCCATATGCCCCAGGAGCCTCTGAAAAAGTTTCAGTGGGACCGCCGTCCTGCCTTGAAGCGTATTCAAGCAGTTCAGCATCGACTGAGCACATTCCACTGTGAGGCGTGCTCTCCGTTCAACCGAATCCAACCGAGAAAAGAGATCCTCTGCATGGGGGCGAGTTTGCTCTTTTCCAAGTTGACCCGAAGACCCAACTGGCTGAGGCTTCTGAGCACCAGGTCCCTGTGTTCACACAACTGTGCTAAAATGAGCCAGTCATCAAAATAGTTGAGGATGCAAACACCCTGTTCTCTCATGGAAACAAGGACCCCCTCTGTGACCTTCGTAAAGACACAGGGAAATAGGGGCAGCCCAAAGGGTAGGACTTTGTACTGATATGACTGTCAAATAGACTTTGTACTGATATGACCGATGAATAGAACTCTCTGCCGAGATTCCTATTCATTGGTCTTCCCAACGTGGCGTCGGAAGTGACCAACTGAATGGGAACCACAACAGTACTCCATGTTGAGAGATTGAGTGTATCATCCAGCAGTGAAACAAATGACTATTAATCACCATTTAGCCATACTTTGAGATGATAATTGCAGCTGCCCAAGGTTTAGGAAGCTGAGCAGAGCAATCAGCTACTTGAGGAATGGATGTTCTGCTCGAACTTTAGTCATGTCAAGCAATAATTCTACAGAATGAGCATGAAACAGTAGAGTAGAAAGGAGGTCACATTGCTTACTTTTTTCTAAAGCAAGACTGCACTATGAATGTCACTGTGTGTTATGGCTATGCGTGTGAGAGGGGGATGATGAGTAAGGTTCTGCACCGAGGACTTGGAGGACCTTGATGAAGTCTTATCGTACTTCACATGACATTATTGTGCAAATATACCTTTAGATCATTTCAAGGGGCAGTTCACTGGGAAATGTTGACAAAAGTAGACAGCTCCCCAGAGTAGCTTGTAGCTCAAGCCCAAAATGCATTTGGTAGCTAACATCATGCTCTTTCATTCAGTCTAAAAGGTGTTTCTGAATACTGAGTGTGTACTCAAGTCCATTACAAATCACCTTAAGAGCTATTACTGAACATGGGCTTGAAATAGTGTGTCAGAATGAAGCACAGTTTCTGTAAAGAAGATTTTCATGTAATTTAAAGGCCCGGTTTACAGAAAAATTGATGTTCTTTGATCAGTTTATCACTTCAAATGATTCACTGTTTTCCTTTACTGTAGCTTTCAGAACTCATTCACTTTTGCATGTATTCAAAAACACTGCATGAAGCCATTCGAAGTGTTGTCAAACAAAACAGAGGCTAGCTAGACCCTTCCTCCTCCTCCTCCCCTTCATGCTTCTGCCGCCGGAGTTCTCGCCACTTGCCACAGCTTTTCCGATGTAAATTCAGGACTTTGTGCGTTCCTTCTCTTTTTCCCTTTTCGTTGGAAGTTGTTCATCGCTGGTCTGAGAACGAGGCATGTTCAGACGCATTGTTGCTGTTTGCTATTTTGAGGCAACTGAAAACAACTGCACCATTGACCAAAACCTAGTCTAAAGTCAATAGCGCAGTATTCTTTGTGTTATTTAAAGGCACAACACGCATACACTCTGCTTATAACACACACAGGGACTCGCAGCAGCACACAAACATGATTAAATATTAAAAATAAAGGGATTCCTCTTTGGAGAAGCATTTAGTCTTTCTGCTCCCAAAACACACCCATGACTCATTAAGAGGCTAGGTATAACCCTTTTAAACCATGCGCCGGGCACGGCGACCGTTTTTTCAGTTTTTCAGATCGTTAAAATAGGACCCTTACAGTGCTTAAGAAAGTCATGCAGGTTTGGGATGATGTGGATGAGTAAATGATGACAAGATTTTCATTTTTTGGTGAAATAAACCCTTGAACCTCTGTGGTTTGACAATTAAAATGTCTTATAAACGACTGTCATCTTTGGTTTTAGTCACGCAAGTGAGACAAGTTGCGCTTGTCGTATCTAATTTATCTTTATACTTTGAGTACCTCGCCAACATAGAAATATGTCTTTTTTGGAAATACAGTTTTCAAAACTGACAGTTTACATTTGAGCTAACATCTAGGCAGAAGATAAGAAGTTATTCAGAAGGTATAACAGCTGGTTCGAGAGACTTCGTATTGAAGAACTGTCAAGTCACAGTCTGTGGGAATGACTAATGACGCCTGTCATTTAGAATAAATAACATAAAACTGAACATTATCACTTGTTAAGATCAATTAGTGCAAGTCAGTGACTTAGAACTTGCCTACTGGGAAATCCTCCTTTCAAGAGGCTTGATGTTATCTTGTTATGTTGGAACGCAGTTATGCTCTGTGAATAATGTCCATCCACCCATATACTTTAATGACCAGAAGGTCTTCCCAAAGGATCGACATTCTGTCACGATGGGGGTGGGAGTTTGGGGCTGATGGGATGGATGACTGGTGAGGGAGAGAGAACTGATCTCCCGATGCTCGCTGGTGTCTCATTAGACACAATATGATTTGACATGTCTTGTCAAGGCTTGAACCCGTAACACAAATAACATGTGAGTACAAGGCTCCGGCCACCTACATCGACATTATCCCGCCCCTTGACACACGCAGGCGCGTGCACACTCCCAGACAGATATATTCTCAGAGAGGATTGCAAATCCAGTGGTGTGTGTTGAAATACCGAGCTAGTTCGTCATTATCGCATAAACATCCGTGCATCTACGTGTCTCAAGAGCCGGGGATTTGTGTGTATGCTTGTGTGTGTGTTTTTCACTTCTTCATGTGGGAATCGCCAGAAGGATGCCTGCCTGCTTCCAGTAAAAATGTCAGTCTCCCATATCTTAATGAGATAAGTTAAAATGTCGGCCAAAACCGCAGAGAAATAAACACAAGCGATGCTTGGGAATCTGCGCAGGGATAGACATACAGAAAGAAGGCAAGTTTGCATGGTGGGAAAGGTCAGATAGTACCAGATCTGCAGGGAAGTTTCATTACATCTGATGGAGGGGGATATAACACAAGTGAGACCAGGGCTAGTTGTCACAATGGCTGCTTCTCAGTAACTAAAAAAAATAAAAATAAGTAGAAAAACAAAAACAATTAGACAAATGTGTAATTTTCTTGCTAGTGATTAAAAAACACACTAGCTGTTATTCCAGCAAGATCAGATATTTAATGATAGCAGATTTTAACTAAAAAGTTGAACTGACAGCTTGGGGTAAGTAAGCTCACATTATTTTTAAAAGAAATTAAAAAATTTTGAAAGTGGGATTTTATTTGGTGGCCTTCTGTAATATGTTAATTTTTATGGAACCCAGCTTTCTTGAATATTATTTTAAAATAATACTGATGATGATATTGCTATAATTGAATATTTGACAGTGATTAGGACAGTTAAAGTTAACAATTAATTCAACAGAACGTACACGTTCAATAAACATATTTTTGATCTTTGACATGTACTAAAAATTCACTTACATTAACTACAAAAATAATCACAATACATTTTTAATCTGGCTATAGGACATTAATTAATATGATTAATTGAACACAGGTCAATCTGCTTTAAAGGGGCAGATTTCTTTTTTTTTTTTTTTTTTTAAATACATTTCGATTGTTCACATATTGTATATGCAAAAGTCACAATTTGATATCATAAATATGAAAATCTATAATGTTATTTAATCGCACATCCACATTGGGACAGGTGTGACCTGTAGACTTTCAATCTTTGCCTTTCATATAAACCTACACTTTGTAAAAAGTGTGACAATTAGCTATTCTGTCGCCTCAACATCAGTCCTCGTACAGGTATTTATTTCTATTAAAACCCAAAAACATTCTGTTCCTAACTGTCATACAGTGTGCCAGAGGAAAAAAAAAAACAATCTGTGACAGTGGAAGCTTTAGACAAACAGACTCCAGGCAATATGGAGTTTTTTTTTCCATACACAGAAGGGCATTAGTTGCTGTGGGTAAAGGAAGCACCATGCGGTAGCCTATCTCACAGAAGGAGCGAGGGAGGGAGAGTGCAGGTCTGTTTATGTGTTTACTCTCTCAGCTTGCTGTCCTTTACGTCTGAACTCTGTAAATGAGTGCAGCCTCCAGGGCTGCAGAGGTGATGGGCTGCAGTAAAAAGTACCAGGAGTAATCTCCAACTCCCTGATAAGGAACTGCTCTCATGAATGTCTTTCTCTCTCTCTCTCTCTCTCCCTCTCTCTTTCTCTCTATGTCCGTGCCACCTTGGCTGCCACAGCTCACATCCCCTGGCTCAGTACCAGCAGCTAAAAATAGCTGAGCTGGCATGTGTGTCCATGGAACCACAGTTCAGGACTTCATTTTTTTATTTATTTCATTTTTTTATCTTCATTTCTCTCTCTCTCTCCCTCTCTTTTTTTTCTAACGGACATCTGTTCACAAATTGTTCATGAGGAGAAAAAAGAGCTGATTAACTGAGGATGAAACATCCTCAAGGGGAAAAGGAGGGAAAGGGAGGCATGAAAACACCCGCAGAACAGAGAGAAACAGAGGGATGAAAAGTGCCACTGTGAGGCATTGGCGTCAACTCTCAGAACTCATTGTAAATGATTCAGTGGGGCATTTTTTGACATTAAAAGCAGCATTTGTTATTAAATTATTGACACAACCTTTAGAGAAAAAAAGGGCATACAAAAAATACAATAAGAAGCTGACCTAAAAGCACTATAAATGATTTTCTGTGCTGTTTACTAGACTGTTTTACTCTGCTCGTGGTCAAAAAAGGACAATGTGTCAAGTTCCCCATGCAGTCTTAATTGTTTTGTTTGTTTTTTTTCTCCTCAGTAAAATATCTTAACATCCAAAAGCAATAAGCTAACTATAGGTGCAATGCGACATACAGTTTGTCTGTTCATTCTGACCACAAAACTGCTGCTATACATATGCCGTGTAAATACTAGTTTCCTAGTTAAAAAATTGGACGTGTACGCCCTCACTTGAATGCGATGAACTTGTAATTACGTCTTCAGAAGTGGGAAGTATGAACATTTCTGATAGCACGTGATTAATGTTGGAGAAGGATTTTGGACCAATGACATTGCTCAATGGGTGAAGCTAGCCGGTGCTTATTGCTTATAAAAATGCTGGCAACTGTAATAATATAAAATCTACCAATATACAACGTTAATAATAATTGGAATAAACAGTAGTTTTGACATGTAATAGCCTATAGCTTGTCGTTCAAATGTGGTTTTTCTAATCATAGTCAGATTTAAGATCATTTGACCACAATAACCAATTACCATATTAAGTCTGACTAATGAAGAGCTAATTTGCAGAGAATGTATCTAGAATATCTATTTTCCATCATATTAAGTATACATTTTATCTTTTATTTTCATTTCCATTTTAACCAGTGTGGCATTCATTTCTAAAAAGTATTGTTTTTCTGATAATGCAGGCATAGCTTTTTGCCAGCAAAACAAGGGAGTCTGTTCCTGTTTGTCATCTAATAAGAATGAATGGAACCAGCCAAGCTGAAAATATGCACCAGCACTAATATTTATAAAATGACTGCTATTATAATCCACACAGCAGCACCCAGATATGACTTTCCTGCAGTGTAATTGCTCTGCAAGTATTTTGTGTGTCTTTATTTATTAATTTATTGGTTTTTGAACCGTTTTGGAAAGTATTTGGGCAATAAATAGGAATGGGAATAGTAAGGAATTTAATTTATGGAAGAAATGTGTTTGCTCCATATAATGATTGTGATTTATTAATGATTCCATTAACAATTATTTTAGTATTGGTCTTAAAAAAAAACAAAAAAAAAAACAGTTTACTTTTTATATTATTTTTACACTTATTTATTTTTAAAATAAAGTACCATTTATTTCAACAAATCTGAGAATGTGTATCACATTCTCACAATGCTTAAGTTCACATAATTCTCTCAGTCTTTAGACCGATTCAAATGGCCAATTCATGAGTTCATTAACAATTTATGAATCTTTTTGACTGATTCATTAAAAGAAATGCTCCATAAGTGTCTTATACTGTATATACAATTCAGACTTCAAGCTCACAGATCAGTTAAACATTTAGATTCAATAGCAGTGCAGTTAATGATCGTCATGATAATCATTCACTTATATTTATTCATTTATTCATTCAATTTACTTGAATCTGAACTTGATTCTCCAACCCCAATAATTATAAAAATAAAAATAAAAAAACAATTCTTAATTTAAGTGTCATTTTCTCAGAGACAATGACTTCAGACTGTTCCTCAGACAAAAGTGTCATATGTGTTTCAGAAGACATGGAATGTATAGTGCATAAGTCGTATGGGCTAAAAAGACGGGAACTTTTTTTTTTTTTGCACAGATGACAACATTATCAAAACGATTCCCATTCACACGGGTCCGTGAAAACGAATAATAACATGTATATGTATTATTCATGCCAAACAAGTAGTTGGTGATGTCACTTTGTAAGGAGAAACTACACGCATAAACACATACACTCACCTAAAGAATTATTAGGAACACCTGTTCAATTTCTCATTAATGCAATTATCTAATCAACCAATCACATGGCAATTGCTTCAATGCATTTAGGGGTGTGGTCCTGGTCAAGACAATCTCCTGAACCCCAAACTGAATGTCAGAATGGGAAAGAAAGGTGATTTAAGCAAATTTGAGCTGGCATGGTTGTTGGTGCCAGACGGGCCGGTCTGAGTATTTCACAATCTGCTCAGTTACTGGGATTTTCATGCACAACCATTTCTAGGGTTTACAAAGAATGGTGTGAAAAGGGAGAAACATCCAGTATGCGGCAGTCCTGTGGGCGAAAATGCCTTGTTGATGCTAGAGGTCAGAGGAGAATTGAGAGACTGATTCAAGCGGATAGAAGAGCAACTTTGACTGAAATAACCACTCGTTACAACCGAGGTATGCAGCAAAGCATTTGTGAAGCCACAACACACACAACCTTGAGGTGGATGGGCTACAACAGCAGAAGACCCCACCGGGTACCACTCATCTCCACTACAAATAAGAAAAAGAGGCTACAATTTGCACAAGCTCACCAAAATTGGACAGTTGAAGACTGGAAAAATGTTGCCTGGTCTGATGAGTCTCGATTTCTGTTGAGACAATCAGATGGTAGAGTCAGAATTTGGCATAAACAGAATGAGAACATGGATCCATCATGCCTTGTTACCACTGTGCAGGCTGGTGGTGGTGGTGTAATGGTGTGGGGGATGTTTTCTTGGCACACTTTAGGCCCTTTAGTGCCAATTGGGCATCGTTTAAATGCCACGGCCTACCTGAGCATTGTTTCTGACCATGTCCATCCCTTTATGACCACCGTGTACCCATTCTCTGATGGCTACTTCCAGCAGGATAATGCACCATGTCACAAAGCTCAAATCATTTCAAATTGGTTTCTTGAACATGACAATGAGTTCACTGTACTAAAATGGCCCCCACTGTCACCAGATCTCAACCCAATAGAGCATCTTTGGGATGTGGTGGAACGGGAGCTTCGTGCCCTGGATGTGCATCCCACAAATCTCCATCAACTGCAAGATGCTATCCTATCAATATGGGCCAACATTTCTAAAGAATGCTTTCAGCACCTTATTGAATCAATGCCACATAGAATTAAGGCAGTTCTGAAGGTGAAAGGGAGTCAAACACAGTATTAGTATGGTGTTCCTAATAATCTTTTAGGTGAGTGTATACACATTTTTTTTTACTACAGTGCACTTGAGCCAAACCATGCTGGCACGCAACCAAACTTTTTGTCCAATTTTCATTCTAAAAAATGTTAATCTTGATAATACTGTATTATTACTTTGTCTTCTGGGTGAATTTCATCTTCACACAGCCAGAAACATTCACTGTAATCCCAGTTTTAGATTGTTCTCCTTTGAAAGTCACTTTATACTTCCTTTAAGAAAATGTCAAAACCTTTGAACACAAAGGCTTCGGAAACATATATCATACATTATAACATATAACGAGTCTGTTGTAAGGAAACTTTCACTTTTTTCATTTGTAAAAAAACACATAAAAAAAAATTCATGCAATAGCCTACCCATGTGCATGACGTCAGCATTTTTTACAGATTCACCTTTTTGTAGTTTACACGTAGATTTTAATGGTGTAGTTTTCAAAAATTTGCACTTTGAAACCCGTTTTCAAAAGTTTGCATTTTCAGGCCACCAAAATGAACTGTAAATGAACAACTAAAATGCATATTCCAAAGTATTCCGTTTTTAGTTGAAAATGGTGTTGTGTAAACTGTCCCTAAATGTCCTTTACATGCAGTCTGCAAGTAATCACACCATTACTGGATGACACAAGCTTGGCCGCTGCTGATCCTGCAGCCAATGATATTGCTTGCTCAACCTTTAAATAGTCTGGTTCAGTGTTTGCTGTTTTAGTCCTGCAGCTCTCTATCAGAGTTCCTCTGAAACCCTCCACCTTCCCCAGCTTCACCTGCTACAGGATTTATGTTTGTCTATTTATGCAGCAGCAGCATATCTACGTGCTTACAGCATGTCTGTGTACAGTGTAATCGGGAAATTATTCACAGCACTTCACTTTTTCCACATTTTGTTATGTTTACAGCCTTATTCCAAAGTGTATTAAATTAATTCTTTTCCTCAAAATTCTACAAACAATACCCCACAATGACAATGTGAAAGAAGTTTGTTTGACATCTTTGCAAATTTATAATATATGTATATGTTTCACAGTCTTTGCTCAATACTTTAAGCACCTTTGGCACCAATTACAGCCTCAAGTCTTTTTGAGTATGATGCTGCAAGCTTGGTATGCCTATTTTTGGGCAGTTTCTCCCATTCTTCTTTGCAGGACCTCTCAAGCTCAATTTGATTGGATGGGGAATGTCGGTGCACAGCCATTTTCAGATCTCTCCAGAGATGTTCAATCGGGTTCAAGTCTGGGCTCTGGCTGGGCCACTCAAGGACATTCACAGAGTTGTCCCGTAGCCACTCCTTTGTTATCTTGGTTGTGTGCTTAGGGTCGTCGTCCTGTTGGAAGATGAACCTTCGCCCCAGTCTAAGGTCTAGAGCGCTCTGGAACAGGTTTTCATCAAGGATGTCTCTGTTCATTGCTGCATTCATCTTTCCCTCGATCCTGACTAGTCTCCCATTTCCTGCTACTGAAAACATCCCCACAGCATGATGCTGCCACCACCATGCCTCACTGTAGGGATGGTATTGGCCCGGTGATGAGCGGTGCCTGGTTTCCTCCAGACATGACGCTTGCCATTCAGGCCAAAGAGTTCAATCTTTGTTTCATCAGACCAGAGAATATTTTTTTCTCATGGTCTGAGAGTCTTTCAGTTGCCTTTTGGTAAACTCCAGACGAGCTGTCATGTGCCTTTTACTGAGGAGTGGCTTCCGTCTGAATCCATACAGGCCTGATTGGTGGAGTGCTGAAGAGATGGTTGTTCTTCTGGAAGGTTCTCCTCTCTCCACAGAGAAATGTTGGTGCTCTGTCAGAGTGACCATCGGGATCTTGGTCATCTCCCTGACTAAGGCCCTTCTCCCCCGATCGCTGCGTTTGGCCCAGCAGCCAGCTCTAGGAAGAGTCCTGGTGGTTCCAAACTGTGGCCACTGTGCTCATTGGGACCTTCAATGCTGCAGACATTTTTCTGTACCCTTTTCCTGTGCCTCGATACGCCTGTCATGGAGGTCTACAGACAATTCCTTGGACTTCATGGCTTGGTTTGTGCTCTGACATGCACTGTTAACTGTGGGAACTTACATAGACAGGTGTATGCCTTTCCAAATCCTGCCCAATCAACTGAATTTACCACAGGTGGATTCAAATCAAGTTGTAGAAACATCTCAAGGACGATCAGTAGAAACAGGATGCACCTGAGCTCAATTTTGCTCAAAAGTGTCATGGCAAATGCTGTGAATGCTTATGTACATATGATTTTTTTTGTTTTTTATTTTGAATAAATTTGCAACGATTTCAAACAAACTTCTTTCATGTTGTCATTATGGGGTATTATTTGTAGAATTTTTAGGAAAATAATAAATTTAATCCATTTTGAAATAAGGCTGTAACATAATGTGGAAAAAGTGAAGCGTTGTGAACACTTTCCGGATGCACCTTATATACAGTATTAGCAGTAGCACGTCCATATTTGCTCTGCAGCAGTTTAGCAAATCTAGTCCACCAAGACCAAATACATTAAGATTGCCATATTCAATAACACGCTAAAACTATTCAGAGAGTTGTCATGTTTGAAACGACATAAAGGTGTTTGAGGATGTCGAACAGTCACATATAACAGCCATATCTCTGTGGATGAACCTTGTTAAAGTGTGCATTTGTAAGAAAAAGAGATATTTTACTAACGAATTAATCTGATGGAAAGCACTAGTTTTTCTCTGTTCCGCAGCCAGCCTCATCTCAGAATGTTTATACAGTAGATCTAACTTGGTTGTAATAATGATCACAGCACCAATGTTGTTTGAATATAACCAAGCCTAGCTCAATTAATTAGCCAGTTCTGTCTCTCATTTCACCCCTTTAATTAGTTGTGAGTTAATGAGCTGCACACTAATGGGAGTGATTCCTTATCAATTGAATAGCTTTCAGCAATTAAGGCTGTCTCAAATCAGCAGGTGGGAGAAAATAGGCCTCAGTCTCACATCCTGATATTGATTTGAGCATAAGGCGGTGATGATTCAACTGGACTTCATAGACAGCGGAAACCATTAGCACAACTTTAAGTAAGACACAAATCACACTACTCAACGGATGGAAGACATTTGAGTGGCGAAAATTCAATGCTTTTCAATGTAGTGTAATTGTGAGTTATGATGTTTACTATAGCAAGCCATGCTGTTTCACATAAATCTCTGCATTATGTCACCTCTTCACTAATGATGTTAGCAGCAATGACGCATACGATTACACATCCGTGAGCAAGTATGCTTTCTTTACATTTATTTTATATCCCTTGGTACATGATGGCACATTTTATGAACCAGACACTATAGACCAAAGTGGATGTCATTATCAGGCCTTGTTAAAGGTTGGCAGATTTCATGACGCTGTCCTGATGAAGGCATGTTTTATTTTTATTTTTTCTCCCCACCAGCCTCAGAATATGCATCAATTCAGTGTGCAATTTGCTGTCCAATTTGACTACCTCCACTTCAGCATGTGTGCCCTGGGGTGGGGGAAATTGGTAACAAAAGCTTTGCATGCATTTCATGCCTTTTTGATCTAGCCGCTCATTTCTGTCTGATGAAGTTGGACTTTAATTCAAAGTGCCATTCTCAAAGCTGACAGAGCCTGTTGTTTTGAAGTATTACCCGCGTGCTGTCAGAGAAACATTCTGGCTTCTCTGATTACTTATTACAGAATAAAAAAAGTTGGCTTGCCGTTATGTGTGGTTGTGATGATTTTGGTAGACGAAGAGATTATTTTCTTGATGCAATGTGTATTAAAGGGATAGTTAAAAATTTAAATTCTGTCATTTAATCACACTTATGTCATTCTAATCCAAATAAGTCTGCAGAAAAGTAAAAAAATAAAAAAAAAAAATATATATATATGATGACATTTTACAACATGTTTGACATTTACCATTTCATTCTGCTTTCTAAACACTGGAAATCATGATTATTCACGAATTATAAGATTCTACTGACCAATAAGAAAAAACAAACAAAAACATTATCCACTTAATAGAAAGTAAATGTTTTGCAGATAATATTTTACACATTTATAGTATTTTAACTTTTCTTGGTATGGATCTTTATACTTGAAATGAGGTCTTATTTGGAGATTCGAGGCATCAAAACAAAAGAAAATCATTTTGGTTTGGAAGAATGTGTCCGAGGGTGAGTAAATGATGACAGCATTTTAATTTGAGTGAACTATCCCATTAATGGCTTGCAGCTATGTTATCAATTTCATTATTGAGAATAACTTATGTTTGTAGCAAATGTTAAGATTTATATGAGCCAATGCAACATGCAGCATGCCAATGCTAGGATTTTCAGTTCCCAGAATGCATTGCATCGGACTGTTTGGAGAGAGTAACTGTGTTTTGTATGTGTTTTTGAAAAAGATGAGAGCAGGAGGGGACTTGTTAGTGTTTAATGTTCTGTTAGGTTGGGATTCAGAAGAGGGTTTGTTATTCTGTGAGTTATTTTGTGCTGAAGAGTGAAGCTTGTGTAGTAGTTTTGTATGCTGTTTTAGTCTTTTCCTAACACTTCTATTCAACAAAATATTCATTTTGATTCATCCCAGTCTTTGTTCATCAAATAGATATTTTTATTGATGGAATATATTTATGCCAGTAGGTGGCAATGATGTGCATGTCCAAGATGAAATTGAACTGGTTCACTATATCTGCCATTTCTAGTTGTTAACTGCAAGAGATTCAGTTGAGTTGTTGTGTACTCAATTCCGTTATGTTTCCCTTACATGGTAAGGTATTTAAGTACAGTTTTATTTTAGTATTAATAAAAACCAAATTTCCCATGTGTGCAACCACTATACTTAACTGAGTTAAGTTTAGCCAAAGCATAATTTGAATAATAGAATAAATAAGAATAATAATGTCTTTGAGTCAAAAAACACCACATTGTCTGAAAATCTGCTGACAGTTTTACTGTGATAAACATGCCGAGTCCCAGGCCAGGCCTCCAGAGGGATCTGGGAACCCTGTGTATTTTTTGCCGAAGAGGAAAACATAGGCCCCAAAAAAAAAGAAGAGAATTTTGACGAGTGCTTGAACAGTGTGACTCTGGGGAAGGGTTTTGTTCGATTAAAACAACCTCTCAAATACATTTCAGATGATATATATGCATAGATGCCTCATTAGCGTCTGTTTCTATGGGCCATTATATGTAAGCCGTCCGCCATATTGGAACAGGTCCTTGAACACTCGAGAGAAAGCTGACTGACCGTAGTTAGAAGCATGTATGAATATCTATATCTGCAATAGATTTCAGCAGATTATCTTGCTAAACTAACACAATACAACAAGACGAAGACGTCAGCTAACACGACATTAAAAATGTGTCATAGTAAAAGTAAAAACATTAAAAATACCATAGTAAAAACCTGTAATATTCAGTTAATACATATAAAAACACAAACCAACACGTTCTCACCTGTGAAACATTATCCCATTTCTTCAGGAATTTAAATCTCTGTGATTTCACAACCAGAAGCTGCGCAGATGTTGTGGAATCATTGATTCTTACTGTGAGTGATGACACCCTGACCGTTCCAAGATGGTCGGCGCATCAACGTGTCTGGAGCAGTCGAATGTGGCATTTACGTATACATAAGAATCAAGCTTTTTAGAGAAGATACTTGAGCAAACACTTTCGCTCAAGAAAACCGGTTCCCCTCCCCCCAGACATTGCATGAGAATAATCTAATTTTAAAGGTCTTGTGGTAAAAGGGCATCAGAATTAAATTATGAATGTGAGTGAGACTGGGGCAGAATTTCTTGCAGGTTATGACCAAATAGGACATCTTCCTTAGAAAGCAGCTCAATTTGACCTAAAACATAAAAACATTGCTTGTTGCTAAATATGACAAATGCCTAAAGGACACAAATAACCTGCATTTTCTTATCGCCTTGCTTGACTAACATAAACTCAGATTTCCATTAGAAGAATGTTGTATGTGAACATTTTTGCTTAACCAGACAGGAGACTATACCCAGCAAGCAATTTTGCACTTAAAAGCTGTCTAATAGCCGTCCAAACACAACCCTGACGTCTAGGCTAAAACAAGGCAAAATTTGGGCTGTCAGTGAAAATTTAATAGACGTCTAACTATAGCCCAAGAATAGACTAGTCATCTAGAACATGATCATGTCAAAGAAATGAAACCAAACACAGTGTAATCACTGTTGACTTTGCTTACATGATGGAATATCATACATCTCGCAAGTTATTTTGACAAAAACGTCATGTAACCAAATTCATGGTTATTTTGGCTAGAAGTGGGTTACTCATAGCCAGACTATATCAGGTCAGCTGAGACAGTAAAATTGTTGGTGAGTACATTCTAAGGCAGCTTGCTTTGTGTGCTAAATATATGTAATATTAATGCTACTGTAACTATTTAATATTACTATAAAACATAATATTATGCTAAATATGAATTCCGCTCTTGATCCAGACCCATGCAAAGCATGCCGCAAACTACAAATCCAGTTTCCAATTTCAGTCAACAAAAATCCTTCATGTAGTCTCAACATAAGAATAAATTCCATTTTGCAAATTTAAATGGTTTGAATGCAATGAAATTACATTGTGATTGTGACATAATTTGACTAGAAATTAGGTTTAAAATAATTAAAAGTAACTTTTTGCTGTTGGAGAGTGTTATATAAACAGTAGTGATCAGTGCATCGGCCAGTCTTTTTGACGCACAGCATTTTTTCAAATGCAGTGCCGCCTTCCCGGGATGCTTTGCAGGCGCGTTAAAGTGCCCTTACGCTGCATTCACACGGGATGTCGGTGTTAACGCTTCTCATTTACTTTCAATGGGTGACCTCATGCGTTGCCGAACTGAATTGTGGGTTCCGTCACGTCGCTTCACTCGCGTTGCAAGCAGCAGAAGTTGAAGATTTCTCAACTTTTCAAGCGCCATTGCAGGTGTCATCCAATCAGATCGCCCTATACAAATACCCTAGAGCAGACGCTAGCCAATTGCATTCATGCAACACTAGTGCAGATGCTAGCCAATTGCATACATGCAACCCCAGAGCAGAAGCTAGCCAATTGCGTACATGCAACCCTAGAGCAGACGCTAGCCAGTTGCGTTCATTTAAAACACCGGTGAATGAAGAATGATCAAAATGGAGGAAAAAACTGATAATTGCAGTGGGCAATCACTCGGTTCTGTACGACCAATCTTTGTATACATACCAGGAAACAGACCGGAGAGACCAGGCCTGGAAGGAGGTGGCAGAGACGGTTGGTGAATCTGGTATGTATTGTGCTTGTATTGTGTCCATGTACTCTTCCATGCAGCATAGCCTAACATATCATGTGTGGTTCAAATCGGCGCAACCAAATCGGCATCTATTTCGTCTCACAGACTAGCTGTCAAAAGGCACCTTTTTTGTGTTGTGTTGTGGTCCAAGCGGGAAGTAATGTGATTGGCTGTTGTCACTATGACGGTCGCATCAGCACCAAGCTTCAGCCACGCCCCCAGTCAAGTGTTAACGCCTACGCCCCGTGTGAATGCACTTGTCCGTGTGATACTTCTGGCACATAGCACTCCACTTTATTCCTATGGGTCAAGCGACTTTAACACACCTGCAAAGCATCCCGGGAAGGCGGCGCTGCATTTGAAAAAATGCTGCACATCAAAAAAGCTGGCCAATGCCCATCTTTATGCAAATTAATCTGTTGAACGCGATGCGACTATCCAATAGAAGTAGAGCACATGGAGACTAGGGGAAGTCTCTCGCGGTCCTTTGTTTTTCATTCCCCGCTGGCTCAAAACCACGTCCATCAATATACAAATGAGGGGAAGCATCGCAATACCAAGCTTCAGTCGTGTCGCAAAAGTGGATCCGTACCGTTTAAGGGTTAGTTTACCTGACAACGATGTCCTAAACGGAAAAGTTATTACTTTGTTTTCAAAACAATCCTCATTCACATGGATCCACGAAAACGATTAAAAATGTTATGCATGCCTGGCCAGTAGTTGGCAACGGCACTTTGTAAAGAAAAAACTATGCAGCTTTCCATTTCTTTGGTGTCTTCTTTTGCTTTCTGTCTTCTCTTCTAAGTCAAAATCTGATGGGCTGGTTACACTGGCAAAGTCTTCTCCAGTGTTTCTGTTTTAATTAAATGCTCTCTAAGAGGAGTGACGGCACTGCAGCCCCATTGTGTCAGTTTCCAGGATGCTGATCTGGGGAAGTGGCTGATGCAGACTTTTTAGAATACGTTTTGACAATGTACACATTATACCTCAGTGCACACAAGTGTCTTTCTATTTGCTTTCTTCAGAGATGGGGGGGAAAGGGAGTGACCCATTTCTTGAAAAGTGTAGGATATGGGTCAGGAAACTGATTGTACAGTCTACATATAAGCAGCGTTGTGGGGTATGTGTGGTGCACTCTGTCTTATGAAGAAAACTGCTAAGAAATATTGGTGGTTTCACACAGTTTGTTACAATCTCAACGTTTGCCCTGAATACAAATTCATTTTGCTGAGAGAAAAAAAATGAAACCGCAAAATAGCATAACCCTGTGTGTGTGTGTATCTATGTACTGTATATACATTTAAAAAAGTTATGTATTCTATATTAAAATAAAAATAAATTAGAGAATGTGAGCCATGTGTTTCCTAACAGGAATTTCTCACTGGTAGTAACAGATGTAGGACTGTGGAAGCTATTTGGAATTTTAATAATTTGAAGAAAAGATGAACAAATCAATAGGCTGAAAAAAAGAAATGTAGCACCTGGGAAATGTGCCATGAACATTTAAAATCTAGTACCCCCCCCCCAACACACACACACACAAATCCCACACAATTAAGAGCCACACATCAGAACTATTATAAGGGAGACAATTCCAAGCCCTTTCCTGTCTTATTTGTATCTATTCGAAGCCTTTGATGGAAGAGAGTGTGTAGTATGAATAATTAAAGACTTGCTCATCTAGCGTTCACCGGATATCTGCTGCTTTCATGGTGCCTTCAGATTTTAAAGCTCTTGGAGAATTGTTTTTTTTTTTTTTCTTTTCTCACTGTATATTTGTATATTTATGTTCTATATTGATGCTGTATATGTTATTTTCTTGTACAGTGACCTTGAGCTTGGGAAAGGCGCTATATAAATAAAACGTATTATTATTATTATTACTCTGGGTGTAAAAATACAGCCACAATCAAAATGTTGCTTAAAGACGTAAATGATTGCTCAATGTCTCCCAAAAACAAGACTGTAAATTTGATATTTGACAGGGTTCAGCTTCATTGGGTGGCTGTGGATAAGTCTTTTTTTCCCCATTGGAGTGGTTAATAATGCAGAAGTGTGGTATGTTAGCTTTCTGCTGGTGTTCTCACACATTCACAAAGATCAGGTGTGGCTGAGATTGAGGTATCTGCTTGGCCTGTAATCTACTGAACGCATCACACTCATGAATCATCCTCTTTCAAGGCTTCTTTCTATGAATAACCACCACTCTCAGGCCAAGATGTCATTAAAGCAAAATTAGTAAGACTGATATTTTGAATGAACTGTTAGTCTAGATGATAATTAAGTTTTCTCACAGGTGCTCTCATTCCAGGGTCGAAAGACTGATGTAAGTGGAGGCAATTCAGTGTCTCGGCATAAAAATTATTCTGAATTCTCAGGTGGGAGCTTCACAGCGGTGTTTCTACTGACAGCCACACAAGAGATGACAAGTGAGGAAAATGACCCGTGATGGATAAAACATGAAACATGCATTAAAAACATGGGAAATCCTGGAAGGAATCCCTGGAGAAGGTCAAAAAGTATGACCTTTTCCATTGTGAATATATGTATGCATGAATGTAACACGTCTATGTCTTGTTAAGGCTCAAGGATTGAACGAACCTCTAGTCCTAAAAATTAACACTCAAATTAACTCAACAGATACCTCAAATAATGCTGCTTGTTGCAAAAAGTGTGCTATTATTTTTCAGAGTGATTGGATTTACAACTTGCGGACCCTGCGGACGGAAAAAAAAGTTTGGATTTGCGATAAATTGCGATAAAATGATAGATTTATATTGAAGGCTTGCGCTAGTAAACGTTTCACCAACCACATAGCTCTGTGTTAAAAACACTCACGCTGCATCCAAAATCACATACTGTATAGTAGGTACTACATTTGGTTTGAAGCATACTTCAAAAAAGTATGTTATTTATAGTATGAATGTGTGCAGTATGAATGAAGTTCAGACCTATACATCCACTGTGCTGTCGCTGTCATGTGACCTATATTGCGTCAGCTATATATATATATATATATATATATATATATATATATATATATATATATATATATATATATATATATATATATATATATATATACTCTGTTGGCGCACTTTTTCACATGCTATAGTAGAGAGGTATTAAATGTCATGCATAGCATCTCTTAGAACACCTGTTGTGTGGTTGTGTTGGAGGCGTGGTCACTGATTGCCTTATCATCTCACCCACCAGCTGCACCTGATCACCTCTCCCTATTTAATCTCCTCTCTCACTCACCTGTTTGTCAGATCGTTACAGAAACCCTGTGGGTGTTGGAAGTTTTTCCCTGGCCTGCCTGTTATACTGCTGGACCGTCAGTTTCGGATCTTAACCGCTTCGATTTCCCCATTGCGTCCCTGCGTCACCGTCCCGCGGTCCTGTTCGCCGGTTTCTCCCTGCATCGGGACCTTGAGCTTCTGGATACTTCTTTTGTTTTCTTTCTGTCTGGACTTTCAGTTTATCCACCTTTTTGTTACGTTAGAGATAATAAACTATTTTACTTGCATTTGGATCCCCTGCTCTTTCCTTCTCCTATCGCCCGTAACATTATGGCTGTTTAAAGAGCAGACAAAGACCACTTATAAATATTATGACCACATTATAAAGCACATTAGATCTTATGGTCTTAAAAGAAGACCACTCATAAGATGTAGTATGCTAATGTGCAGATCACACATGTCAAGTAAACAATGTTAAGATGAGACTTGGGAAAGTTAAAGATTTCCATTTTAACTTAATTGGATAAAATTATGTTCATCGTGTTATAAATCATCAAACTCTTAATAGTTATAACCACAAATAAGCAAGTATTATTACTGTTGCATGCATTTTAATGCATTAATTATACCCTTATGATGTGCTCTTAAAAGTATAACCACAAATATGTGAAAATGTATTGTACCTGTTGTTCTGATATTTTAAAAGATCATACAACATGATGTTATAAGGTTGTTTATAAGGCATTATGCATGCATTATAACTCATTAAGAATGCCCTTATAATGCATCATAAATACAGGCTTCATAGAAAGCTTAAATTTTCACAAGAATTGTGACACTATCACAACAAACTGAGCTAAGGTTTTCTTTCCTTGTGTGAAAACCTCCAAAAGTAAGTGAGTAAGTGGTTAATTACTTGTGATGTGATATACACAGATAGAGTGGCTATCTATGTATTACAAATACACTCTTTTACTCTTTTCTTACTCTGATGTGAATAAGAAATCAGGTATTCATGTTGACGTTTATTAGCTAGTGCTGCCTTCTGGATCAGCACACTGAATCTGTCAAAGGCACAGATGAACAGGCTGCCTGCCACCAGTAATGGGGGTGGTTATGCTTGACAACATGAGAATAATCGAGACTTCATTTTCGAACTAATGAGATTAAGGCATATCAGCCCGTGAGGTACATGTCATGCTCTGTACATACTTAGACAGCTAGAGCTCGCTCTTTTTTAATCTTTATTAAACATCATTTGAATTGCAACTACCCAAGTTTTTAAGTGTCAATGCTGTCTAATGCCTACGTGGGTAGTGATCTACATAAACCGCATATAATGGAGATATCAGAATCAACAAATACACAATGTTCTCTATTATAATCTATTTGGAAATGCATCGTATCATGGTTATCGTGGTTAGCCATTACATTTTATAGGAAACATGAGGAGAAATTTCCAATAGATTTGAGTATTTTAAAGAGGTCATGAACTGGCTTTTTAAAAAAAATGTATACTGTTGTCTGAGGTCAACTTATGACGTACGCATGGTTTTTACATTCAAAAACATCATAATGAATAAGTAATAGGCTATTTTCTTGGTTTTGACCTTAGCTCTTGAAACGCTCGGTTTTTATGAGCATGCCCTATTGAAGACTTGGAAGTAAACGCCCACTGCTATGATTGGATAACAGTTTTGCATAATATAATGAGCTTCAGCTCCCCAGTCATTACACATGAGGAATTGTTTTGAAAACTTCCAATGTGGAGAAACGGCAACCGGAAAGATTTGCCCACAGTGCTCGCAAAATGTCTTTATCAAACAAACACAGTGATTTAGCTCTCATTGACCCACAATTAAGTTGAATGTTATTTTTTATTACTTGGCCGGCCCGATCGGTGGATATAACCGCGAACCATGCATAACTAACCACACACACACACACACACACACACACACACACACACACACACACACACACACACACACGCGCATGCACCCATAAGTAGCCTACGTGCATCAGCAAAACTTCACCTCAGACAAATAAGCATGTTCAAAACTTCCACGATTGTATTTTTCCTTCAAATTAGCAGTCAAGAGAGTGAGCAACGCACATCAAGAAAGGAATTTTATTTCACTATTTAAGACAGTGCGAGCATTGGCCCATACATCCGAATCGCAGCACAATGAACCAACAACACCTCAAATACAAAGGGACTTCAGCCTGTGACAGCGTGTGCAATTTGTACCTCACTTGAACAAATTTGTACATTTTGTCTAAACCCCAGTTTCATTTGTATGAATTCATTAGAATTTGGCAACTCTGCAAATACGTACGTTTTAGCAAAAATCATAAAAAATTCATACGAGTGAGATCGTACAAATTCGTACGAATTAGCCACCTCGTAAAATATGTACGAATTGCCGTGAGATTGGGTTGGTTTCCACAGGCAAAATATGATGTAATGAATTGCACTGGTTTGATTGATTTCTTCTCCTTTTAAGAATGATCTTTCTTGGTCACTGATTTTCAACACGTGTTTGCCAAGTAACATATTTTGTTGATCCGGGAACATTCCTGTCTGACAATTTAGTCCCAACCCCATCCCTACCCCTGAGCCTAACCCCATAACTTTTCCCTAAAATAAGAGGGAAATGATAGGTGAATAACAAAACTTGACATTATCTGTAAACTTGTCACTCAAATCTGATTGGTTGATTGAAACTTAGATGTTGATGAAAAGATGTTGATCCAGGAATATGTTGTACTTGGTGAAATTACGTTCAGCGATGTTTCTTGCTGTTTATTGTACATTACTGTGTTATGTGTGGGAGAAGTAAGTCGGTTAGTAGCTCAGTGATGCAACATCTTCATTTCCGCACTTAATTTCCACAGGAAGCTTTGGATTCAGACACTGATTGCAATGTCTAATCTATAATATGGGCCACAATGAAGTATTTCAGAATCAATCGTCCATTTGTTTCAACCTATTTTCGCAATCTGAACAGCTCTTTAGGTTTTAGGTTTTTTTTTTTTTGTTGTTGTTTTTTTTTTTGGTTTTCTACATAGATTCAGGTTCAGCATCCGAAGCTAGTAAACAAATATTTCATGAACATTTTGGGCTATTTTCTATCAAATTCTTGACTTGCTGGCATGGCAAGTCTGTGTGTATACTGGCATGCACCATGCGTGGATCAATGCCGTGGCCGAGGTCATTCATCCAAGCTGTCTGCTGTGTCCCAGAAACACTGAGTGAGAGAAAGATAGTGTGCTGTGAAAAAGGAGAGGGAGGTTTGACTCTAAATGCATGGAGTCTTTCAAAAAGCAAGGATTATGTGAAAACAAGCAGCAACATCTATGAATCTGAAAATATCTCTCAGTCAGAGTCACTATGGCAGGTAATCAATTGCAAAGCTTATGATATAACACAGGGTCATGTCCTCATTTACATTTAGCAGTTTAGGTTGATACTCAGTGAGGTCTATTACTGCCTGATGTGACTGGAAGATTTTAGTGTTTGACACGGTATCTAACCTCAGTTAGACACTGTCTCTGTCCTAATCTGCATATTTGCGACACACTGCAATGTCTTTATACCACAAACTGCCTTGTACAAACACATTTAGGACAGATAGTATGCAAATTGGTACACAGCCTCTGACTATAAAAGCTTTTAGTGATAGTGAGTCTTATTGTTTGGTTTGTTTGGTTCTGAATGTTAAAAACATTAATATTCAAGGCATATTCAAGGCAAACTCAAAAACAGATAAATTAGTGTGTTGATTTCAACAATGTCTACTTTGAAGCACAATCCTCTAAAATACAGTTGTAGTTTATTGTTTATTAATAGCTGCATGATCCGGCTCTCAAATGACATCAAGCTTATAATTAATACTCCACTCATCTAAATCTCTCACATCAATGGAAATATAAAGTATCGCTCACATGGCTCATTGCATGATGGATCTTTGTGGTATTTCAAATCTCAAAACATCATGATCAAAGGGCAATTAAACAGTAGTAGGCAGCAAGGATGGGAGAGAAAACACCCCTTTCAGATTTTTCAACAAAATATCTTTTTCAGACCTGCATGATTCATTTTTTTATTTCAGACATTTTCATGTTTTTTTTTTTAAGACATTAATATATAAAAAGGAATTTGGTTGTACCATGATAAAAATGTATATCAGGTTTACCACAGTATTTCAGGAAGTACCCTGAAGTACCATATAATGATACTTAGATGGAATTTTAGTACCATGGTGTTTTAGTATTACCATTGGGGCCATTGGAGTCAATGTAAAAAACAAAACACAGTGTCATTTCATTGTTATGCTGACGACACTCAAAGGTGTGTGCTTTTTAAGGAAAATGACGCTTGTCTGTCAGATATTTAAGTTTGGATGTCCCTAAATTTCTTAAATCTAAATGAGAAGACTGAGGCAATTGTGTTAGGGCTTCGGTTTCTGGCAACACATACCAAGTGTTGAGTAACCTGGCCTCATACGTCAAACCCTTTGTCTTTTATCTCATCTCGACCAGACTACTGCAACTCAATGTACAGGTATTAGTCAATCCTCACCCCCGTCTTACTCTCTTTGCACTGGCTGCCAGTCTGTTTCAGAATACAGTTTGCACCCCTCTTATTATTCTGACCTTTGAGTATAAACACGTCAATGAATGAGAAACTCTTACTGGTCCCTAGATCTAGGCTGAAGAAAAAGGGTGACCGAGCTTTTGCTATAGCTGGCCCTAAACTGTGTAACAGCCTACCACTTCAGCCTACTCTGAACAAAATAATTGGTTCAGAATTTTTAAAGCAAAATTTCTTTTAAAGAAGAAAAAAAAAAGAAAAGTCCAACGGGGTTATTCTAAACATCAATGGTGTGTTTGAGTCTTATTTTCAGACACAGACACGACATACAATATCAAACCAAGACACACGGCAAACATGAGGGTTTAAATACACATGGGCTAATGACAAGACAAGGGACACCTGTGAACAATGATTAACCAATGACATGACACAGGAACACATGGTAGGATCACATGAGGGCAAGGAGTCACATGACAAGACCAGGATGTGCATGACAAACTCAGAAACATGATAGTGAACATGATAAACTAAAAACATGAAACATGAACATGAAACAACACCCTGTGACAGATAATAAATGCTGTAAGAATGCATTAACTAATGTTAACAAATGAGACCTTATTGTAAAGTGTTACCTATTACTTTTTGTAAGGGTCATATACTATTCTTTAAGTATCTTAAAATACCATATAAGCAACATGAGAATATATACACTTAAAAATATATATATATTTTTTAGGAGGGTTTTGTAGTGATGCAATAGAGAACCATGTTTGGTTCCCCAAAGAACCGTTTAGTGATCCGTTCTTAAAAGTTTTTAAAACATTTAAAAAATCTAAAGAACCATTTGTGTAATGGAAAGATTCCATGGATGTTAAAAGTTCTTAATGGAAGCATGGATGCCAATAAAGAACCTTTATTTTTAAGAGTGTATTTTACTTAGAGGTTACCACCATCCCATCTGATAACATCACTGTACCACAGTACTTTTTCTGTAAGGATTTCATCAGTCATCTCTCAATCAGTGCATGAAATGAAGATTTTCTGTTCATGATGTGACTTGTCAGGTTCCCCTCAAATGTTGTCGAAACTCTACTGGGAGTGTCAGTGTAAACTGAAAGCCATTCATTTTTTCTTGCCAATTTCTTTTACCAGAGCATCAACAGTACTGTATCAGAGTTGCATGGGAGCGTTACTCACTGAGTCTGAACATCTGAAATGCTGTTCCATCTTTTGATGGAGCGGTGTCTCCCAAAGGAATATTCTCAGATGTGTTTTTGGAAGACAAGTGATGCAACACTGTCAGGTGGAGGTAAAATGCTGCCTGCCTGACACTGAACCACAAACATAAACATGTCAGAATTCATCAGTGTCCTCTGAGGCAAATTGAGGATGCCTTGAAAGCAGAAAATATAACTGCGGGAGGTTGCAGGAGGACGCTGCTGTGCCCAAACTAATGACCAGAATTTGAGAAAAAAATATTATAAATATTATAAATCCCAATATTATATACACAATCTGAAATATGAAATCCTCTATAAAGTAGCACTGGCGAGAGAGATTCTACACTGGTTCCTCACAAGTTTTCTTCCTTAATTAAGCATCTTTTTCTTTCTATAGTCGACTTTGGCTTCGCTCACTTGGGGTTTAGATTCTGCTTTGTAAATCTGCTTTTGAATCATTTGTATTGCAAAGTGCTATTCAAATTCTGAATTGTACAGTGATTTTGATACCTCATTAAATCAACCTTGGAATGCAGTAGTTTTCAGTCAATGCATTCAAGACTTACAGTATTTCTTGAAGTGCTTTGTATTTTGAGCTATTTGAGTTGCCGTAGTTTGCTGTAGATCTCAAGCAATGCTGGATAATGTAGTCTTCCAGTGAGCGCCGGTGGTAACAAAACCTGTGTTAACTGTGTTTGTGGAAATGAGTTGGACAAGGTCTAAATTGCATATGAAAGTGTTAGTGCAATCCAGATGCAAATTAACTTGGTAAATCTGGATTATATGCATATGTTAGCAAATAGCCTACTTTGGGGAAAAACATGAAAAGGACATGGAAATGTGTACTTCTTGAAAATGGACCACAAGCCTGCCTCTGTTGCTGTGCAACACCGCAGCTTCTCTTCTGATCAATCGATTGCTTTTCAAATTAAATGACAAAGTGTTGTAAGGTAAGGCTTGACTATATTGTTACTATTTCTTGCTCATTTATTTAACAGCAGTTTTTTTTCTAATGGGTGATGAATTTGCGTACCTTCAGATGTGGCACGCGCTCACGGGCTTGGTGTGTTTAGAAATGTTTTGTGATATTCGCTGTTGCAGCACATATTTGTGAATGAATGAATGAATAGTAAAAGGTGGCGTTTCGTGCTGTCATGTGGGGTAGTAAATAGACAACGTAATCGGGAATGCCGTGCCAAAATGCAATGACTTTCATTTTTTCCCCACAAATCTCAGTCTTCAAGTACATGTCCAGTACAAGTCAAGTCTCAGGTCAGTTGTTCGCAAGTCCAAGGAGTCCAAGGCGCAAACTCGAATTTCCATCTCTGCTCTGAATCATCTTGACCGTTCACTCATGAAATTAACTCTTTGTAATATATACTAATGGGACACTTCAGAGCACAAAATAGCTCTGAAGCAAGTTGATATTAACCTGCATTCGCCATCTTGATTCAAACACCCACGCAATCTCATTCCCCAATGACAACATTTCACACAAAGGTGCTGCTGCTGAGCCTGAGATGGCAGTCATCATTAGGGTGTAATGGTTCAAATGGGTCGGTTTTTATCATGATTTTAGGGTCACCATTTCGGTACGGTTCGGTATGAGCTATGTTCAGGGAAAAAAGGACTACTGTCAAAGAAAAATAAAGAAAATAAGAACAAATAATCTAACTACAATCAACAGCACAAATAAATACAATACATCAAAAGTATAAATAAAATACACAATGTTTTTCAGGTAGGTCTAACATTAGTTTTCAGGAAAGGAAATAGCATAAAGTAATCAAATGTAAAATAAAAATGCATATTTGATAGCCTGACTTCGTCATACTCAGATTCTAGTCAGAATGTGAGTCTGATGTTCCATTGGGCTGTGATTTATGGGGCGTGTTTCAAGCGAACCAGAAAAAGAAAATGCCTCTGCACTCTATTGGATAGACCTACAACCAATCAGAGCAACGGTGTAAGTATGCTGACTTGAGCAACGCATAGTTGTTAACAGAAGTAGAAGAAGAAGATGAGTGTAAATGATCTTTGCCAGTGTTGTAAAAAGAATTTCAGGATACACGGAGTACTTACCAACACGATCATCATCTTTGAGAGAAATAGTAAAGGTGAATGCATATACGAACAAGTTTAGGATTAGAATTAATTCAACCCAAGTGTTCTTTGGTGACGTGGATGATTACATTACGTTATCTGTCCATCATCGTATAAAGCCCGCCCCGACAATTTGATTGGTCCGAACAGCTCTGGTTCGAGCATAGTTGCTCCACAATGGATCAAGTCCAGACCGAACTTCCCAACCTCAAATGTTACCCTTATTAAAGTTACAAAAGCTATTCAGTCAAGAGCAGTAAGTGATTTCCTTGTCTTTTGTTGTTTGATTAAAAACACAGGCAGCATGAATATTAGGCTGCTGTCACTTTAAGACCTGATGCATGTATCCAGTACACTGATAGTGTACTGATGCATTGTCTTTTTCTAATGTTTACTTTTACTTAAAACATGATACTCGTTAAAACAGGCATAATTTTTGTGTGAATTTGTCTGTTCAAGCACAAGACTTGAATATTTAATATATTTGCGCGTGGTCTGAGACGCGGTAGACTCGCTTAGCCAGAACTTCAGTCTGATGCCAGTCTGGACCTTTTTGTAGCTTTCATTGACCAAGGACCGCCCAAGAGGACGTTTGACTGACACAACAAAACCAATCACAGTTTGTTTTGTTCTGCGTCATGTTTAGGGTTGTGAAAATGTAAAGTCGATGTCCCTGCAATAACAGACCGGCGTGCATCTATAAATGATTAATTCAAGAATGTTGTGCAAGTTTACTGCAACAATGGAGCTGCAGACCTCACATACTTTTGAAAATCCAGCATTTCGCTGATCCTGGTAAGCGCTCATTGTCACAGTAAACATGACGGCGTTCTTCTTCCACGAGGGAGTTTGGCGTCACGGCATTTGTTTCCAGGCGGACCGTTAAAGAACACAAAACACGTCTCACGGACATCCTGTAGAATTCAACCAATCAGGTGACTACTTCAAAACTCCTGAAGTGTTTTCAGAAAAGTGTGCCATATGCATCAGACGTTCAGCCAACGGTCCGTGGGCGTGATGTCTGAGCCTGAGACTATAGACAAGGCTTTCCATGTGCGCGCTTCAGGTGAGTGCGCACACAGATTTTCTCAGTGCGCTCACAAGTTCTCTTTCATGTCTTGTGCTTGAATGTTTAAATTGACGAGGCTTAAATTAATTTAGTTTAACCACAGATAGCAACATCAGCTGTTCAGGTTTCACCTGCGCTTGCATGCTATCAACACCGGGTGATGATGGCATAAATAACTGCATGTTCGAGCATACGGCACTCACATTGAACAAAGTGACTCTTGTCCATTTTTTTTTTTTCTTGATCATTGCTGTTGTAATGCATTGACAGAAACATACATTAGCGGAACTCTGTCTGTTTATTTTCAACAAACCATATTAATAAATGCGTTGTTAGTTTTAAGATGAACCGCTATATAATAGATAAGATATATATAATAAATATATATATATATATATATATATATATATATATATAAAATGTCATAACAGTTTCAACACTATTCACGCCAGGCGCAGTGTTAGGGCAGTTGGCAGCAAGTCCCCCGTTCCCTGCTCCTCCCCTTCATGGTGGACAGCAGCAGACTCCAGCCTATGGCGCTCCCTCTCGGACAGCAGCCGCCCCTCCAGAACCCAGGCGAGTTAGTCCGTCCCCCCAGCAACTCACTCCAGCCCACCGACTCGAGCGTCAATGGCGGCAAACTCTGCTCACTCGTGCTTGATGACACTGCAGATTCCCCACAGCGGCGAGAGCTCTAAGACAGCGTGCTCCTCCTTCCTTCTGAGTTTCGCACCAATGTAACAAGATTAGTTGAGAAGGCAAGGAGGAGACGGGAACCAGCAAACATTTAAACACTCTAATATATCAAAATAAACAAACAACAAAACTAAAGTAAAGACAAGACACATACATTAACAAAACATAACGTAAAATAGTCCAGGCCTGGTCCTCTCTCGTCCATCACTGTCCATCCTCCGGTGCGGCTCACAGATGATGCTCATTAACACTCGCGCCACTGGCCTTGCCCAGTTCTCACAGCTCTCGGCCTTGTCCTGCTTGTTACAGTCATATATAAGCCAGCTACATAACCTCTTTAGATTAAAAAATGCTCACTAGTACATCACATCAATTTAAAGCAAAAAGTCATGAATTCAGGTAAAATAGTAAATCAAAACATTCTTTTACTCACACAATGAAGCACCAGACCCTCCTCTTAGTTTCATGACTTTAGCTCGTGATTATAATGTTGAGAGCATTGACAGTGGCAGTGAAGAGGCTCTGAGTATGCAGACGCATTTGGATCTGCATGCAGGTGTGCTCCCACTTAAGCTCAGGTTTATGTGTGTGTGTGTGTTCTGTGTTTAGAGGCTTGGAGATGTTGGACTTCCTAATTCATATTGTCAGCTGAGAATGGAGAGCTCTCTCAAAGGCAGAGCTGCTTCCAATCATGGCCTGTAATCAAACACCTGTCACGAGGGATGAATCCACCATCACAGCCCTGCACTATCTGCACAGGTACACCCAACTGCATCCATGATGACTTTAAGAGCCAAAACAGTGTTCAGGTGGACTATGAAATCTGATATTGTGGTGAGATAAAGAAAACCATTTAAAGATAAGATGCTCTGAAATTAAGAGGCATTGTGAGATTTTACAAAGCTCAGAGAATTGAGTTTCCTTGGCACACTGCAATCTATTGAACCGCTAACCATTTGTCAATATACAGAGTTCAGAACAACAAAGATTTTGTGATGCTCCATTACCTTTGGCCCTGTTTGGACCTGGTATTAACATCTGATCACAAGCCAACGGCTCTAATTAGAGGTGTAAACAGGCTCCAAAGTATTTTATCACTCAAACCACATTCAGAGGTAGTCAGAAATAACCTCATTGCATTTGTAGTGTAATTGCTAACATACTCAGAGATGCGTCCTGGAAGACCACTTCACCTAAGGGTTAAAACTTGTGGTGTTCTTATTACCAAATTTCTCTGTCTGTGTTGTTTGGTGCGCTGAATTTCTCCAGTGGGGGGTGCTGGAAATAATTTAGGATAGCAGCGCCTACTAAGTGAAATAAATGTAGATCCTGCAAAGTTCAGTTCAATGTAAAAGACTTGTAAATTAAAATAGTTAAACTTATATTTTAATAATGGAATAAAAATATATATATACATTCATGTCTTTTGGTGTAAGTCCCGTCAATTGTTGAAAGAAATATATATATATATATATATATATATATATATATATATATATATATATATATATATATATATATATATATATATATATATATATATATATATATATATATATATATATTATTATTATTATTTTATTTTTTTTTTTTTGTCCAGGTGCTCGACTAAAATAACACTAAATGTAGTTAAAAATATCACAATTTGTGCTGAGTTTTAAATTCAAATATATTATGGAGCAGCAGTGATAGTTTTATACACATTTTAACTGTCCCACGTTTAGCTTAATTTTCATCACAATCAACAATTTTGTCCCCAAACTTTTTGTAATAATATTAATTATAAAGTTATTTTACTTCTGCACCAATGACAACATACATTTAAATATCACTTTCTGTTTTAAACCATTTCCAATCAAGCTGTAATTGTTAAAATATGCACAAAAGGTTTAAATATTGTGTTTTTATTGTGTGTATCTATTATGCATAAAATGCTATTAAATTAGTTTTTCTGTGAAGCAAATTGTACCATACACATTTGAGTTGGGGTGGAAATTACATTTGTTGATTAAAATATATGATGAAAATGTTTTTGAAAAAATTGAAGAATTCATCTTTGATACATATCTACTGTTGAACACAAGTAGACTAATTAAATGGACTATAGTGAGCATGTTATAAGCAATTTTAAGTCCACAGGGTCAAAAGTTGAAATTGTCCATTGAAACAACCATAGATGAATTTCACTACATTCTCATTAGAACGTATCAGTATCATTCTCATGCCAATCAGAAACTAGGAAATCAGGCATCACGACACACTGTGGACGGCGTGTGATTGCAGTGCAGCTGAAGTGTGTAGAGTCTTGGATGAAGAGGAATGTATTTCCTCATGAAATTACCATGGAGCCTTCACCTGCTGCATGTCTTGAACAGTAAATGTCTTGTGCGGCAGATCTTATGCCGTAAACGTTACTCCATTAAAGATTCATCATGACCTTGGCATGTGTAACCATGCACATTGACTCTAATGATGTCTCGCCTGTTGCCTGGGAAAAACAGCAATCCCATGAGCCCAAAGAGAGGAAGGCATGTGCATCATCATTATCAACGCTCGCATACGCGGCCACTCGGAGTGGGTTAATTAGTATGTTATGAGCTTAGAGGACTGATCTTTTCTGAGTCACAGCGTGTTTGGTGCCCTGGAGCTGTGGATCATGATAGACACTTCTGATCCCAAGCTCTCTCATGCCTTACGCTGGGTAATGATGACACTTAGAGCCAACAATGGCTGCATTCAATCTGTGAGATGTTATAATGGTGTTTTGAACGGGTAGCTTACGTTTTTTTTCTTTTCAGTTATGGTGTTCGGTAATAGGTTGCCTACGCTGCTTGCTGGGAATTGTCTTCTTGTCTGTCAGCTTTCATCATTAACCTGCTACAGAATTCAAACCTAAACGACTGAAATGCCAGCTCAAATTGGAGCAAACTGCACATGATGTAGACAAAGGGATTTAAATGACAATGTTTTGGTAGTACAAGGTTTACTGCAGAACTGTATTCTTTTTGCTCAGTTTTGCCACCTTTGCTGCTTTCCAAACAGACAGGCTTCACAGGTTATCCAATCACCCAATAAGCATTAGGCCTGTCGCAAGAGGTCTCAACCACTGCACAAGGAATTTTCTGTTGCTATAGTTACCCGTGCATACCTTTAAAAGCAACCCAGTCTCATGCTTTCTAGCTCTTAGTCAGAGACCTTGGTCAGATCATAAAAAGACACACACACTGGCCACCCACATCCTTTCAGTGACTGCCTGATGTATATATTCGTGTTGTCAGTTCATTAAAAAACATTAACTAATTAATCACGTTTTTATACTAATAGGCAATTTAATATAGTTTAATGTTGTAATACTTTCACAATTAATCTCCAAAGTAATGTAGAGACAACATAAAGACAGTATATTTTAATATCTTTTTAATGGCATCTATTGTATCACTGGTACCAATACTGCTACTGATGTCTCCATTACATGGATTTGCCCCCTCAGTTTTAGCCATTAATTATAGCCATTCAACATTACGGTGTAATTGAAAGTTATTGATTTTAACATTTTAAAAATATAACAACATTTAATTTAAGTGAACTTTAAACAATCTTAACATTAACCCATTGTAATAAATGTCAAATTTAGCAGTGTCTTTAAAATATCAGTGTTCAGATTAGTTCAGGGCATTTACCTGCCCTGTTAAAATGTACAAAAAGTTCTTGTTTTTATAGTTTTTGACCCATGTAACCTTGCAAACAGTGCTTTAGGATTCTCAGGTATGTCTAACAGGTAGGAAATATACAAAAATTGTTTATCTGTACAGAAAAAAAGTTATCAAAAACTTCACAGTCTTCACTGTATAAATTATAAATATATTAAATGTAGATTAATCCTTATTAAAGCTACAAACATTATTGGGTGTTTGTTCACAGAGAGGAGATTCACAGACGCATGCCAGTACAGATTTGAGTTCTTTTTTATGTCTTATCACACTTGAATGTTTATATAGCCCCTGAATAAATGATAGCGTGATCATACTGTAGTGCAACCAAAGGATGACAGAAAAAAAAAACAGATGCTGTGTTAATTGCATTAAATTATGTTTTATGAACAAAGTTTGGGAGGAGCATGTTCAAATGATCTACCCAATCAGTATAAGACAGAGGTCTTCAACCCTGCTCCTGGGGACCCAATGTCCTGAAAAAGGGGTAAAGTGGGAAAACCTGCTTCAGCACACCTGCCTGTGTATTTTCAAGAATTGATCTTAAAGGGCTTGATTAGCTTCAGCTGCCTTTGATTAGGGTTGGAGCCAAACTCTGCAGGACAGTGGGTCCCCAGGAGCAGGGTTGAAGACCTCTGGTATAAGAGGAGGCCTATAAATATGGAGCCACATATTGACTGCTACTTTTGATATTGAACCCTGCCCCGCTCTGTTCAAGGACTCATTATTCCATTTTTGTCCATCAAATGTCTTTGAAATCTGTTCTGTTTATGCCTCAGTTGTTAAAACTTTTTGTGTTCGTACAAATATTTACACAATTTACTGTTTAAAAAAAAAAAAAAAAAAAAAAAAGTGGGAAAGTGGGAGGACTTTTCTCTTTTTTCTGAGTATATTAAGGAGCACAATGGTTTTTAACATTGATAAGAAATTTTTGTGAGCATCAAATCAGCATATTAGAATGGTAGAAGGATCATGTGACACTGGAAACTGGAAATTCAGCTTTGCCATCACAGGAATAAATAAAGCTTTAAAATATATTAAAATAGAAAACAGTCATTTTAAATGGTAAGAAAAAACATTTCTCAGAGATTTTGGTTGCTGCAGATTTGTCGGCTCCACATCAATGATGAAAATCTCCCATCCCACCACATTCCAAAGGTGCTCTATTGAATTGAGATCTGGTGAATGTGGAGGCCATTTGAGTATAGTCAACTCAGTCATGTTCAAGAAACCAGTTTCAGAAGATGGGTACACTGTGCTCAGACAGGGATGGACATGGTCAGCAACAATACTCAGGTCTGTACGTTTAAACCAGGGGTTTTCAAACCTGTCCTGGAGGACCCCCAGCACTGCACTTTTTGTATGTCTCCCTCATCTAACACACCTGATTCAACTCATGAGCTCATTATTAGAGATGGGACGACCTGAAGTGGGTGTGTCAAATATGGGAAGCATACAAAATGTGCAGGCCTGGAGGCCCTCCAGGACAGGTTTGAAAACCCCTGGTTTAAATTATGTTCAGTTGGTACTAAGGTGCCAAGGAAAAATGTCCCCCACACCATTACACCACCAGCAGGCAGGATGGACCCTTGCTTTCATGTTGTTTATGTCAAATTCTGACCATACCATCTCAATTTTTAATCAGACCAGGCAATGTTTTTCCAATATCGTTCAATTTTGGTGAGCCAGTGTCAATTGTAGCCTCGGTTTCCTGTTCTTATCTGACAGGAGTGACACCCGGTGTGCCTTCTACTGCTGTAGCCCATCTGCTTCAAGGTTCAACATGCCGTGTGTTCAGAGATGCTCTTCTGCAGACCTAGGTTGAAACAAGTTCTTTGAGTTATTGTTGCCTTTCTATCAGCTCGAACCAGTCTAACCATTCTCCTCTGAACTCTGGCATCAAACCCACAGAACTTCTGCTCACTGGATATTTTTTCCTTTTTTGACCATTCTCTGTAAAAAGATGGTTAGAGATGGTTGTGCATGAAAATACTCAGACCAGCCCATCTGGCACCAAAAACAATTATATGTTCAAAGTCACCTAAACCACCTTTCTTCCCCATACTGACGTTCAGTTTGAACTTCAGCAGATCATCTTGACCATGTCTACATGCCTAAATGCATTGGGTTGCTGCCATGTCATTGGCTGATTAGATACTTGCATTAACAAGCAGTTGAACAGGTGTATCTAATAATGTGGCCGGTGAATGTGTGTATGTATGTTTATATATTTATTTTAATTTATGATTTAATAAATGATGCAATGAGTCACTACAAATCTGTCAAGCTTCATTCCTGAATGAAACACTATAGTATGTCCTATGAAATGGAAAACGGAATACTGGATTAAGTCAGAGGTCTTCAACCCTGCTCCTGGGGACCTACTGTCCTGCAAAGTTTATTTCCAGCCTGCTTCAGCAAACCTGCCTGTGTATTTTCAACAAGTGATCCTGAAGATCTTGATTAGCTTCACCTGTCTTTAATTAGGCTTGGAGCTAAACTCTGCAGACAGTGGGTCCCCAGGAGCAGGGTTGAAGACCTGGATTAAGTAAAGCAATGTACATACGGCACATTTATGAGACATTCTCTGAATCTTCAGAAAGTGTAATCTTTGCTACTTTATTCACCACCCACAGTGGCAACTAAATTTCTTTTTAACAGAATTTGATTAAATTCATGGCGTGCTGGCAGGATGGTATTTTGTAGTGGACACGTGTGACCTTTTGTGATCACTCCAATAAAACATGCTCTGTGTACACTCTAACATTTTTGTCTCTGAATTCAAACAGATTCATAAAACCCAGCATTTCAGTGTCTGTGACTTGAATGCCAATGACTTTGCTTTTTTTTTTTTTTTGTGTTGAATATGTATAATTCATGTATAATTCACATCTTGAGTTTTGTTCGCTTGAGGCTTATGTGCAGAACAGCGAATTAGAGTGTAGCCAAAGAACATATTAACATATGTCAACCCATGGGATCTGGGCTTGTGCCATTCATTTCAATGCAAACCCCTGGCAGTGCTCCTCTTAAATGTTAAAAGCCATTTTTAATTTATGAGCAAACAATATAATTATGTAGCCTGTGAATACATCCACAGCGTTTAGCAGATTTGTATTCAGTGTAATGTCCGTGGCTGATATGTTTTCCCATCAGTTTGCTTAGTGAAGAACGTGCATTTATTTAATAGATGTAATGATCAATGATCATAACTCAAAGCTTCATAAAGTGGCATTTACATTACATAAACATGTTTATGCATTTAACATCATGTGACATTATGCTGGCCTATTCATTATTCATAAATGTGTATAAAGAGTTTGTAAATTGTAAGTACATTTAATGTAATCCATTTCTCACTGTGTCTATGGGTTAATATTATTCAATGCAAATACAAATTTTTTGAACAATCATGTGATATCTATAAAATATTAGGTAATATAAAAAATATAAAAAAAGGGACAAGGATGTCTGATCACTACTTGAGGCTTTGCTATGAGAATGATTGAAAAAGAAACACTCCAAGAATGCTTGGTCAGGTCCTGTTATTTTCTGTGTAGTTGTTGCGATTCACTGAACGGCTTTCATTTTTTTTTTCTGCTTTGATGGTCATCAGACAGATGCTCTGAGAGCCATGATTAACACAATGGAACTAATCACACTGCTAGCCATCAGTGTGTCCACCAAACTTGACAGCCAGCTGTCCTCTCTGTATTAAAGTGTCTTGGCTCCTGATTATAAGAATCTCAGTTCACACAAGCTTGGTCCCAAAACCTATCAAGCTTCATTTTGTGTACTGCCTACAGAACATGCTTGTGTACATTTTTGATGTTTTGTAATGCAGTTTCTATACAGTACACATACATTTGATCAGTGCATCTCCAATTTTTTGACTTTATTGGTTAAGATATTATATTTATAAATTTAAAGTCAATTTTTTAAATTTGTGAATCGACTGTGAATATTTTTAGAACGCCATCCTGTGCTCTATATGAAGTTCCCTAATTGTCATTACAAACTTGGTTGTTTTTAAGCATGTTGTGTATCACGAGCACCATGTTTTTTGAAACTTGACATCTGCATTCTGTTCCATGTGGTTGCGCTCTGTTGAGTGTTTTTCAATGCAAGAGTGCGTTGTGTGCATGAACAGCCCCTACAGCATCATCCTAACTGAAATGGTCGCTGATTTGGTAGTAACTCTGTGTCAAATAGAAGTCCTAACTTCTCTAACTTACCTAACTTAGCAGTCCTACCTTAAATTATGCAAGCTTTAAGAAGTATTGATTTATTTGAGCAAGATTAATGATAATTAGTAATTAGTAGTGTTTAATGTTTTGCTATACTAATTTAGAAGAGTTTCTGGTATGAACATGAGCTTAGTTTGAGAACAGACATAAATATGTTAAATGTTTTATATTGCTGTACTCATTCAACAAGTGCTATGCTATGCTGATACTGTTAAAGCATTGTGTTACTAATTAGCAATTTAGCATTTATTGTATTAGCTAGTTAAATCTAGTCAAGTTTCCAGTACAAAATATTTAAGTTGAGATTACATGATCATTTTAAGTGAAATGTATGAATATATTTCAAGTTAAGAACAATTAAAATATATGAGCACTAAATAAAAAAATCTACAAGTTCTGCTAACTTAAACTTTGAATTTCTTAACTAAATTATTTTTACATGCATTTGATATGCATGTATAAAATGTTCTATATAAAATAATACATGTCCAAAATGTTCGATATGAGCTCAAAAGTATAACCTTTTTCTTTTTAATTAACGTTTTGAAATAGTGACTGATGGCAATGGAACAACAACAATTACATGTTTTAATTAGAGTGAACTATTGTATATATACTTTTCAGTATTGATTGAAAACAGAGAACATTTATTAATTCTCTCAACGTCTTTTGATGCATAGTTTTTCACTGAGCTCATCCCCACTCAATCCACTGATTTATATGTAAAGGATGAATATGTTGCCTTAGGATTTGTCCAGAAATTATGTAATGCCTACTTTTTCAAACACTCGGGAGTGTGCCTGTGATGCATAAAATGCTGTCTAGGTAAGCAGCTCACTAGGTTTTTGAAGAGAGTGAATATCTGATGGAGTCAGAGAACTTCATATGTCTAAAGGTGAGTGTAGAACAACATTGTAGGTTTTTCAGGTTTGGTGACAATGCAAATGTTGTGGGGACACATTCAAATGTGCATGAAGTATGAATACATCATATTGTCGCACTCATTTGATCCCCAAGTTGTGCCCTTGTCTGACCAGTGAATGAGAAAATAAAAACACTGCCCTCTGACAAGACTTCATAAGTGTGTCTCATCTGTGCCTGAGGGACTCTCGCAATGAGAAAGGTTGTGAAAATATTCATCAGAGTGATTTGCTGAAATGCCATCCAGTATTAAAATACGTCCCTTGTTACAAAATCTTAAAATAGCTTCTGTAAAATGGCAGATATTTCTTTCTCTCTCTCTCTCTCTCTCTCTCTCTCTCTCTCTCTCTCTCTCTCTCTCTCTCTCTCTCTCTCTCTCTCTCTCTCTCTCTCTCTCTCTCTCTCTCTCTCTCTCTCTCTCTCTCTCTCTCTCTCACACACACCTACTCATTTTACTCTCTCTGCATCATGTCTTTTTTCTCTCAGTCTTTATTAGCATGAACAGCTGGTGTTTCTTCACACTCTGAAATCATGCCCAGAAACATTAACATGTATGGTGGACATGTGCCAAAAGATGTGGACCAATTAAACAAGAGCAGAAGTCTGTATTGATCTGTCCGACCAGGTTAAGTTAATTAGTCTTCTAGCATACCAGAATAACTTTAAGGATATATCTCAGCGGTTGCAAAAAGCACAAGAGATTTAATGGAGGCCTCAGATGTGTTTCATTAAAAATACCCCCACCCTCCCCCTTAGTATTTTCTTAGGAGTCCAGTAAACTATAACATACAGATTATCAGTTTATCCTCACTGCAAGTGAACCTGCATTTAAATATATCTGGGTATTAATATGTTATATACTAGTTTTTCCTGGTTTGTAGATTTGTTCATGGTTTTGAAGATGAGCGCATGTGATGCAACATGCCCATCTGCCAAATTAAACTGTCAACTGTTAGAGTTTGACTGGATAAACACTACATACAGACTTTGATGTCCACATCAAAAGATATGGGAAGCTTCACTATTGTCTTGTTCATTAATTTATAATTATAATATCATCATTGCCTTCATTATCCTCAGTTTTCAATTATAGCTCGAACACAATGAATAAAAAAAACAATAAATATGCACAATGCTCTCCATATAAACTTTTTTGTCCACCCACATGTTCCTACACACCAGAAAAACATCCATTTCTCAGTGAGCAGCTGGGTTACGGGTGCTTTGTTAAACTGCACTACACAGTTACACCATGCTTTGATCTATGGTGGGCATGAGTATGATTTATTTTTACATGTCGTTGCACTTTTTGAAAAGATGTCATTATTTTAAATATGTTGATAGCTTACCCACTGTTGAGACTTCAGTGGTGTAGATGTAGCCCACCTGCTGTGAAAGAAGAAAAACAGAGATGAGCTTGGTAATAACTCCCTAAAGAAATATGTCGAAGCAGTAGGAAAAACACACACACAAAGAAACAAACAAAACAAAGTTTTTATTTATTTATTATGGTAACACTAAAAAAATATATAGATTTTTTTAAATACTGCATCACCTTGCCATACTTCCTGCATGCCTGTGAGTGAATAACTTCAGTCAAACAGAAGCTGGTGATGTTTGGTCCAGGTATCCTTTATAGATTCCTGGCTACGACACCATGCCTTACAGGATGGTGTTCCACCAATGAGTGACTACTACACTTCCACCAATGAGTGTTTGCATATATATATATATATATATATATATATATATATATATATATATATATATATATATATATATATATATATATATATATATATACACACCTAAAGGATTATTAGGAACACCTGTTCAATTTCTCATTAATGCAATTATCTAATCAATCAATCACATGGCAGTTGCTTCAATGCATTTAGAGGTGTGGTCCTGGTCAAGACAATCTCCTGAACTCCAAACTGAATGTCAGAATGGGAAAGAAAGGTGATTTAAGCAATTTTGAGCATGGCATGGTTGTTGGTGCCAGACGGGCCGGTCACAACCATTTCTAGGGTTTACAAAGAATGGTGTGAAAAGGGAAAAACATCCAGTATGCGGCAGTCCTGTAGGCGAAAATGCCTTGTTGATGCTAGAGGTCAGAGGAGAATGGGCCGACCGATTCAAGCTGATAGAAGAGCAACTTTGACTGAAATAACCACTCGTTACAACCAAGGTATGCAGCAAAGCATTTGTGAAGCCACAACACACACAACCTTGAGGCGGATGGGCTACAACAGCAGAAGACCCCACCGGGTACCACTCATCTCCACTACAAATAGGAAAAAGAGGCTACAATTTGCACAAGCTCACCAAAATTGGACAGCTGAAGACTGGAAAAATGTTGGTCTGGTCTGATGAGTCTCGATTTCTGTTGAGACATTCAGATGGTAGAGTCAGAATTTGGTGTAAACAGAATGAGAACATGGATCCATCATGCCTTGTTACCACTGTGCAGGCTGGTGGTGGTGGTGTAATGGTGTGGGGGATGTTTTCATGGCACACTTTAGGCCCCTTAGTGCCAATTTTGCATCGTTTAAATGCCACGGCCTACCTGAGCATTGTTTCTGACCATGTCCATCCCTTTATGACCATCATGTACCCATTCTCTGATGGCTACTTCCAGCAGGATAATGCACCATGTCACAAAGCTTGAATCATTTCAAATTGGTTTCTTGAACATGACAATAAGTTCACTGTAATAAAATGGCCCCCAGTCACCAGATCTCAACCCAATAGAGCATCTTTGGGATGTGGTGGAATGGGAGCTTCGTGCCCTGGATGTGCATCCCACAAATCTCCATCAACTGCAAGATGCTATCCTATCAATATGGGCCAACATTTCTAAAGAATACTTTCAGCACTTTGTTGAATCAATGCCACGTAGAATTAAGGCAGTTCTGAAGGCGAAAGGGGTCAAACACAGTATTAGTATGGTGTTCCTAATAATCCTTTAGGTGAGTGTGTGTGTATATATATATATATATATATATATATATATATATATATATATATATATATATATATATATATATATATATATATATATAAACCCGATTCCAAAAAGTTGGGACACTGTACAAATTGTGAAAATTGGACAAAAATATAAAGGGATAAGACTGTGTACTTAATGACTTTAGTAATATAAAGAACTACAATCCCATGAAGCTATCAAATTAAAAACGATAGAGAAATATAAAACTACTAATTAAAAATGTTAATTATATATCTAAAAACTAAATATTTTAAGTTTATTTCAAAATATGCTTACATATTCAAATATTTAAGCATTTTGTGAGAGTATGGGTGCTTTGCTTGTTTCGCTGTAATAGAGTGGTGCATGTATGACATCATTTTGTTGGTCAAAACGTGGAATTGAGTTAACATTTTAGTACTTCCGGTTCTATTGTCCCGAAGTCAATGGGTTTTTTGAATGGGATTTTGTTTAAATGGCTGAAATAAAGTTTGTGGTGAACACAAGCTCAAGACACTTTCACTTTTTATTGTACGACATAAAATACATCAGTATTACCCGACTCGTGATTTTTTTTTAAGCTGTTATGTGTCTTGAAAAGGGCGGTTGCTAACAAGTGGCTGCTAACAAGTGGCTAAATGGGACTGCAGAGGCTGTCAGGGAGATTAAATGTCATCACGCCAAAAAGGTAAACTCAATACAGCCTCGTTATGCTGATAATTGTGCTCTTATTCTAATGTTTTGAGATAAAAACTGAAAGAGTTGTCGGAAGCTTAGTGATGGTGACGGTGAAATCGAGCGACCGTGGTGTAGTCTGTTTATAGCCTACCTTTAGCTTTTTTCTTCTGGCAACTGTATTTAGGCTTCAGAATTAATTAAAAGTTGTGTTCATCTGTGATAATTATCTTGATGGACAAAACGTATAAGTATCATGAACTTTTATTGATTACAGAGCTTGTTTTTTTGTGATAATCCAAAAGCCTATGGGAAAATCCTATTGGGTTTTTCCAACGCTATCTCACGACCAATTCGTACGTATTTTATGAGGTGGCTAATTCATATGAATTTGTACGATTTGTCTAAACCGATGGGTTAGGGGGAAATCATTCATACGAATTCATACAAATTGGGCAACTCGTCAAATACGCACGATTTAGCAAAAAAACTTACAAATTCATACGAGTGAGGTCATACAAATTCATACGAATTAGCCACCTCGTAAAATATGTACGAATTGGTTCAAATGAATGATTCAGTGATTCACTCATGAAGGTAGTCACTTGTCACCACCTTCCGGCGTAATGATATAACTTGAAGAAATAGCTGAACTCTTGAGGCCTCACTGCTGCTATAGGACATATTAGGTGTCTCCATTACTAATGCACTGACTGATAGCATATCATATTCCAATACTGAAACAAACTGTTGTGTAAAATAACTTAAATTGTTGTAGTATAGTCTAGGGTATATACCACAGCCCTTCATCACACCACATATCAGTTATGCATTCATCCTTCCAACAGGAGCATTTGTCTATTGATCAAAACACCAACACTATACTGTTTTAATGTATAAGCTTGCTATGCTTCACCTCAATTTATTACACTGTCCTTTGTTCTTTGACCTGTGCCATCTAGTCTTTGCTGGTACAGCTAAGCAGCAGGGGAGGAATATGTGTTTGTAGGTTGTACTTTTTCCACAGTGGCTGAATAAAGAATTTTAAATATGATCAGCGCCATGGGGACCAAATTTATGAAGGTGATTCAATTTGTTTCTTATTGACACTTGTGTTCCCCCCAGCAAGAACCCTTCCTTTTTATCGACCCAGTGTTTGTTTATGTCCCTTTGGGGTCACAGAATTTTGAAAGATATTGGTAGTCTGTGACCCTTAGCTGAAAATCCAATGTCATCACTTCTTGTGTCTTGTTTAACACAAATGACAGGAGACAAGCAGCACTGACCTAGCAAATAGAATGCAAAATGCCCCATGCATGCCCAAACCATTCCTGCTGTGTAGTGGTCATTTTACCCCTGGCTCAGTATGAATATAATTTAACTGATATAACTGCTTACATTTACATTTATTCATTTGGCTGACTATTTTATGCAAAGCAAATTGCAGTGAATTGAGGGTAAACATTTAGTCCGGTCTAACCCATAAGCTTGGCTTTACTCATGCCATGTTCTACCACATCAGCTAAAGGTACACAGAACAAATATATATAATGTTTCAAAGAATCAAAGTCAGATTTTTTCTTCTTCTACTTAGCAATTGGACTTGCCTTTTTTATCTGGTAGATATCATTACAGACTTACAAATAAACATGACAATAGCAAAATTACTAAAACTTAAAATAAAATAAAAGCTTGTTCAAAATATTAATAAATATTGTACTAGTAAATAAATAATACTAAAATGACTCTGATCCACTTTACTGGAGTTATTTTGATTCCTATTTTATTTTGATTAGATCTGATTCCAATTAATTTGAGTATATTTCAGTTATGTCCAGCCTGCTTACATTTCATATAAAAAATTTATCTTTGCTAATGCTGTAAATTATACAGGGTAGTGTTCTAGTAGATGGGGACCAAATATAATCTTCTTCTCTTGTTTCCTACATGGTACTTTGAGACTTTTGAGTACTTTGGCCTGTAAGTCATGTAAGGGTTCCGGCTTAGGATTTGGCCATGATACTAGAAGGTTTGGCACCCTTCGAGACCATTGAATTTGTTTCAGAAAAGTTCCTGACTCTTAAAACGGCCTTCCTGCTTGCTATTACATCTCTAAAGAAAGTAGGAGATATTCAGGCTCTGTCAATCTCCCCTTCATGTTTAGAGTTTGCCCCAGGCATTGTTAAAGCCTTTCATCACCCCAGGCCAGATTATGTGGACTTTGACTCCGCACCAGGTTCTTGAGTGCTGATGTCCTAAGCTTGTGCTCACCATGATTCACACTAGGACAGGCACTTGTCAGTATGGCGTAGTAGTGGGTATTAACGTTCCCATAGCGTCGTCATCAGATGCATCTGCTGTGAGCAAGTAAGACATGCTGCTGCTGCTGTACAAAATAGCATACATTAATTAACTGTAGCAGATCTATACAGGTGGAGGGTTTCTGAAAGTGTGCTTCACTGCTATAGCAAATACTGACCAAGTATTTAAAGGTTGAGCAGCAAGCTCATTGGCTACTAATACAGCAGGATCCAATCAGCTGTGCCCTATAGAGACTGACGAGATTGCAAGCAGATTGAGGACCTATCCTGCACTATCTAGAGTTTCATGACAGAACTTTGTGCTTCAGATGCAATCACGCAGAGGCATTCCCATAGTGTTGTCATCAGATGCAGCATCTCGGTTCCTTCTTAGGAAAATAGGGTTACAGTTGTAACCGAGACATTTACACTACAAAAACAATCCGGCCTAATGTGTTTTCGACTACCTCTGGACATGGTTGAAAGTGGATAAGCTCAAAACGTTTTAGACCCCATTTACACCTGCATTTTGTGTCGTCCACTTGATCAAGAAGGCATCTTAATTATACCAGCTGTAAACAGTGCCTTAGACTGATCAAAGACTTTAGATATACAAAGATGGTGCACTCAAAAACAGCTAATAAATGACTAAAGAGTTTGTTTTCATTATGAAACTAAATATTCACTAAATATTCACTTCATTAAAATGTCTATTTTATCCTTATAATTCAGTTAGAGTTATCCATGAACATCAGCATAAAATGACTAGCATTAGCTGTGCACTTAAATTATATGCAAAAAGAAGAGATGAGAGGTTCTTGCTGCCTATTAACCTCAGTACTTACACCTGTGTGGCTTACTTTGCCCCGCGGTTACCATCACAGAATACTCAATGGGATAACAGGCACAACCATTTTTAAAACAAGGCAGCTCTTTATACTGAGCAAAATGATGTTCTTCAAAATCATGCCCTGAGAACAAGACATGCCATGAGTTGTACCTTTTACATTTTTAGTACATTTTTTTTTTTGTTTGTTTGGTTTTTTTTTCCATTGGGAAATGTCCTTGGATTGTTTTATTGATATACGTAGCATGTCATGGCTAAGGATGGGAAGGCAGTCTATGTTTGCACTTGTTCAGTGTTTTTCTGTTCTGTGCTGCCCAGTCATACTTATTTCCTGGGAAACAATATTTCTTTGGTGCATTGTACATTATTTATTTATTTATTCATTTGAGTGTTGCTATCTTGTACATTTCTTTAAGGTGGTGCACACGTACGACCTTCATCCTCAAATCACATTTGCCCTCAAGCAGATTGTAACAGACCCTGAGCGATTTCGTAGGGGATAAAATTAACTCAAAGAGACGTTCAGCATCTGAATGGCTAAAATAGGTTCTGGTCCCATTTAGATGTATGCATAGCATGTATCGACCTTAAGCAATATCAAGTTTTCATCCTTGTCAGTATGAGTTCAATGTGAGAGAATTGTTCTCTCTCTTGATTTAATGGTGCCAGCATGTTGTCAAGAAAGGGTATAAGGATGTCTAGCGAGAAGCAATCTGCAAGATAATTACCCTGGTGGGGAGTCTTACAACACTCAATATGGTAAACTGCCTCCTTGATGTCAGCCAGAATCGCATGTACAATGCTAAATCAGTATATTTATTGATGCTTCAAACCAAAACCTATGATCTGTATTAAGCATTTGATATTGTTATGGTCAGGTCACATCAGAGAGGACGGTAAATAGTAATATAAACCCAGCAATACAAGGCTTGACAAAGTAAATGAAGAGGAAGACAACTGCGATGAAGTCACAAACCGAGGCATATGTAGATGATTCCTCAGTAGGGGAATTCCTCTAGGGAAAGTTCTTCTTAATAAGATTTAATTTGACCCCTAATAATAACACTGGTTAAAAAAATATTCCTTTCATATTGTTCCTATAAAGCTGTATCACTTTGGATCTATTCATTTACTGTATATTCTACTGTATATGTATACCAGAACAATGTAGACCTACCTACAAAAAGTTTTTTTTTTTCATTATTAATCAGGAACGATTTAAACCCGAAATAATTTTTTCTTCCAAATCACCAGCAGATTTGAGGGTCCCCATGTCCAAAATGCAGCAGCAAACATGACAAGAATTTACAGTAATTAATTTGAGTGATGGGTCTTCTGAACAAATGGCAACCAGTTGTCTCAATGCACATCAGGAACGCAAGCAGATCTTGTCTTGCAGTGCCAAACTAGAGACACAGTCCTCTTAAAACCCACACTAAAGAGTCTCTTGCGCCAGATACGAACCAGTACGCCATGATAATGAGGAACATCGCCCCATGTCCTCACTCATATGACTACTTCAAAGGATCTACGTCTGTGCCAGCAGACCATGTTCATTAAGAATGTTAGCCCTCACCCGAGCAGAGCCCTAAAGCAGCTCTCAAAACGCCAACATGTCAGGCTTTTTCCAAGAGAAACTGGTGCCAGCATATGATAGAATATGTCATGAATCATATGGATTTATACTGCAAGCGGAGTGCATGCCTGAAGACCTTAAGGCTAATGAGTGAATATATCTGTCCGTTGAGACAGACAGAGAGAGACTTACTAGAGAGATATTATCTGGATAATAAGGACATTTGGGCAACTCACTTTGACAGCAGCATGATGAACCACTCAGTGTGCTTTCTCTCTCATCTAGCACAAACTTTTGAGATGAATAAATTAAGTGTACATATCAAGTAGAGTAATTTTAAAATAAGCCATGAAGTGAAACATCCATTATCATATGCGTAGCAACAGTTAATTGTTGAATTTCTATTCATCAAAACCCTATGAAATTAGTTTTCTTTGTTGACATTTTTGTAGGGGGCTGGAACGGGACACACTGATGGGCTCATATTAGTTTGTCACAGCCCATCAAAACAGCTTGTTCTGTCTATGAAAGCAATGAAAACACTTTCAGTTTAAATAAATTCCAGCCACTTCCTACGGAACTGATCAGTGGTTGGGAAATAAAGTGCTAGTGTTAATTCATATTTTAAATGCATATTCGTAGTTTTAAAGTTGAAGTACTGTATGTTATGGTGGCTGAGAGATCTCAAAATCACTGCAACTGAAGAAAAACATGAAAATAGAAAAAACAACAACAAAAAAAAAAAACATCAGCAAATTAAAAACAAAAACAAAAAAACAAAAAAACATCTTCATCAGTTTGGCATCACATGGGCTGCAAATGTTCACAATGCAACCAAATACAGAAATGTGCATTAAATAGCCCGGTAATGTTTCAAGGGGACCCAACAAGTGATGAACCTGGCTGGGACTGCTTGTTGTTGAATGTCTACTCGTCAGTGGTGTTGTCGATGACATAAAAATCATATATCAAATAATGAAAATCAAATAATTTCTCAATTTATGTTGTATATTAAAATATTGAACATTAATGATATGTGCATTACATTTATGTTGCTTCTGTTCTGTTTACCCTAAGGGGGGTTATCACTGCTTTTCAGCGGTACTTTCAGCGTGTTTCTGTATGTGGTTGCGTTGTTAGTATCTGCAGTGCATTTCTGTATTTGGTTGCGTTGTGAGTATTTGCAACGCGTTTCTATATTTGGTTGCGTTGTGAGTATTTGCAACGCATGTCTGTATTTGGTTGTGTTGTGAGTATTTGCAACATGTAAATATGCAGCATTTAGTTGCATTCTGAGTTTTTGCATCGGGATTCTATATTTGGTTGAGTTGTGAGTATTTGCAGCATGTTTCTGTATTTGGTTGCATCGTGAGTATTTGCAGGCGTTTCTGTCAAACTGATGGAGATGTTTTTTTAATTTGCTGGTGTTTTTTCTATTTGCATGTTTTTTTTCAGTTGCAGCGCACTGAGCTCTCTTGGCCACCGTAGTATGTAGTTTCTGTGACACTTGTGGTACCTAGTGGAATTAAACAAATACAGCATACTTTGTAAATGCCCCTTTCACGTATTGTGCCTCCCTCAACTTAAACATCACAAACACAGCCTCTTACGGGTGCTTGTGAAGACATGTTGCCACATGTAAATTAGGCTACTTTCAATAAAAGGTCCAACATATAAGGAATACTTTTAGCTGTGTTGCTATGTGTCTTGACTGAGTAAGCATTTGAGTAGGCGAACACTCTGTCTAGACACTCAAGCTTACGCGAGTGTCTCGCTTATAATAAACCTAATTAACTTATCTGCTCCAGATAAATTTTATGATATGACACTCCACAACTGTTTGAGGCTGTCTACACTGGACATGTCAAAGTAAACATTATAAACTAGAAAATTTGCCTGTCTGAACAGGGGCATTATGATATTATATTAGCAGTTATTATATTAGCAGTTGATGCATTCATGACCTGTTTAATCTGTGAAGGTCTAAATCCACCAAAGCTGAATGTCTTTTCCGATGTAATACATCAGCCATGGTCCCACACCGTGTAAACACCCTGCTACAGTAGCCACGCCTCACACTCATGCTATAGGTTGAGTTGGAAAATGATTGACAGTCTCAATGTTTAAATGGTGCCTAGGGGGCTCATTGTTTACACTTTTGGGGGAGATAAACCCATAAACGGCATTCTAATAGTAGTCAATTAACAATAAACTGGGTTAAGAGAATGCATTTTAACATAAATCTTACATCACCTATAAATGGCATCAAAGCTAATAGACAAAAAGCCACAAAACTACCATTTAATTTCATGGTTTTTAATTTATTTCCTTCTATTTTTAATTTGTTCACACACTTTTGATTATCACTTTGCATTTTATCATCTTTATGTATGTGAGTGACGATTAAAATATAGATTTTGCCATCCATATCTGAAGTGAATGACACATGATTAGTGATGTCTGAACAAACAGGTTCACTGAAACAAACAGTTTGAAAGGAATGAGTTACCACCACTATATCTTATTAACGCCAGTCTTGACCAACCACAGTGGTATGTGTATGTGTCACGTCAGTGTGTATTTGCAATTAGAGTATAGATGTTGACTTCCTCCAGACATGCTGTTCAGTAATAAAATCTCTCGCTGGCATTAAGATGGGGCCTGGGCGTCTTCCTGACGAGCTTGGCATTTATACTTAATTAGGAAAACACTCTGGTCTGCTGAACCTTTAATTACACACCATTCATCCAGCTGCTGGAGATGACCTAGACCAACCCTTTCCACACTCATCTGAAATTAGACATGTTTAGGGTGTGATACATCACTGCATATCAAATAAAGCGGCGATAACTGGTCGAAAATAAGTCAGTGTGACTCAGCTTTATCTGCAGCGAAGGTTAGAGTCCAAACATCAGCTCCCAAGCTGCTTCAAATATTGATTAGCACATCCAGCTAATTAAATTACCATTAGTAGGCTACTATTATCAGGATAATATCGCTTCTCAAAGGAGCTATTAAACTCTTTAACTACTCTTGACATTTAAAATGAATATAAGCGATCACATGACTCTTTGTTCTACTATGTTGTACAAGCAGCCATGGCAAAGCTTAATCCAGTTTAAATCCCGCAGATTAAAAACGGCCAGTGTATTATTCATGTACAATTCGAAGCTGGCCCAGCAAAGATGCTCTGAATTAAACAATCTCGCATTAGATTACATCTAAGAAGCGACAAGATAATTAGACATTGATTTCTCTGTCCTGCATAGGCAATAGGGTGAATACAGACATGACATCAGCGCTTAAATGGATTTCCCCTGATGAAATATGTTTACAATACAGTGTATTAAAAAAGTGGTACTTTTTACTATTTGAATGCATGCTCAACATTCTTTTTTTGTAGTAATATGCAAAATAATTTTAAAATGAAAATGTAATATATAATATTATACATGAATTAAAATTATTTTTTATTTGTATTTTTTTTTACAAAATAATAGAATATTAAATCAAATGTTGCTTGTAGTTACTGTTTCAGGTAAATTATAGTTTTCTGTTTTACTTGTTGTATTTGGTGTGTCACTTGAGATCCTCGTTGTTTTTATGCAAGAAATACTGTTAAAAATAATGCATATAATAATCAATTAAATTATATCCTCTTTTAAAAAAGAGGACAATGTCGATATGTTTGGTCTTGGCGGAATAGACCTGCTACGCTGCTGCTGTTATTGCCGCTGCTGCAGAGCAAATACGGGACTTGCTACTGCCAATACATACACGACCCGCTGCTGCTGTACATGAATTACCAGTAACAGAACTATACAGGTGGAGCTGGGGAAGGTGGAGAGTTTCTGAAAGCGCACTGCAACTGCTACAGCAAATGTTGAGCAGCGAGCTCATTGGCTACTGATACAGCAGGAACCAATCAGTTTAGCCCTATAGAGAATGATGTGATTGCAAGCAAACTGAGGCCTGTACCATCAAGAGTTTCATGACAGAACTTTGTATTAGACCCATTCTATATTAAAGGGTTAGTTCACCCAAAAATGTTAATTCTGTCACTAATTACCCTTATGTTGTTTCAAACCCGTAAAACTTTTGTTCATCTTCGGAACACAAATGAAGATCTTTTTTAATGAAATCTCAGAGCTTTCAGTTCCTTCATTGACAGCCTTTGCAACTACTACTTTCAAGGCCCAGAAATGTAGTAAAGACATAATTAAAGGTGGGGTAAGTGTTATTTCAAAACCGCTTTACAAAACGACTCGGGCCGAGTACATAAACAAACTTGTAGCCAATCAGCAATAAGGGGCATGTCTACTAATGACAGGGAGAAAAGATCGCTCAGTGCACGTCATTATTCAAAAAACACGACATAACATGGACGGACATTAGCCAGGCGACAACAGAAAGACAGACATGGCAGATAAAAGAAAATGTCTGTGGAATAAAATAAGATCAGGCAAGAAGTTTCAGCTTTCCAGCGCTGGAGAGAACTCGAGGAGCGAAGGCCTCCAATCGGACACGAGTAACATTTATTTTTTTGTTTCACAGAACTAATATATGCTGGCTTTTACTTGAATGTGCTCGTGTGTCATGTTCGCTTGTTTGTCCATTTGCACTCGTATCGTCGTTCACTTCAGCAATAATAAAGACCCATTAATTTCCACACCATATAAGCCTGAAGCGTCTAAACCTCCTCACTGTCTTTTTCAAGCATCAGCTCCCAAAATGTGTCCGACAAGTAAGATAATATACTCCTCTTTTCATGATCTATATAACTCTCTAATCTGGTCATAATTGTAATATGTTCGTTAGTTGGTCTGTCGTGCTCGTGCTATCGAGTTGTTCATGAGAACGGTTTGTGTTTTTGGCATGGAAGGGATGACTTTTTACACACAGATTCTGCCATAGTCGTTGCCTGGGTTACGTATGTGTGGGGCGGAGCTACCAAAATAGGGGCGTGTTTGTTTTGGTGATTTGAAATATCAACAACGGTTACCAGAAAGCACTTACCCCAGCTTTAAAGTAATCCATGAGACTTCATTGGTTTAACCACAATGTTATGAAATGTGCTCCGTTTGTGCAAAAGAAACAACAAAAAACAAAACAAAAAAAAAGACACACATAATCTATCACTTTATTTACTAAATATTAATCTCCAGTGCATGTTCATGAGAGCACCACAACGCATGCGTGTTGTGTTGATGCGAGAGCAGACATTGTGTGTGTTGGAGATTCATATTTTTTAAATAAAGTGGTAAATTATGCTTCATAAATTGGAGGTTAAACCACTAAAGTCATATGGATTACTTTTATGATGTCTTTACTACCTTTCTAGGGCTTGAAAGTGGTAGTTGCGTAGGCTTTCAATGGAGGGACAGAAAGCTCTTAGATTTCATCAAAAAGATCTTCATTTGTGTTCTGAAGATGAACGAAAGTCTTACGGGTTTGGAACAGCATGAAGGTGAGTAATTAATGACCGATTTGTGGGTGAACTCAGCTGAGCTACTGTTGTGAAAAAGTACAGTAGCCACAGTACTGTACACTACAAGCTACAAACTAGAAACTGCAACTGTAGTTTGAAATTACTAGTGGCTTGTAAAACTACACCATCTTCCAGCTATGCAATGTAATTCTAGCCCCCAATGAGATATGGCAGCGAGCCAGGCTTTTGACATTTTTATTAAGTTTTGAACAGGATTATAAAACTCAACACATATGCACCAAACATTTTTCCACATGCACAGTTTTAGTATACAAGACAAAATGGTTACTTTTCAATATGAAAACGTCATGTTACAGTATATGTAAGTCATCTCACAGAGATTATTCACTAATACATCAGTATTAAATTCCCAGGGCCGTGTGCAGTAGAAACGTCAGGTTATCAATGCTGGCCGACTCTAAAAATATATAGTCACTATTTACATCAGGCCAAGGTATCGTCATTTTTCATTTCAGATTACTTAGAAACATAATTGGATTGAAGCGATAAGATCTGTCATTAACAGCTCAGCTTTTCATATCATATCAAAGTTTTGCCAAAGGGAAACCATAATGTGAAGAAACGCAACTCACTGATTATACGGCGTACAGAAAATTAGGCAAATTAGACTTCACAATTTTAAGAGTACCAAAGAAATCATTGCTATTAAACAACAATTATTGTTTCAGTGTTTATATGCATCATTACGCAGATACTGTAACTGAGGGTTGATGGGGCACATTAGAACATAGTTGGAAAAAACAGCAAATGGAAAAACTAACATGTTATTTGTGAAGAGGGTGTCATAAGCAGCGTCATTTTTTAAATTGCTGTAATATGAAATACTTATAGTACATTTCAAATATCTATTTTCATTTTCCTATGCTGAAAAAAGAGCAATGAATCCTGTCTGAAATAATAGACAACCATAATTCCAAAGAGATAAACTCAACTATAGAACTATAAAGAACACTTGACCATAAAATAAATGTAAAACTGTTCATAATACTGGCTTTAAAGCTTTCTCTAATGTAACATAGGGCAGAATTGTATGGGATTTATCCATCAGGGATAACCAAAAGCTATCTCATATGAAAGGTATAAGAGAACTTGGTGACCATTTCGAAAATGGAAAGTTGGTTCAGGGGCGGAGCCAACACACAATAAGTTACAATGAAACCAGGAATGTGTATTAAGAAATGCTTAATGGTATACTGCCATTCAAACGTTTGGTGTCAGTAAGGTTTTCTTTTGAAAGAAATACTATTCAGCAAGGATTCATTACATTGATCAAAAGTGACAGCAAAACATTTACAATGTTACAAAAGATTTCTATTTCAAATAAATGCTGTTCTTTTGAGCTAATTCATAAAAAAATCCTGAAAAATGTATCACAGTTTCAACATAGATACGACATGTATCTTTAACATCAAATCAGTATATTAGAATGATTTCTGAAGGATCATGTGTCACTGAATGCTGTAATGATGCTGAAAAATCATTTACATTTCAAAATATATTACAATAATAAACAGTTATTTTAAATTGTAATAACATTTCACAATATTACTGTTTTTACTGTGTTTTTTGGTCAAATAAATGCAGCCTTGGTGATCATACGAGACTTCTTTCAAAAACATATAAAAAACGCAAACTTTTGAATGGTAGTGTATGTCTGCATATTCTGAAATGTAGTTATTTTTCTCTTGCACTGACACGTATGTATCTAATTCTTCTTCAAGGAACTTTTCATTGTTCTCTGCATCTCTTTTTTCTAGATATCCGTCTCCCATTCAGTCCACCCGAGCACTGAATGGGAGAAAAGAGCAAGGACATCTCAGACACTCAAAGCACAGACTCCACACAAGATGGCTGACAGGAACACCGACATCAGTCAATCAAGAGTCTGCATTGTGACAGAGCAGAAAAATCAATATCCCATTGACTGGGCCACTGCAGCCTAATCAAGGTGCCCAGACCTTTATGAAAGCTTGAAGGAGAACAGATAGGCTGTCCTGATTTGGACTCAGCCTTTTTTTTCTTAATCTCCCTCGCTAACTTTTTAAACATGTCTTCATTGGCTGTTCCGCACCTGTTCTGGAGTCTTGGACAGGAAGGCTGTGTCACCTTGGTTCACTACCTTGTGCTTTCTTCTGACTTTGAGAAGAACAAGTGCAAATTATGGACTCTACAGCCTGATACTGCCATGACAGAGCCAGGAACATATTGTCCAGCGAAGGCACTATTCCTCTGCATTAAAAGGTCACCCTTCGTCTCATTGAGGGTTAAAAATGAAATATTCAGAATTCAAGGTCCATTATATGGGTATCAACATGAGATATGATCTCCACATATTGGTTATGCAATATCACAATGTGACTTTTGAACAATAATACAGGATCAGGAAGAAGAGCCACCTTGGTAGGGACCTCTGGAGGCTATCACACATTTTACTTGTTTGCAAGGCTTTCAAATCTTTTCACATCCGCAAGACCATTAGAGCTATAAAAATTTGATACGAGTCCCACATCCAGTAGTGTTCCACATCTTGTCACTTTGTTTTTTTGACAACTTGTTTTGCAGTTTATATGCCAGTTTACTATCATGCATGTATGAGTGCCTTTCAAAAGTTTGCTTTTCATTATTTAATGCCGAATCTTAGGCTTTTTTTGCATTTTGTTACAGTATATATTAAAGTGCCCATATTACCTTTCATGTATTGTGTTACATAGCTGTTTGTGAATGTAAAAAGTGTAGGATAAATGGAGTTATTGTCTCCCCCAAAAAAACAGAAACAATTCTGATCTGAAATGAGTCGCCAGTAATTCCAGTCTTATATCCTTAACAAATGTGCATAATCCCACCCTATTGTCTTCATTGGCTGCCCGTGAACAAGATCTACTTTGAACTGTCCTCAAACACTGTAGTTGTAGCTGAAGCCTGGAAAAGGTTTTTTTTTTTTTTTGTGAAAGGAAATCCACTTCTAAAAGGATGAGGACTCGGGCTCGAATAGATACGGTAAAACAGACCCCATCCTTACTGTTCCTGTCACTGTGTATACAAGAGTAGAGGAAGCCTCCGGATCAGAAATTCAGATAATTGTTGTTTCATTTCCGACACGCACTGCAAGCTGTGGATCAATCAACTTACTAGGCCATCTAACCAATCAGAGCAGAAAGGAGGGAGAGACAGAATCCTTTATCGAACTGTTTCAGACACCATGAGAAAAGCGGTGACGCTGCAATGTGTATTATGAGAAAATTAAAGTGTTTTTTTTTTTTTACATTGGATGCATGTAAACCTATTGTAAGAGACCTCCAAAACAAAATTAGGAACCTTAAAATAGCATAATAGGGGCACTTCAAAAGGCATGAATGGGTTGCGAATAGCATGATGTAGTGTGGCGGCACTAACAAAAGGAAATTAAAGTGTGAAACTGGTTCAGCTGGATGACGTATACGGCGCAAATTCTCACAGGAAAAGCAAGCCTTTATTGTGCAGAGTGTCTAATGCTTAATGCATCAATAATTTAACTGTCATGAAGTGTCGAACAAAATGCTAATACCCATCAAAGAGACTGAGAGGGAGCCTTTGGAGTCGATGGCACTGTAATCGGGGCGGGACAGCGACGCTCATTTCTTTACTAATTGAGCACTTCCATTAGGACAAATCAATGCACAGCTTTGTTAACCCAGACCCAGAACTTAGTTAGCACAAAAGCCACAAACAGATCCAAAAATCTGTATTGTATTAGAGCAACTTCCACCAACACTGGTTTCTTAGCCCTTGTCCTCAACTGCAAAACTATTTTCGTCTACTTTGGTGTGTACATGAATTTAAGGCATTGATTGTTCTTAAAGATCAGAGGAAAAGATGTCGCACACATTGGCACACTGCATAAAGAAGCATATTATACAAAAAACAAAAGCATTTTGTGTTTTTTTCTGGTTTTAGAGTGCTCATATTATATGCAAAAAATCATTTTCTTAAACTGTATCTTTTGTCCAATTATAAAAATATCAAAACACTTTGAAAACAAGATGATTTTAGTTGTTTAAAACAATAAGCATATGTGGCGAGGTGGGCGAGCGAGAGACGTGGGAGGAATGAGCGAGACCGGTGCGTGATTGAGAATGAGCGTCACCTGGTCTCGAGTCCTCTCATGAGGGAGCTCGGAGGCATATAAGGACGAGTGACACCAGTGAAGGGCGAGGGAGGACTAGGCCTGGAATTTACGTTGTGTTTTATTTACGTTTTGTTATGTGTGTGCGCGGCAGTCGGACTAATATTATTATAATATTAATTAAATTGCATTAATTTAATTTAATATAATATAATATAATATAATATAATATATAATATAATATAATATAATATAATATAATTAAAAAAGTTAGTTCACTTTTCTTACCCCACCGAATAAATATTTTTCCTTGTTTTAATCATAAAAATTATGGCATTAAAAAATGCCAGTGGGGGTAAGAAAAACAAAACACGCTATATTCTCTGAAAACATGTCTTAATATTTCATGTAGTTTTTTTCTTTTTTTCTCAAGTTAATTTACCTTTTTAAGGATGTTTAGATATTTTTAATGGGAGAAAAAAAACACCCAAAAAATACTCATTAAGAAAATGTTTTTGCTGTTTGCTCATCCCAAAAACCCTAATGACTCTCTTGCAGAGCTCTGCCATGTTTACGAATGATGAATTTCCCAAGATTCCCATGACATTTCAATATCCGGCTCTTTCATACATGTTGCCGGAGCTGGGGAATCCCATCAAGTCAGACTGTGATGGGAAACATAAGCCTTGTACGAGCGAAGAGCAGAAATTATGTTTTTCTTGGTGCAGCTGGGTCTGGTGCTCATGGGAGGCGAACATCAGGAGGCACTGAGCGTCGACAGAGCGCAGATTAGGAGTGGAGAGAGAGAAAGTGTGCACAGCCTTCCCGCTCTGGATCCACGTGCACCCATGCCTGTAAGCAAATGCAAACACAACCATTAAGAAACACTATTTAACCTCCCAAAGGAGAGAAAGAGAGCATTGTGGTTTCAATTCTCTGACAGCTCCTTCCTGAATCAAAGAGCAATTGTATATAAGGTCAGCTCCACTAAATTATTAGACAGTTTCCAAGAACAAAATACGGCCTGAAAGTCCATTATATATAACAATATAATATTATATATAATAATAGTTGTATTGAATGGTTGAGCTTGACAAATGAAATGAAACATGATACTTTATCTAGATGATACAAACCCGATTCCAAAAAAGTTGGGGCACTGTACAAATTGTGAATAAAAAAGGAATGCAATAATTTACAAATCTCATAAACTTATATTTTATTCACAATAGAATATAGATAGCATATCAAATGTTGAAAGTGAGACATTTTGAAATGTCATGCCAAATATTGGCTCATTTTGGATTTCATGAGAGCTACACATTCCAAAAAAGTTGGGACAGGTAGCAACAAGAGGCCGGAAAAGTTAAATGTACATATAAGGAACAGCTGGAAGACCAATTTGCAACTTATTAAGTCAATTGGCAACATGATTGGGTATAAAAAGAGCCTCTCAGAGTGGCAGTGTCTCTCAGAAGTCAAGATGGGCAGAGGATCACCAATTCCCCCAATGCTGCGGCCAAAAATACTGGAGCAATATCAGAAAGGAGTTTCTCAGAGAAAAATTGCAAAGAGTTTGAAGTTATCATCATCTACAGTGCATAATATCATCCAAAGATTCAGAGAATCTGGAACAATCTCTGTGCGTAAGGGTCAAGGGTCAAGGAAAACCATACTGGATGCCCGTGATCTTCGGCCCTTAGACGGCACTGCATCACATACAGGAATGCTACTGTAATGGAAATCACAACATGGGCTCAGGAATACTTCCAGAAAACATTGTCGGTGAACACAATCCACCGCACCATTCGCCGTTGCCGGCTAAAACTCTATAGGTCAAAAAAGAAGCCATATCTAAACATGATCCAGAAGTGCAGGTGTTTTCTCTGGGCCAAGGCTCATTTAAAATGGACTGTGGCAAAGTGGAAAACTGTTCTGTGGTCAGACCAATCAAAATTTGAAGTTCTTTTTGGAAAACTGGGATGCCATGTCATCTGGACTAAAGAGGACACCCATAGAAAACATTTGGCGCATCATAAAGAGGAAGATGCGACAAAGAAGACCTAAGACAGTTGAGCAACTAGAAGCCTGTATTAGACAAGAATGGGACAACATTCCTATTCCTAAACTTGAGCAACTTGTCTCCTCAGTCTCCAGACGTTTGCAGACTGTTATAAAAAGAAGAGGGGATGCCACACAGTGGTAAACATGGCCTTGTCCCAACTTTTTTTTAGATGTGTTGATGCCATGAAATTTAAAATCAACTTATTTTTCCCTTAAAATGATACATTTTCTCAGTTTAAACATTTGATCTGCCATCTATGTCATCTATACATTTGATATGTCATCTATGTTGTATTCTGAATAAATATTGAAATTTGACATTTGAAACATTGCATTCTGTTTTTATTCACAATTTGTACAGTGTCCCAACTTTTTTGGAATCGGGTTTGTAGTTTATCTAGCATATCTAATATTTCTAACTACAACAACAAAAAAACAAAAAAAAACAAGATTTGTGCCTTTAATGCTCATCATACCAATTTGTACCCTGTTCACGGAAAGAGCCATTATTGAGGAAAAATTCCTGTGATGGTAATGCTTGAATTGAATCTGAAAGCAGATCTCTGTAAGAAGGGGAAAGGAAGTAGAGCAGTTTTGCCCATTTGAGGGAATGAAGGAATTGGGGGATTCTCACTCATTTATATGCCGCTCGGGCTCTGCAGTGACAGAGATAGATAGCAGAGGAGTGTGCATTTCTTAAAAGGTCGGATTCTATGACACACTGAAAGACTGAAGTGAACAGAGCAAAATATTTAGGCGTCCAAACCAACTGAATCCCCATTAAGAGCTTATCAATGGCAGCGGAAGACGAAATAAAAGACGGCAAGAGGAAATAAGAGACTTACTGAGTTGGTGGATGTGGATAGGCTCGCTTCCTTCCCCCAAGCCCCCTTCACTGAGGGTCTTGATCTGAATGACGTAGTTGTCATTTGGATTGAGGGTCAACTCTACCGAGGTTTTGTTGGTGATGACAGAGTACATGTCATTATTCCGGTGTCTTCTGTACAGCACCTGCAGATGATGGCAACCCCAATCAATCAAAGTGTAATCTTTTTTTGTTTTAAATAAAATTTCTTACATTATAAGTCCATCAATTAGATCCATTGCAATTAGTTACATATTTGCTGAGAAAAACCTCAAATGAATATAATTCTAAGATATTACATTATTGAGCATTATAATAGATATACCGGACTTGTAAAAGTGCTTATTTTTTATTAATTATTGTATCAAAGTGACAGCTCTAATGCAATAATCACATCCACAAAGCTGGAATACTATGGGTGGTTATCAGAGTGTTACCAGGTGGTTTCTAGGGTGTTCTGTATATTTTGGTCTATGTATATATAGGTAAATATGGATTGTGTTCCTTCTTCAATGCAAGCCTATTTTATCACTGACATAATCTTAAACTTAAATTACATTAAACTAACTTTAAAAATGAGTTGGATCTTGTATAACTTATAAAAAAAGTTGTATATTGCTTAATTTATTTAGTTAAAGCAATGTATGTTGTCATAACTTATTGATCAAGTTTTTTTACAGTATAACACCTCTTCTCAAAAAGCTACATGATTTGAGGCATCATTCATGTCTGTAGCAGTTATATATCTAGAAAAAGTGGTTCATTCAAACCTCAAGTGTAAGCAATAGCAGTGATGTTTGCTGTGAAAGGAGTTAAACATAGGTGATGCCCTGTTATTCTAGATAATGTTTACGGATGCTAATGGCTAGTGCTTTTCCTCTGAGCTTCATGACTGTTTTCCCTTGTGGGGAAATTAGCACTGTGAGAGCTGTTAATTGCATGCATGTGTAATTAAGAGAGAGGTGGAATGAGACATGAAATAGCATAGGCTGTGCCCTTATCTATAAAAACACACAAATGAATGTTTTTCGGGCATTTAACTGCCATATCTTTGTAGCTAAATTACTGCACCCAACAACCCTTATTATGTATATCAATAGTATCAGATGCAAATATGCATTGTACTTCCTGCCGTCATTGTTTGGCTCACAATGTACCAAAGGAGATGCCTGCATGCTAAAGGGAAAGCAATGAGTGACCTCCAGTAATACTAGAAAAATATCCTAATGCATTTGTCAGGTGCAAAGAGATAATGTCACCCACTATGTATCCGGTGACCTCAGATTCAGTTTCGAGAGCGATGACGGGATCCCACTGAAGCACAAGCTGAGAGCCAATCAGATTCCACTCTACATTCTGAGGGGGCTGTCCAGGCGCTGAGGTTTGTGTGTGTGAATGGACAGAAGAAGAAAGAAAAAGTTCATAATGCAATCAATTGTCTATTGCATTCAATAACATAAAAATGTTTTGACAAACAGATTAGTACCTTCAACAAGGGAAGTTATTTCAGCCCAAATCCACTGCTAAATTAAATAGACAGTCTTGGAAACTGTGATTCATACTAGTTAGATAGAATTGATTTTAATTTTAAGTCTCTACAGTCTGATACTGTCTGAGGTATATATATTTTATGTTCTTCCTGTTGTCTACAACTGGTTTTAATTTAGCTTCCAAGTTTTTAAGAGAGCTGTTCAGCCCTTTGGGTCAATTTCTGCTGCTTTTAAATGATTTATAAATAAACATGACTTAATTTGACTACTACAAAAATAGATGGTTGAAAACGCCTTCAGTTGGGAAAAAAACACCTTCAAGTCATGTCAAATCAGTTTCTGTGAACGGTTTCAACAACAACACAAAATAAATTTTCTTTTCACTTAGTGATCTGTCCAAAAGTTCTGAATATTTCACAGACATAACTCACAACAGAATTATGCTATTTTATCTACTACTCGGTGCCTCAGGCAAAAATGTATTTGATACTTTGAAAGATTTGATGATCCTTAAAAAAGCTCTGCTGAATGTTATGGGAGTTCATTCCTGCAGCAGAGTAAAGAAATAAAAAGTTAATTGTGAGAAGTTTAAAAAAGGGGACGTATTATATCCCCCCTTTTCAAAGTCTTGATTTAGTTTTTTGGGTCTACTAGAATAGATTTTCCTGCTTGAATGTTCAGAAATCTCCTTATTTTTCACACAATTTACATTGTTGTTCACAGTCTGTCAGTAACGCTCCATTTAGTTCTTGTCTCTATGAAGCCCCTCCTTCTGAAAAGTGCATTGTGCTCTGATTCATTGGCTGGACCAGTGTGTTGTGATTGGTCAACCGCTTCGAACATGTTTCAGAAATGTCACGCTTCTTTCCCTAAGTCTTTGGAGGGAATTATTTAAATGAAGAATAGTGTGACATATATGTTTATGGAAGAAAACTCAAGACTGCAATCTAGGCATTTCAGGGAATTCAGAAACAGTGCGCACTGATATAAAGAACTCCCTTAGGACTCTGTAACTATTTTAGGGTCCAATTCTCACTATTAACTAGTTAGCATGCATATAACTAGAATATTAGCTGTTTATTAGTACTTATCAACACGGCTTGACATTAACTTTTTTGCTCACCTGCCACTGTGGCTAGTGGTTTTCCAAAGTTAGTAGCCACTCAGCATTTTCAATGCCATATAGATATTTTTATATTATCTCATAATTTGGCAGCAAGTATATTAGACCGCTGTCACTGACACACGTGCATTTTCTTTCTCAACTGTTTACATTTACTTAAAACATAACTGACTGTGTTTATGCGAATACAAGCTAAGACTGACATTTTGACATTATTTTGTGTGTATTTGACTGTTAAGCGCAATAAGCAGCGAAAAAGAACTCGGTTTATTACTGAGAGGTGGCTTTCTGTGTGCGCACTTTGGGCGTGAGCACAAAAATTGCGGGAATTATGTAAAATTATGCGCAATACATGCAATCCCATGCCGAAATTGAAGCACTGTAACACAAAAAAAAAACTCATCCAGAGCAAATGAAATGAGTGAGTGAGGGGAGGTGGGTTTGTATTCTGCGGAAAGTGAGTATTAGAAGCGTTTCAGATATTTCAGTATCGATACGTATCGAAAAAATCTATATTTTTGACTACACTACATTGCACTTAGTTTATTATTTCAGATGCCTTTTTAAAAGATTACAATTGGAAAATGTATATTACATAAATTAAATTCGCCAAAATGGCTAGTAGGAGTGACTGTTACATGCCACTGCCGAAATCCACCTGCATTTGGCGGGTGTTAATGTCAAGCCCTGCTTATAAAGCACATATTAATGCTTATTCTGCATGACCATATTCTACATCCCTTAATCCTACCCAATACCTAAATATAACAACTACCTTACTAACTATTAATAAGCAGTAATTAAGAGTTTATTGAGGCAAATTCGTAGTTAATAGTTAGTTAATAGTGAGAATTAGACCTAAACCAAAGTGTGACCATTGTTTTTATTCTGAGATCGAAACAGGCTTCCATTGAACAGGCAACATTTTACGAGTACATTACATCTTCCGATTAAAAACACATACATTGAATAATTGTCTAAAAATGTTTGAGATGGACAGAGTACTCACGTGGTTTTTTGGTGGTAACATTGACAGGTACAGACTGGGGGCCGGTTCCTGCAGTATTGAAGGCACACACCGCTAGATAATACTGAGTGTTCCCCTGCAGGCCGCTGACATTCACTGCTGTGTAGTTTCCAGTGATCCGCACTTTACCCACTGTATCCGGCTTGGTGTCATCTTCCCAGTACACCACCTGTTTGCCAGGACACACATCAAGGGCATTTTTATATATCCTTGACTATGATTTTACATGTAAACAGCTCTGCCAATACAATTACTCACTCTTGCAACCCACTGTGACCCTAAACATGCAGATTTTTCACAAAGTGCTACTACGCAAATAAAGGTTTTTCGCATGCTTGTTTAACTCAAACGATTGCTAAATTATAACCTGAAATATGTTAATTGGTGTTAAATATTTGAAGAAAATGTAAATGACGCAATTTTTTTAATGTTCTGCCAAAGAAGGTGAGACGTGATATGCACAAAATGCATTACAGTCATTACACTTGGCATGAGATTTCTAATGAGTCTTTCAACATGACATGGTTTTACGAGATTTCACAATATTTGATCTTCACCATTCACTTCATTCAGCTGATCATTTGTGTCTTTTCTGCAGATTATAAGCTTGCGAACATATCTCTGGCTGTCTGGAAATATTATATTTTTGTAAAATTGTATGGAGATTCTCTTGAGGATATGAAATTTCAATTAACTTTTAGCTGTGTGCTAGGTGAAAAACAATTAGATAGCGGAAATGAAATAATCAATTATTAACCTTGAGTCATATGTAATATCAATATTGAGGCATTAAGTATTTGATTATATAATAATGAGATCCAGCCAAGGAATGAATATTTCTAAATGATTTCTTTTCTACTTTTTGCTCTCTGGAAGTAAATTTGCAGAATGTTGTACATACAGCAGGGTTGTGTGTCATTCAGACTTGAATTGAGAATTCAGTTATACATTGCAATTCACTTCCGATATTTGAAAGCAAACAGGTTGCAGAATTTAAATTCAAAATTGAATATAAGGAAGTAGAACTAAACAAATTCAAAGAAAGTCATATGACATTTTTTTGTACTAACTGATAGTTATACTGACAGACTTTTGAAATGCTACCTACAGTCATTTTTGTTTACACTAACTTTCTAAAGTTGGGAGTCTGTAAGATTTTTAAATATTTTTGAAAGAAGATTTTAATCAAATTATTTGATCAAAAATATAATTATTATATAATAATATAATAATTAACTACAATTTAAAAGAACTGTTTTCTATTTTAAAGGTGTCATGAATTGAGAAATCAACTTTTCATTCAGCCTTTGATATATAAAAGTTCATCGTGATATAAGAATATCCTGTGAGTTTCGGAGCTGAAAACTTCCTTGTTAGTCAAAGAAAAGCTTTTATATTGACACCATGCCCAGCAAACGCTCGATCTCAGAATATGCCAACCCTTGACGTCAGCGTGTGGTGAAACGCCGTCTCAACATAAGAACAAGTACGTCTGATTCTGTAGCCCTGCCCACCGACTCGTGGAGCTAAGCGGATCGCGCTACCGAACAATAAACATGCCGAAGATAGCAAGATATTGTGCTGTGCCTGGTTGTGGAAGAACAGTCGCTGCATAAGCTTCCTTCGGATTCTAATATTAGGAATGTGTGGTTGAACTTTATTTTTAATGAAGATCCAGCTCATGTGGGGAAGACATTGCACAGTCATTTCACTGCGGAATCGTTTGTAAACAAGAGACTGGATTTGCAGACAGGATGAGATTACATGAATGAATTAAGAAACACATTTATGTGTTTTTATGTGTTTCTTCAAAAATGTTTTTTATATGTGATAGTATTGCATTGTTACAGATCGTTTGATATTGATTATGTGTACGTGTCTAACTGAACATAACATTCTTTTCTTGATGTGTGTTGTTCACACTCTTGACTTGATATTTGAAGGAAAAATACAATCGCAGAAGTTTTGATCATGCTGTCTGCAGTTTTGCTGATGCACGTACTTGGCCTGTGTGTGTGTGTATGTGTATCTGTTTGATGCACGGTTCGCGGTTATAACCACCGATTGGGTGGGCCAAGTAATAAAAAAATAACATTCCAATTGATCCGTGAGCTGGATCTTTTAAATTTCTTTAAAAAAACTGACCCCAATCTTTGGAACGGTGGAGTATATATTTGATTATATTTCATACATTTTTTGTAGATCAGGAAAGAAGAACACTTCATTTCCTAGAATGCATTACCTTTGTTGAATTACTGATTTGCTATTCAAAGTAAATCAAAGTTTGTGAAGTAAATTCCAATTCAGCTTCCTGTGGGTGTGACTGAAATGAATGAAGTCAAATCATGATTTGAAAAGTAGCATTAAATTAGAAAAATGCAAAATGCAAAATAGATGCATTTGCATTAGTGGTCTTAGACTTTAGGTTTGAGAAAATGCAGTGATGGTTAAAACAGGAATTTTCCATTTCAAATATTGCAGGTGCTTTAAAGTACTGTGAGCACAAATAAATGGTATATTTGGCGTACAGCGCAGTTCCTTGATCCATACTGCTTTGATTTGGTCTTTCAGTCCTCACTAACCCAAGAAGAGACAAAAATAAAACCTAAAAGTTTTCTTGCCCCCCCATCTAGAATCCAGTGACATGATAGTTCTATTCTTTCCAGACAATATGGCAGCTACCATGGCAACATGGCGGTTTTGTGCCTCAGGGCATGGGTGACAGAGATGGAGAGAGTTGCTTGTGAGAAAGCGAGACTCTCTTTGCATTCTTGAAAGGCCAGTGGAGAGCTTTCATCCAGCTTCTGAGAGGCACAGACATTTAACAAAGCGGCGACGCTGTCTAAACACTGGCATTCTCAGTGTTTGAGGTGGCATGGGAGAGGTGAGAAGCACTTTTAGTAATTGCTTGAGATCCGGATTGCATTATTACAGGAAAAACATGACATTCAACGTAGTGAGCGGCAAGACAATTGAATCAAACCTCATATCCGAGAACTCTTTCAGGGGTGGATGGAATCGGCTCCCAGGTAACTTCGATGTCGGCCGCCGACAGACTTTTTGCTGACACTCTCTCTGGCGCTACGCTCGGCACTGCGAAGGAACAGAGAAATATTGAGGCTCTTATTCAAAAAGCTTTACACAGCCAACAAGGTAAAATTGGATTAAGTCAGAGAATGAAGCCCTGGTCTCACCTGAGAGAGACCCTACTTCATTTTAATGGGAACTGTGACTGACAGAGAAGGAGACAATCTGCTGGGAAAATTCAATTAACACTCTAGCACTTGAATAGGTCTGTAAGTGTCTAGCAGGATTTGTTGTAACCTATAGCAGCAATAACTAATATAAGGTTGTCATTCGCAGCTTGAACGAGGGAGGAGGGGCGAAAGCTGTCTCAATCAACTTATTCCATCATTCTCATTCAAGGTCACACCTGTATGTGCGAAGGGAGGGAACTGAGAGTGTCTGAGAACGTGAAGGGACTACTGCTGAGTCTGAATGTGCTCCTAATATTTTAGCTCCACAGGCCCACACAATGTACATTTGACTGGCCTATATTATTATTTCCGGTTGATTAGGCTAGTACTGAAAGCAGATAACACCAGGGCTTAGACTATGGCTTATACGTAGGACTAGAGATTTGTGCTAATTGTACTATTTTGCTATTATTTTCTATAGTAAATATTACTATTTACTATTTAAATAGTGGTAAAATTAATGTAATGCACTTCCTCTCTTAGTTTACTGCTTTTGGTAAATGTTTCAATTAACAATTTTACCTGAAAGGGTTAGTTCACCCAAAAATGAAAATTCTGTCATTAATTACTCAACCTTATGTTGTTTCAAACCCGTAAGGACTTTCGTTCATCTTCGGAACACAAATGAAGATCTTTTTGATGAAATCTGAGCACTTTCTAACTCTCCATAGACATTGACACAACTACCACTTTGACGCTTCAAAAAGTTAATAAAGAGATTGTAAAGCTAATCCATATGGAGAGAGTTGAGAGTTTAGACCAAATTTTCTGAAGACCAGATTGCTTTATATGATGAACAGATTGAAATTAGGCTTTTATTCACATTTAAACATTCATCAGCGAACATAAACAGAAGCTCAACCTAACCAGCTTGATGCACGAGAACAAACCTCTTTGGTTCTTGCTGAAGCTCAAACGTGCTGCGTAACATGAGAATGAACCTCATTGGTTCTCGCACATCAAGCGAACATGCTTAAGCTTCCATTTACCATAATGGATATTCCGATATGATATTCTGATATGATATTCTCAAATGTGTACGTGAGTGTGTTTTGTCGTTTAAAAACCTTTATAATGATCATGTTATTTGATCTATGATGCGCGAAGGGTGCCGACATGTTAGAGTGCCGCAATTCAGAGTATCGGATCTGTCAGATTTACATCACATAAATTCATCCATTTCCCCTGAAATAAATGAAAGTAAGTGACCGGTGAAGTGGGAAAAGAATAGCGTAAACTATATAGTTACCTATACAATGTGTTTCTGATATGAATAAAACCCTTTGTAAAATTATAACACAAAGGATTATTATTGCCGCTTCCATAGACATCAGTTTGTATTTTACAAACTACAAATGTATTGTTTTGCTAGCATTTGTGTGTATTTAAATGTCTGAAACTTAAAATAAACCTTATGTAGTTGAAAACACTGAATAGTTGTGATATATGACGAGCACTGAACGCGTCCGTCTCTGGCTCTGCGCCAGCCAAAGCGCAAAAGCACATTTGAATTTAGCAGTTTATCACGTCATGCACTGAACATTCCAATCACACCGGTGTGATCATATGCTCCAGGGACCAGCCAAGTCTGATCACACCGGTGTGATCAAAGCGTTAAATGTGAATAAAAGCCTGAATTCAATCTGTTCATCATATAAAGCTATTGAGTCTGGACTAAACCACTCAATTCATATAGATTAGTTTTACAATCTCTTATTGAACTTATTGAAGTGTCAAAGTGTCAGATGCGTAGCTGTCAATGGAGGGACAGAAAGCTCTCAGATTTCATCAAAAAGGTCTTTGTGTGCCGAAGACAGGGTTGTGCCGATAGATGATAGTATCGTGTATCACCGTTAGCCAGAGATATCGACGATTGCGATATTACTAAGGCGATAATTGGCTCATTTTGCCATTAATGTTTTAAATTATTATTATTATTATTATTATAAGGCTATAGTATTATTATTAAATTAATATTAGGACCTACAATTAATTTTCCTTCCCTAATTCCATAACGAAATCATCACATTACCACATGACCAGTACGTCACATGAGGATTGAGGACTCCACAATGAAAATGTTTTTAAAAACTACTACAGAGCTATATCCCACATCAAAATTATATTGCAAGGTAATCTATTCACAAATTTTCAAGAGCTTGTTATAAAAGAGATGCATCATTCTTATACAATTGTTGTTTAAGCCAAGATGAAAACGGCACAGATGTTCGTCAGGATTTTATTGTTTCCATAGCAAAACATTTAATGACACTAAAAACAATAAAATTGCAAATTAACCATAATTATAATAATAATGTCACTAAAATTATATCGGCCTGTCAAAATGCTGCATTTGTGATGACATGAGAGGCTAATAATATTATGTGTCCTTAAATTTCCCATTGATATGTTTTTAATATTTTAGTTAACATCACACCAGACATAAATGGAATACTCAGTGTCATATAGGCTATTATGTCTAATAAGCAAATTAATTAGTAAAGAAATAAGCAAATAAATAAGCAAGTTAACGTTTAAATAAGTAAGCCATGAATAGTATCGTGTATCACCGATCTCACAGACTGACGACAGGACGATATGAAAATGGAGCATATTGCCCAACACTATCGGAAGATGAACGAAAGTCTTACAGGTTTGGAATGACATGAGGGTGAGTAATTAATGACAGAATTTAAACAGTAAATTCTATGTAATGTAAACACTATTGTCTGTAAAAGAGAATGGAAAAATAATAATTATAATATTGGCAAAACATTGTTATCAGTCATAAATATATAATTAAAAGAACTTATATGTAATTACCATTTGTTACCATTTGTTACCAATTACCAAAATTATGGTTAAGAATGAAGTTATTCTATGCACATGTGTTTGTGAGTGTTGATATACACAACAGCTCTACCTTCTTCTGCGGAGAACACTGTTGCAATAGTGCTGAAAGGTCCTTCTCCACGGTTGTTGAAAGCTCCCACTTTGACATTGAATGGTGAGAATGGTGGAATGGTGTCATTACGGAAAACGTAGCGGGTGACGCTGGGTGCCGAGATGATGGCGCGGGTCCAAGTCACCATGCCCACTGGCCGGAAAGCAATGATATAACCGAAGCCCTCTCCATTCTGCAACTCCTCTGGAACAGGCTTAAAGTGGAACACAAAACTATAGTGATATTAAAACAAATTGAGATCAACACACCAGCTGACCCACATGACAACAGGGCTTTATTAGCACTCCGTTTAAAGAGCACTTTCTTTCTCAAGTCTTGTATAATTGTAAAGTTTCATGAGCTCATATGGTGATGATACACAGGCAACTTTTTGAGCAATGTTGCTGGGCAACCAGGAGAGACACAGGGCCCACAACCGATCTAAAGTATCCAGATAAAAATTTGTTTCCCATTCTCAATATTGCTCAGCAACATTGCCCCGCAACATTGCTCAAAAAGTTGCTGCGTGTATTATCCCATTTAGAGAGACTACATGGAACATTTAAAGGACTTAACCTAACTTACTCTTGTACATACACTTCCATTCAAAAGTCTTTTATGTCCACCAAGGCTAAATTTCATTGATTATAAATGTTTTCTAGTTGAATATACTTTAAATGTAATTTATTCCTGTGATGACAAAGCTGAATTTTCAGCATCATTACTCCAGTCTTCAGTGTAACATGATCCTTTAAAAATCATTCTATTATGTTGATTTGCTGCTAAACAAACATTTCTTCTTATAAAAATTTTGAAAACAGTTGTGCTGCTATATTTGTGGAAACTGTGATACATTTTAGGATTATCTGTTGAATTGAAAGAACAAAGAACAGCATTTATCTGCGGTATTTTTTTTAACATTATGAATTTATTAGACACTTTTGATCAATTGAATGCATCTTGCTGAATAAAAGTATGAATTTATTTCTTTATTTAAAAAAATAAAATCTTACTGACCCAAAACTTTTGAAAGGTAGTGTACTTATTCAACATCAGTTATATGTCTAACTTGATTGGTTAAGCAGCACTCCAAATGTGTTTTACTGTTACTCCACTTTTGCCGAAATTGCTATTGAGCCACTCGCTGTTGGACCAGGACTGTTACAGAATAGTATGGCCCTCCAACATATGTTAGTATTTAGGTTAGCTTAAATGCACTTATTCACTGCTACAGTTCACAAAAGGCTTTGAAAGTCAAATGCAGCAGCAAATTCCTGCAGAAATTCGTATGCCCAACAGCAAAATAATGTCAGACTTTTCCCCTGCTGAACCCTTACTTCCTCCATGATGTATCTGAACAGAATGAAGCCTATTTGCGGATGAAATAAACTTCAAAGAAACTCTCTGGCCCTGAGTTGACTTCCATTTAGAGTAGAAGTGGTGAAGTCTGGAGTCCAGAGGCTAGGAGGGAGGGGGTCTTGTGCAGCAACGATCATAAAATGGCTACATTTCATTCTACACAATTAAGCATCGGCATTTAGCCCAGGCTGGCCGAGGTAGCAGTAAAATCTGACAAATGACTTACCTCCCATGTTATCACTAATTCCGATTTGGTACCTCCTCCGCCTCCGACATCAGTGGGAGCTGTGTCAGGCACTGAGGGCAAAAACCCAAAGAAGAGATTAAAACGTTGCTGGCAGAGCTCTGATTGGGATTTTTCATTGCAAGTTTGAGCATTAAAAGTGTATTTACATTTTCATCACAGAAAGACTCTAAACTTTCACTCTTACAGAGGTTCTACCTTCTTTAAACCATCCCTCAGAAATTTGTGAATGGGTGTTGCATGTGGAATAAAAGTGATGGATGTGACAGATGACGGAGAATTGAGGATGTATGGTTTGCGCCAGTGCTTTCAATTTCAGTGCCTGTCTGAAATAAGGCAAAGAGAAATCCAGTGGAGTCTCACACTAGCATACTCACTAGCATCTTCTGTTCTGATCTTGGTAGATGGGGGACTGGGCTCTCCCATCCCGACACTGTTACTAGCCAGAACTCTGAACTCATATTCCACCCAGGCGTTCAAACCCACCACAGTTGCAGTCAAAGTGTTCCCATTGATCACCTCAGGAACTGAGGATAAGAAGAACAGTAAAATACAATAGTAACTAACTGAAGTAAAGTAAGTTTAAGCACTAAAATTACTAACATAAAAACTTAGTAATGGTTTTGATTTAAATAGGCAAATGCTTAAGAGTCAGTGATTAGATCATTAATTTCATTAATTTCTAGCATGTCATATGTTTGGCAGCATTTCTTCTAACCCTAACTGATGGAGTGTGTAGCTTTTCATTTCTTAAACAGCCATGTAGGAAGACACATCATGGCCATATTCCAGAGTGCCAATGTCAAGATTCATCAGGCTCAAATTGTGAAAGAATGGTCGGGAGGGAGCATGAAGAATCATTTTCACACATGAATTGGCACCTCTGAGTCCAGACCTTAAATTCACTGAAAGTCTTTGGGATGTGCTGGAGGAGACTTTACAGAGTGCTGGACTCTTGCATTGTCAAGACCAAAAATGTATGTTATTATAAATTATGTTATTTCCATCAAGAGGTGCATCATTATTTGGTCAAGATCTGTGCTGATCAGCAGCTCACGCACAAACACAATGGCATGTGTCTGAGATGGGCGATGTACCTGTGTCGACAGCTTGCCAGCCGACAGTGAAGGGAGTCCTGCCCTGGATGACATATCCTGTAATGGGACTTCCGTTGTCCTGGCCTGGGCTCCAGGACAGCTGGGCTGTGCTGTCTGTGACCTCTTCCACCACAACCAAGTCAGGGGGGCTGGGGGGACCTGACTCAATCACATAGCCCATAAGGAATTGAATTAATTAAGAGCATTTGATTATACCCCACACCTGCTCAAATGTTACATTCAGCCCATGCACTGTGCATATTGATGACTTGGAAACTGCCTCATTCTGATAAGAAGAAGACTTATTTGTTTAGGATTGTGTGTTCTTGTTCTAAGGTGTTAGACATGGCAAGCGGTTTGTGCTTGTGCATGCTTGCACTAGTTTTAGCAAGGGCAACAAGTTTTCTGTATGTGTGTACGCTTGTATATGTGCAACTAAATGATTCACATTTCTGCTCCAAATAACTCTCTGCCATTTAAATGTTTTCTCTTCATTTGCACTGCATTCTGGGGCCCGTCGTGCTGCTTAGCCGATGTGTAAATGAGCCAATTAAAGACATCCTCTATGATAAACAGCTCCTCTCCAAACACCTGGGACAGAACCGTGATGTGTAATGACCATGAATACCAATGTGACTCACAAAAAACGCAGCAGTGAAGACGAGGCTCCATAAAACATCCCAAGTGACACATTTAGCACTCTCTGAACTCTTGCTACATTAGCAGTGCCCTTTCATTGAAATATACACCTTGCAGGAAGCTCTTCACTGTGGATGACTGTAGTAAATATACTGTATGAAACAATAAGTGCAGAAGGCAAATATTGTGCATGTAGACATATAAACCGAGACAGTTTGTTCCTACCTTTAACGACTAATATTGCGTCAGCAGATAGGCTCTCAACGTCTGTGTCAACAAGGCAAACGTATTTCCCACCATGATTAAGCTGGATGTTTCTAATCATAAGATCACCGGAAAAACTCTGTTGGAAAAGTGGAAACACAATTTAAAGATTACAGCTTTAATAATTAATCATGTTGTTATAGCACAAGACACCAAATCCACTCTCTACTGATAAACACTAGTTTCTAAAAGTGTGAAACATAACCTCAAGAACTGTAATTTTTGGCTCGTGCCATTAAATCCTTGGACTATTTCCAAAAATGAGAGAAAGGGAGCCGCAAACAGGTACTACAAATCAAACAAGATTCAATATAAATTATTTTATGATCCACGCCAAAGGTAAATCAAGCATAAAATAAAGTTGAAATTGGCATTAGATTGATGTGAAAAAAGATAAACAATGCATTACACTAAAGTCAAACTGCAAAAAAAAAAAAAAAAAGTCTTATTCGGTGATTTTACTGTTTACAAAGTCATCCAAAAAAACATATCTGCGTCACACACATATTTGGGACACTTGCAACTGCAGTGTTATAGCTTGAGTAACAAAGGGCCTGTTTTCAACAGCAATATGTGCTACCATTTTATTATTATCTCCAAAATAAAGCTGAGGCAGGTGTACTAATATTTCCTGTTATGCTATCTGCAGATTTCTCCATACTCAGACACTCATTCATCCCTTTAAAATGGCTGCTGTGCTCTTGAGATACATGTGGACCAACATAAACAGTCTCGTTGACTAGCCTCCGGGATTCACTCAGATCCAGCTCTCTCAGCCACACAGGAGCTCAGTAAAACACACACACTGTGGCTAATTGGCAAGACGATACTAATTATTCCACAATTACATAAGCCAGGACCAGGTAAATGAACAAAGCACATGCAGAGTGAGAGTGAGTATCGTTCCAGAAAAGCATACGGCACATTAAAGTCATAAAGACTGCATTTCTGGCACAGAAGCTGTAAAAGAAGCTAATTAAATTAAGACATAAAGACTTTAATTGACAGGGCTTTCTGATTGAATGCTATGGCTTTGATGAACCGACACTGAACTTCTAAAAAATAAATAATACAATTAAAAAAGAAAATATTTTATTTACAATTTTTCCTATTAAAGATGATAATAACAAAATATTTAAAATAAAATAACACAATATATTTTTTTAATAATTACAAAATAAATGGCAAAACTCCAAGGTAGCGCCAGCGTAAACTCTCTTTGGGCATTAAAACTAGAACTACTGTCAAGATTTGTTAAAGACATGCAGGGTTATTTTTGTGGCTGACCTTATATTCAATTGTAGGAGTTTCCCTTTCAGACGCAACATTTATAAGAGGAGAGTACTTGAATCAAGGTGATTTACTAAGGATTGCGCTAGTCAGTTACTGGTATTTGCACTATTATTTATAACCCCCCTGCGCTGCTCTCGGTAGATTGTGTTGGTCATTGTGTAAATGATTTGGCTGCGTCCGTGTTCTTCAATTTTCTTATCAGTAGATCATGTGCAAAACTTTTTTTTTCCAATTGCGCTCTCACGCTAATTTGCCCAAGACTGCAGACACAATTTATCTCTGTGTTTCTCCCTGACATTTAAATAAAGTATACCCAGAAGTTCATAGAATCTAAATCCTGCATATCACATAGATGTCTCTAGTGGTCACCCATCCCCAAACCACAGACCACTACTCCACTGTAATAGTACATGAAAGTGTCTGATGCACTCCATGCTCTCAAAACAGGACCAGCACTTATGGTTGACTGTGGTTTCCTTTCAGCCAAGTTCAATTCCAATGAAAAAAACAAACAAACAAAAAAAGCCTTAAACTCAATCAATATCAACAAGAGAGCCCATTCTATGGTTGGACTCCAAAAGGGAGTGGGAAAACTGCAGAGCGGGTTATGTTTAATTATGGTAATGCACTCATCAGAGGCTGCTGAGACGGAAGGCGTAATCTTTGGGAGCAGAGAAAGTGTGAATCCGTGAAAGCCATATCTCATTATAACCCACAATCTGCATATGTCAATGTCATTTGTAATTGCCCTTGAGAGAAGCCCATGTATGAACTTTACGCAGCCACCATCACATGACAATGAAAGGCAGGACCTGGCCGTGGATTTGAGTTGTCTGAATCAAGATCATGATAATGGACCCAAGGGATGTGGGGGAAAAAGAAAAGCATTGAAACTCGGTATTTTATTTGTATTTATTTTATAATAAATAATTATTTTTATAATATTTAACATTTAAAAGAAATAACAATAAGAACCATAATATAATCTTTTTTTCAGCGCAATTAAATTCAGGAAGTTATGATTTGCCTATGAAATGAACCATCTAAAGCCCTCTCGGACAAGCTTTCAAGAACCTTAGTCACTCATTTCAAATCCTGTTTATTATTCTGTTCAAACCTCTAGCCAACCAAGGAAAAATCGAAACTAAAACAGCAAAATGGAATGTGACACAACACAAAGCATTTCTTATAAGGTAGAATTTTAATTCATTGGAGTCCTGATGCAATAAGGAATTTTCTCCCCTGAGATGTAAAACGTCTTGTGAAACTGGAAGGGTAAAATGGGAACGAGACTCTTAATTGATCTGGCCTCTTTCCCTGGTTCAGTTTGTAAAGACCAGCTGTTTTGTATTATACATGTTGAATCATTCACATTCAATGTAGGTCAACAACAGAATGACCCAGAACAAGAAGGCAAAATTCATCCCAAGAATCCAATTTCAAACTACAGACATAATGGCTGGCAAATCTCTTTGAGAGAGAGCATTCAAAGTCCCAATAGCTTGTTCCTGTCCAGCACAATGATTAGATTAAAACCCAATTACAGTAGTCCAAGTGCTTGTATTTGAGATACATTCAATACAATGGACTGCATTACATTCTGGGTTCTTTGGTTTGATTCAACTGATGAGCACACACACACACAAATATTTTTCATACAAATTATTGCATCTCCTCCTACTCGAATAAACATTCAAACTCATCTTACTTTTGTTAATTTGTTAAGAAATTACAAAACACAATTTGTTGTACAGATTTCTCATGCCAAATTCCTTGTACTGCATTATTTTTGTTTTTTTATGAAATACACTTTTGCTTTTGTACCTTTAAGACTTTTCTGCAGTCAAGTCTCCATAAATGATTTGTGAATGTTAGATTATGTCTACACAGTATATCAAACCCTTTTTTTCAAAACAAGCAAGGAAAATCCTGTTTTCCAAGATATGTTCCCTATAAATGTTTCATGTTTGGAGGTGGTGGTGTGGGATGAGGTTGCTGAGGTTGCAATATTGCCCTAAAACCACACTACTCACCCCTCCCACTCGTTCAAAGTGGTCGACGTCTTGATGGAAATCGATGGGCTGACCGTTGAAGGCCCAGGAGAATGCCACGTCCAAGGCTGGATCGGCAGTCACCTGGCAGGGCAGCACGATGCTCTCCCCCACAGTAATTTCCGTGCTGCTGGGGCCTTGGCTGATCCTCGTAGGCTCTGTTAGTTAGAGTGCCAACACAGTCTGTCAGTTTAGCTCTGGGACACAAACTAAAGCGAGAAAGCTTCTTCTGTGACTAGGCAAATAACAAGACAATCACTCATTTCCAAAAACCTAGTGAGCTGCCTCTGAAAGCAGCATTTTAAGGCTCCCGACCCAAAGGCTGTTCCAAAAGGGTAGGCTGCATATTTTTATGCATTATAATACTAAAATGAACTTCCACAATCTCAGTAAAGATAATAATAAAAAATTACTTCAAGATGCTGAACGAATTGAGACAAATGTCAATTATAAATACTTATATTTCACTAAATATTGAAATGCATCAATAAATAATAGCAATTAAAGAAAATTTTTTTAATATTTGCTTGCATTATTTAACATAAAATATGTATGGAAGCTTGTTTCCATACAGAATAAAAAAGAAAAGAAAAGGTAATTGCAACTTTTTATCTCACAATTCTGACTTTATATATCTGACTTTATATCTCAATTCTGACTTTATATCTCAATTCTGACTTTATATCTCAATTCTGACTTTATATCTCACAATTCTGACTTTATATCTCAATCCAGACTTTATATCTCAATTCAGACTTTATAACTTACAATTCAGACTTTATATCTCTCAATTCTGACTTTATATCTCACAATTCAGACTTTATATCACAATTCTGACTTTATATCTCACAATTCAGACTTTATATCACAATTCTGACTTTATATCTCACAATTCAGACTTTATATCACAATTCTGACTTTATATCTCACAATTCAGACTTTATATCACAATTCTGACTTTATATCTCAATTCAGACTTTATAACTTACAATTCAGACTTTATATCTCTCAATTCTGACTTTATATCTCAATTCTGACTTTATATCTCAATTCTGACTTTATAACTTACAATTCAGACTTTATATCACAATTCTGACTTTATATCTCACAATTCAGACTTTATATCTCAATTCAGACTTTATATCTCAATTCAGACTTTATAACTTACAATTCAGACTTTATATCTCTCAATTCTGACTTTATATCTCACAATTCAGACTTTATATCACAATTCTGACTTTATATCTCTGACAATTCAGACTTTATAACTTACAATTCAGACTTTATATCTCTCAATTCAGACTTTATAACTTACAATTCAGACTTTATATCTCACAATTCTGACTTTATATCTCACAATTTTGACTTTATCTCTCAATTCTGACTTTATATCTCAATTCTGACTTTATATCTCACAATTCAGACTTTATATCTCAATTCTGACTTTATATCTCAATTCTGACTTTATATCTCACAATTCTGACTTTATATCTCAATTCTGACTTTATATCTCTCAATTCTGACTTTATATCTCACAATTCAGACTTTATATCTCACAATTCTGACTTTATATCTCATAATTCTGACTTTATATCTCAATTCAGACTTTATATCTCTCAATTAAGACTTTATATCTCACAATTCAGACTTTATATCTCAATTCTGACTTTATATCTCAATTCAGACTTTATATCTCACAATTCTGACTTTATATCTCAATTCTGACTTTATATCTCACAATTCAGACTTTATATCTCAATTCTGACTTTATATCTCAATTCTGACTTTATATCTCACAATTCTGACTTTATATCTCAATTCTGACTTTATATCTCACAATTCAGACTTTATATCTCAATTCTGACTTTATATCTCAATTCTGACTTTATATCTCACAATTCAGACTTTATATCTCAATTCAGACTTTATATCTCTCAATTCTGACTTTATATCTCAATTCTGACTTTATATCTCAATTCTGACTTTATATCTCAATTCAGACTTTATATCTCAATTCTCACTTTATATCTCAATTCAGACTTTATATCTCAATTCAGACTTTATATCTCACAATTCAGACTTTATATCTCAATTCAGACTTTATATCTCAATTCAGACTTTATATCTCAATTCTCACTTTATATCTCAATTCTCACTTTATATCACACAATTGTAAGTTTATATCTTGTAATTCTGAAAAAAAAAGTCAGAATTGTGAAATGTAAACTCACAATTGTGTGGCGGAAACAAGCTTTTAAAAAAAATGTATTTGAAAAAAAGAGACACCAATGTTATTTAAACATTATTTATGAATTAAAATATGTTGTGATTAAATTGTTACAATATTTACCTATATATTAATTTAAATACTGTATGATGTGGACATAAAAATGATCTGCATGGTGAGAATGACTCTATTGTGATTATTATTATTAATATACAGTATGTATTGAACATCAGTTGTACATTGCTATTGTCCTGATGAGCAGTAGGCCATGCACTCGAGGCTGTGGGTTAGCAATTTTACCACAGCCTGTGGTGGTTTATTGCTGTAATAAATAATCTTAATTTCTAGGTGCTATACTTAGATTTTTGGCTGCTGTCTTTCCATATGGGGACTATTAATTTGAGAAGAACATAAAGTGGATTTTAATAAGAGCCAAATGAATTGGCAGCATGTCTACTATGAGCAGAATACAGTTGGGTGAAGTCACTTTGTAAGGGAAAGGTCATTTTAATTAAATTACATTAAGGGGGTCAACTGCTGGTGCATGACAAAAACATAATGAGAGAAAAATACAAGGAAGAGAAGAAAGAAGAACCCTGCAAAAGATGTATGGGCTCACACAGAGGCCTCAATGGTACATAGCTAATGAGTTTCTTCTGATTTGCCATGAAAATACTGCTGATTAAACCCGTAACCTATGTAACGAAGAACAAAAGGGAGAAATAACATTCATCCTATAGCTTAATGAGGAGATAACAACCCACATGGATAATGGCCACAGCAATTAAGTATGACCTTAACAATAAGTAATTAGCGTAACATGGACTGGACTGTGTGGAAGATTGATGCAAGAGGACATATGAACTACGCTAGAGAAGATAATGTAATACCTCCACAATATAGATGGCTACCTTAAAGGAGTAGTTTACTCACCCCCACGTCAACCAAGATGTACATGTCTTTCTTTCTTCAGTCGAAATGAAATTAAGGTTTTTGAGGAAACCATTCCAGGATTTTTCTCCATAGAGTGGACTTCAATGGGGTACAACGGGTTGAAGGTCCAAATTCCAGTTTCAATGCAGCTTCAAAGGGCTCGATATGATCCCAGCCGAGGAATAAGGGTCTTATCTAGTGAAATTATCAGTCATTTTCTAAAAAAACAATTATATACTTTTTAACCACAAATGTTTGTCTTGCGCTGCTCTGCGTTGCGCCACGTGTTACGTTATCACGTTGGAAAGGTTACACGTGACGTGGGCGAAAGTAGCGATCAAGTGTTTACAAAGCAAACGTGCAAAGACTAAGTCAAACGGCCTTCACAAAAAAAGATAAAAAAACGATGTCAGACGATTTTGAAGTTGGAGGAGAAAATGAGATGGAGTTTTTCGCCCTACTGCAGTACTTTCGCCTATGTAACGCGTGACCTTTCCACCTTGATTACGCATAATACGAGGCACATCACAGAGCTGCGCAAGACAAACATTTGTGGTTTATCTTTTTTAGAAAATGGCCAATCATTTCGCTAGATATGACCCTTTTTCCTCGGCTGGGACCGTGTCGAGCCCTTTGAAGCTGCATTGAAACTGGAATTTGGACCTTCAACCTGTTGTACCCCATTGAAGTCGTTGTACTCCATTGAAAAATCCTGGAATGGTTTCCTCAAAAACCTTCTTTTCGACTGAAGAAAGAAAGACATGAACATCTTGGATGACATGGGACATTTGAATTCTGAAGTGATCTACTCCTTGGACCAGATCACCCAAAAAGAACATTTAATTTACTCAACTTCATGTTGTTCCAAACCTGTATGACTTTATTTCTTCAGTGAATCATAGAAGGAGAAATTAAGGCATTCATTTCATTTTCATGCAATTACAGTAAACAAGGAAAGGCCACAAAAGCATTAAAGGTACAGTAAGCGATTTGAGAAACACTGCTTGAAATCAGTCCAAACAAACACACCCTTCCCTTCATTGCTCCGCCCCCAAAATCCATGAGCTCACAATGCAAGAGTGGACACGCCCCATACAGCTGATTGGCTACAAGTGTGTTGTGGTGCTCGGTCCAATCCACTTTCAACAGCGTTTCTCAGAAATCTTCAAGTGGTCTATACGACTTAGAAATCGACCCCATAACTTTGGTGTTGTCAGCGCCATGCTCTACTGGAACTCTACTTTAAATGATTCATTTAAGTATTGATGAGACAAATCTTACCAATGAATCAGTTTAAGCAGTTCACAAAACCAAATGATTCGCTCACAAATCTAACTTATTCGGCTCTCGAGTTCAACTCAACAGTCAATTACCTGTTTTGCAGTTCATAGCTCAATGTAGGGGAAGATCAGTTGAGAATAAAGACAGACAGTCTTGAAATACTGCACATGATTCATACGGACTACTTTAAAGCTACTGCGCTAATGTGAATTAATGTGTTTAAAGCACCAGTCACCATTCACTGCATGAAAAATAAAGCACTGTCCATTCTTCATATTTTCTCCATTTGTGTTCCACAGAAGAAAGCAAGTATGAACAACAAGATGATGAGTAAATGATGACAGAATTAAAATTTTTGGGTGAACTATCCTTAAATAGGACTTTGCAAAGATCTCTTAAAACTTTTAGACATAGAGACATGATAACAAAAGCTATTTGTCTTGAAATAGAGTATAGCGGCATTGTGTAAGACTTCTCAGTCTGCTTGATTATATAAAACAAATCTTATGCTTTGTGATTTTTTGACTTGAAAGGCTGACAGCGGTGACAATGGAAACTTAGAAGAATGGAGTTGTCAGTTGGCTAATACATTACTTGAAACAGCTGAAGCAATGCATCATGATATGTGCCAGATGTGGCATTTCATTCAAAGCCAATCATAGTTAAACGATCAAGAATATAGTATCTGAGTCAACAATAAGAGTGAACTGGACTGTGTATATTGTCTGCACAGCAAAAATAAAGCTGTTATTCATCCAAAGCTACTTTAGAGTCTAAAGCTAAAGGCATGATTATTTTTGCAACAAATAAATTACATTATGTCTTTGCTTTTTTTCCCTTTTTTGGCAATTTTTTATTGTAATGGAGAATAGAAATGGGGCAGTAAAGAGTGGGGTGAGAGAAACGATGGAGAAACCGTATGTGGAAAATGTTGCAAGCAGAATTTGAATATGCACTACACCACTTTGATCTAGATTATAAAATACAATGACTCACCTGTGATTATCAGTTTTCCTGTTGTGCTAGCTGTGCCAAACTGATTTTTAGCGATGCACGTGTAACTGCCTCCATCTCGCTTAGTTACGTTGGCAATCTTAAGAGTTCCATTGGGGAAGAGGGAAATCCTTGGGAGTAATGGATAAATGATTAACATCATAAAATAAATCAAAATTTTTTTTTTAAAAATCACATGGCCAAAGTCTTCAATGTAATAAAATATAAACTCTAAAGCTAAATACCTTTCGTTTCTTTGCAGTATCTCAGTCCCTTTTTTCCACAGGCTAATGGCTCTGGGCGAAGCATGTGGTCTGCAATCTAGGCTAACGTCACTACCCGAGCGAGCCTTAAGCACTCGGCTCAAAGGATTCTGGGAGAAGCTGGGAGCAGAGGCTGTAGGAGACAGAGAGATTTGGTCCTCAAACTAACACTCAATGGAATCTGTGATGAACAGTAATTGACGTTCAAACAGCCTTTGGCAAAAAAGAAAAAAAGAAAAGAAGAAAGCCTTTTTGAAAAGTCTGAAGGACTTAACAAATAAAGCTGTCCGTTTCTACTGGCTGCTTCCAGGCCATTTGTCTTTAACTAAACCTACATTTTACTGTGCTATTCTGTGCTGTATCGTCAAAAGAAGCCATTTATTTAACACTGGCCTCGTACGAACAATACCGACCAATGTGTTCTGATTAAAATGGATCCATTTCAGAATCAATATAGGGGAAATATGAGTGATACAATGGAGCACTTAATCACATGGATGTTTTCAGTGCCACCTCGTAATTTGAGCTTGGGCTGTGACTACACAAAGTTTTATCATTCAAATGAAGGATGGAGAACAGGCAGTGGAAACGCAGAGGTCGTACCAAGCACCATCAGTTCGGTGCTGGAATAAATGATGCCGTGCTTGTTCTCTGCCACACACTGATACATCCCGCCATCTGAGAGGTTTAGCGAGGAGATGGAGAGAGCGCCGTTCTCTATTTGCACTCGGCCCTGCAGACACAAACACAAACAATCACAGTAAAATGGTTGCTATGCGGTTGCTGGGTTGCTCGATTGTATGGTTTCTTACTGGCCCAAGTCAAAAGATTCTGATATTCTGATCGCTAGATATGGTTTGAGTCCCTCCTTCACAGCAGGGTTATTATAGTTAACTAAAACCATAAAAAAAAAAAAAAAACTACTTGGAATGAAATAAACATTAACTGAAAAAAAAAAAAAACTATTTTATTTCAGCTGGTTGCCAGTGAAACCTTTTTCATTTTCATGTACTAAAATAAGTAAAAATTAAAGACCCCTTGTGGTGAAAATCATGTTTTTAATGTTGTTTAGGCCTATATGTCTATGTGGTGTATTTAATATGCTTTAAGACAAACCATGCGCAAATTCATAAGTCAACACCATGTCTGAGTATTTTCTGCTTAAAACTGCAGTGAAAAAAAGACGGTTTGAAACACGGTTTAAAATCTCTGGTGTTTCTTACGTCACAAACTACCTTGTAACCAATCACGTCAACATGTGGGTGGGCTTTAGTATATATTAACTATGCTGTGAAGCAGGGGAGTCTCAAGAAAAGCCAGGTTATCCTGGTATATTTTTCTGTTTATATGAAAAATTGTGTACATTTAGCAATATAGCAGGTGAATTATGTATATGATGTATATTATGATGTTATGATGAACTATATGCCTTTCTCCACTTAAGTTGTTCAAAACGTTTCTATGGATACTGATTAACTACTGATACTGATAGAAGGCAGACTGAGATGGCGAATGGGAACATGGTTTGTATAACATTAGCAACACATTATTAGCTGTTTGATAACGTAATCAGGCAAAAGGCTAATCATATTAATTACAGTTATGTGTCTGACGTCGTAGAGAGAGAGCAATACATAAAACGCATTACCATTCTGATTCATCGACTTGTAGACAACCCTCTATAATTCACTCTTCCACTTCTTCTGAATCAGTCTCTGATTCAAACAGATATGGCTGAATTAAACCAGTATTTCCACTTGCTATTGTGCAGCGTTTACTAAAAGTTGACCGAGTGGATCAGATATTCTGTGCTCTTGTGACTGAGTGGAGGCTAATTTGAGCAAGAATATCAGCCAATCTATATCAATATCAACCAATAATAATAATAATAATAATAATAATAAAAACTCTAATATGGACCAGTAACCAATATATTGTGCATCCCTACAATGTCACTGACTTGAATGTTGACTTTTTTACAACATTGCTGCAGTTTAATGCTGAGAGTCCGTTGGGATTTTACATCTGATGCGTTTGGAGAGGGTGGAGGAGGTTACAAAGGAGAAAGAGGAAAAAAAATGCTGACCCTCTGCTCCAATGAACAGAAAAGAACCGTTGAACATAACAGTAAAATACTAATGGCCAATTCATTTGGCATGGGCGCCCAGTCGGAAGAGTATGTGAAACAGGAAGGGAGGTGTTGAGCTGATGGTTCTGCTAATGGCATAGCAGACATTTAAGCCTATCTGCTATTTTTAAGGGCTGAACTCAGCACAAAGAGTCACAAGGAGAGATTGACGTGATGTGTGATGGAAGGGAGGGGAGGAGGTGCGGGTCACTCTCGGCTTGAATGCAGGTCACATCTAATGGAAGTCTGCTGCCTTATAACTGCTTGTGTGTGTTGATGGGAGTCTCTCCTACTTAAACAGATGTTGGCTTTTTTATACCTCGCTTTTATGTCAGCATTGAGAATTTATGTTTGCATTGATCTTGAACTACAGCAGAGTAAGAGCGGATAAAGCTTTCAGTCTCATTAGGGGTCTTTCAGAAGACCTAAAGTACCTCAGCTATAAGGGTTTCTCCATTCTTCAGCCAGCTGTAGGAGGGCTTTGGTTTCCCATTGGCTTTGCACTCCCAAAACAGATTCTCCTCAATGGACAATGCTGTGTCTGTCATCGTTTGCAACCAGTGAGGTGTGGCTGTGGAAAGAGAGCACATTGATACATTATACAATGGATGAAGGGTCGATGATGGACATATTCAACAATACACATCAATGAAATGTTACATTTGCATATTAAAACAACCCACATTGCCCAAGGCTGATGAATTCAAAGGCCTTGATGACGGAGACAATTTAAGTAAAAATCCATCATCGTTTTCTCACCCTACAGGTAATTTCAAACTTTTTTGACTTTCTTTTGTCTGCACAAAAAGGAGATGCTAGGCTGGTCCTGGGCGCTTTTTTCCATACAAAGAAAGTAAAGAACCAAATATACACTACCGTTCAAAAGTTTAAGGTCTGTATAAATGTTTTTGAAAGAAGTCTTTTTTTTCACTTATTTGATCAAAAATACAGTAAAAACAGTAGTGATTGTTTTTAAATTTTAAAATGTAAATTTATTCCTGTGATGGCAAAGCTGAATTTTCAGCATCATTACTCCAGTCTTCAGAGTCACAATCATTCTGATATTCTGATTTGGTGCTCAAGTTGAAAATGGTGAAAACAATTGTGCTGCTTAATATTTTTGTGAATTATTTTGATAAATAGAACGTTCAAAAGAACAGCATTTATTTTTGTATTAATTTTTAATGCATTATTGCTGAATAAAAGTATTAAATTCTTAAAAAAAAAAGAATTGAACCTAAACTTTTAAACGGTAGTGTACATAATGCATCGATGTATACAAGGATATAAATCAGATTCATGAGGGTGTGCAAATTTTAGGATATATTCTTTCAAAGTTAGTTGACTTACAGACAGCAAATCCCATTCCACTGTGTTATTCCTCGAATCACACTGTGTGACCCCTCAATTATTAATTATCATTATCAGAAAAGGCTGCAATATGAGAATCACATAAGCTGCTTCACCACCTCCAAAAAGGCTCGTCACACACCCATTCGCTAGTCTGTAATACTGACTGCATGCTTGGTGCTCCTATAAAAACAAACAATAGACGACCCATTTCACAAGAGCCTTGTGAATATGAATCTAACTACTGAAGTGGGATGCGCAGTGAATAAGTCAATTCAATCACACTATGAGCACATGCTCCGTTCCGTGCTACAAATCCTTTGACCTCGTTCTGGAAGCTTTATTATCCTTTCGTCTGGCAAACACTCCAGTGCCACGTACAGAGTCTTGAGTTCAATTAACAAATTTGTATGATTGCATTTCTCTCCACAAATGTTAATTTAAAAAACCCAGGATAAGACCTATGAATCCTTTAAGACCGACACCAATCCAGTGCTTTTCAAACTGCTTGTTTTCTGCACAAAGTCAAATAGTGGAACAGAAAATCTTCTTTGGCAAGGCAAACTCCCATTTTCATTTATCCTACAGAATTGTATTTCAGTTTCCCATCATACAGATGCATACATTCATGCAGTTATTACAAAGACTTCAGAGTGTGTGTGATGGAAGCTTGTTTCTGTCATGAAATAAACAAATACTAAAGGTAATTGCACATCTCACAATAATGCATTTTTTTTGAGAATTGCGAGATATAAACTTGCAATTGCATTTTCTTTCTTTAACTGAATTGCATTTTTGTGTATTTCAATTTGAAGTGTGACAAAACTGATGAGGTCTTGTACCCCTTTGGTGAACACTCATTTTTTTATTTATATTTTTATTTCAAGAAAATCAATTTTAGGTCAAAATGACCCAAGGAGAGGGTGAAGGTAAAGGGTATACAATTGTTAATACAACAGTGCAATACATTTCAAATTAAGCTTGACTTTTCATGGAATACCACTGCGACCTTCTACAATGAGGTGCTCATTGCAGAAGGTCACAATCACGTGAATCATGAAATGTCATGTCTCTCAAGGCCACAAGTCAAATGAGACACTTGTTATGACATGTCCTCACTGTGAGTTATGACATATATGGCATAGTGAGGTTGTGTACAGCTTAACGTGCCATAATGACAGTGGAAAATGTCATTATTATGCCACTCCAGGTATTTTAGAACCTTATAAAACTGTTATAGAATCATATCAAACTTACAATAGCTTTGCTTTCTTTCTGGTTAACATTGTTACATTTGATTTTTGTATTGCCTTAAAATAGCTCCAATAACAAAAGTATAGATATTTTTTTAATAATTGTTAAACAATTTAATAAACAATTTAATAAATGTATTTATTGATTAACTAATATTAACTAATATTGAGGCAGTTATATCTCTTACAAACGAATAATCATTTATCCTGTGTTCATTTTTCTCAACAAAAAAAAAGATGAAACATACACTCACTTAAAGGATTATTAGGAACACCTGCTCAATTTCTCATTAATGCAATTATCTAATCAACCAATCACATGGCAGTTGCTTCAATGCATTTAGGGGTGTGGTCCTGGTCAAGACAATCTCTTGAACTCCAAACTGAATGTCAGAATGGGAAAGAAAGGTGATTTAAGCAATTTTGAGCGTGGCATGGTTGTTGGTGCCAGACGGGCCGGTCTGAGTATTTCACAATCTGCTCAGTTACTGGGATTTTCACGCACAACCATTTCTAGGGTTTACAAAGAATGGTGTGAAAAGGGAAAAACATCCAGTATGTGGCAGTCCTGTGGGCGAAAATGCCTTGTTGATGCTAGAGGTCAGAGGAGAATGGGCCGACTGATTCAAGCTGATAGAAGAGCAACTTTGACTGAAATAACCACTCGTTACAACCGAGGTATGCAGCAAAGCATTTGTGAAGCCACAACACGCACAACCTTGAGGCGGATGGGCTACAACAGCAGAAGACCCCACCGGGTACCACTCATCTCCACTACAAATAGGAAAAAGAGGCTACAATTTGCACAAGCTCACCAAAATTGGACAGTTGAAGACTGGAAAAATGTTACCTGGTCTGATGAGTCTGGATTTCTGTTGAGACATTCAGATTGTAGAGTCAGAATTTGGTGTAAACAGAATGAGAACATGGATCCATTATGCCTTGTTACCACTGTGCAGGCTGGTGGTGGTGGTGATGTAATGGTGTGGGGGATGTTTTCTTGGCACACTTTAGGCCCCTTAGTGCCAATTGGGCATCATTTAAATGCCACGGCCTACCTGAGCATTGTTTCTGACCATGTCCATCCCTTTATGACCACCATGTACCCATTCTCTGATGGCTACTTCCAGCAGGATAATGCACCATGTCACAAAGCTCGAATCATTTCAAATTGGTTTCTTGAACATGACAATGAGTTCACTGTACTAAAATGGCCCCCACAGTCACCAGATCTCAACCCAACAGAGCATCTTTGGGATGTGGTGGAACAGGAGCTTCGTGCCCTGGATGTGCATCCCACAAATCTCCATCAACTGCAAGATGCTATCCTATCAATATGGGCCAACATTTCTAAAGAATGCTTTCAGCACCTTGTTGAATCAATGCCATGTAGAATTAAGGCAGTTCTGAAGGTGAAAGGGGGTCAAACACAGTATTAGTATGGTGTTCCTAATAATCCTTTAGGTGAGTGTAAATCATAATGTTCTTATTGCATAAATATAATTATATTTAAAACACCTTCAAATGAATAAATAACTGCAGTATAACTGATGCCACTGTCTACTGATATATTACTGCAGTTTCAAGGTGGGACAGAACTGCCAAGTGATATTTTATCAAATTACTGTAAATCTTGATGAGGCATAGTTGATCTGTCAACAGAAGCTTATATTTATACTTTTCACATAACTAATTCAAGAGGTAGAAAAAATACACTAAAATGTGTTTAACAATAAATTTAAGGAAAATTATGTTTACAAGGGTAGAGAGAAAGAGGTATTAAATGACAAATACATATAAAGAATAACTAGAAATCGAGGGTGAACGAGATCAACTCACCATGGAAAGACACGCGACCCCTTGCAGCATTCTTTCCACGACTGTTTTCCGCTATGCACTCATACGTCCCTGTGTCCTCTTGTTGAAAACTCGGAATCTCCAGAATGGCGTTAGAATTTTTCAGTTTGACTTTGTTTGGGAATGAAACGTCACTGGTTCTTCTCCAGCTGATCTTAGGAACTGGACTGTGAAAGAAAGCCATCATTAGTAGTTAGACACATTCATTTGAAAGGTATTTTCATCTAAAGCAAATTAATTAATGCAAATGTTAATTCCCTGGAAATCAAATCCATGACCCTGGCATTGCTATGGTAAAACTGTCTGACAAAGCGCTTTTATCCAAAGTGACATACACTGCATCCAAGTTACGCATTTTATTATTTGTACATCTTTAATTTACATTTATGCATTTGAAAAACACTTTTATTCAAAGCATTAAAGGTTTTTAATAATTAATGTATTCACGACCTTGGCATTGCTAGTTTCATATTCTACAAGCTACAGGAACTTTCACACATTCACACAATTCAATTTGAGGCATTACATGGTCTAATTCCATAACTATGGTTTAATGTAATGTTCAGTGAATCCATTTGGCTGATGCTTTTATCTAAAATGTCATACAATTTATTCTAGCTATGCAATAATAATTATTATCAGTATGCAAGTTCAGGGTCAGTAAGATTTATTTTTATTTTTATTATTCAGCAAGGATGCATTCAAATAATCAAAAGTAACAGTAAAGACTTTGTATTGTTACAAAATATTTCTATTTAGAGTAAATGATGTTCTTTTGAACTATCATAAAAAAATTTAAAAAAAAGAAATCCTAAAAAATGCATCACGGTTTCCAAATATTAAGCAGCACCAGGTCTCGTAAACACCAAATCAGCATATCAGAATGATTTTGCTGAAACTTCAGCTTTGCCATCACAGGAATAAACTACATTTTAAAATATATTAAAATAGAAATCAATGATTTTAAATGGTAATACAATTGCATAATATTATGGTTTCTACTATGTGATCAAATCAATTCAGCCCTAGTGAGCATAAGAGACTTATTTAAAAAATGTTAACAAATCTTATCAAACCCAAACTTTGAAAAATGGTAGTTGCTAGGGATAGGGGATATGGACTTAAAAATATATCACAATATTTTCTGGTATTTATTGCGATAACGACATTAATGACAATATAAATGTAGTACCATTGCCCATGTTTTTGGCAACAAGTGAGAGCTGCACACATTCTTGAGAGAGCCTCATAAAAACAAACAATGATCTAAAGTAAAACGTACCCATCATCAAATAGGCTCCTATAATAAAAACATTTCATAAAAGAATTAAAAAAAAAAAAAAAAACTGTAAAAATCCAAACACCAGCCTTTTCAGAAATGGAAAAATTGCAGATACTTTTCTTTTGTAAAGTGCAGGTAATGTTTGAATAGTGCAACTGTGCTGAAAAACATCACACGATACAAACAATAATAACTCAAATCAATGACAAGTTTGAAATGTAAACACAGATTCTGTATTTATTCATATTCCCATGGTGCAAACAGTGGAAAAAATAGTGCGAACAGCAAAAGTCTTCAGATTATAAAAATGCAAATAATAATTTTATGATAGAATTGAAGTAATTTGAACTAAAACTCGAATGAAAAAGTATGAATGCATATGTGTCATTTTAACTGAATTTAGGACTGGTGGTGGTGCTTAAGACATCGTTGGTCATCCAGTGTTTTCGTAAAAAAAACAAACAAAAAAAAACACATGGGCCTTTGAATGGGTCGCTTCATCAACTAAGCGTTATCGTTATTATCGCAGGAAGACTAATTCTTATGTTGGGTGGAGAATTTTTATCGGTATATCGCAAATGATAAGATATCGCCCATCCCTAGAAGTGGCATATATGCTTTTATCCAAATTGATTTCAATTTAATTTTTGATCAGTTCATGTATTCCAGGAATCTAATCAATGAGGCTGGCATTGCTAGCATCCTGCTCCTACCATCTACAGGAACTTTGGCAAAAGAAAATCCATTTCCCCCTTCATTTCTTCAAAGATATTAAGAAAATCTGAGTGTGAATGGATCTGATTCAGAATTGAATCTAGGGTGACGCACTCCTTGTATAGTGTGAAAAGCCACCATCTCCCGCTTTTTGAAAACCTACATTACCCCCCTTTCTAAACGACAACCCTTCTGCTCTTCGTTTGAAAAGAAGCTTGCAGCTCTATTTCCACACTATTTAAGGAGTAAATCTTGCAGGTCATTGCTCTCTGCAAAGCAGGCCATTATAGTGAAAAGGTCCCTGTAAAAAGCTTCCGTGACAGATTGCAAATCGTATTAAGAATGAACCTGAAGTGCTGATCACAAATGACGCAGGATAAAATAACGCAGGATAAAATTAACAGCACTAAGCAAGGCTGTGAACTCTGGGCAACAGTTTGCAGAGAGAGAACACAGACAGACGCAGGTGTGTGCATGTCGGACTTACTTTCCCAGGGCGAAGCATTCTAGCTTCAGCGTGGATCCTTTAGCAGCTGGAATGGTGTCTGGGAAATGAAGCTCTATTTTGGGCTCGTACTCTCCCATCGCTCCTGCCATGGGCAGACAATACACCACAGATGCAAACGGCATTGTCATTCATGATTTACGATATACAAGCTTTGTACTTCAGAATACAAGCAAAACAACAACAAATGGCAAAACACAAAGACCTGTCAATGAGCTGGGGAGCCGAGAACATTGTGCCAAAAATACAGAGACACGTTATTAAAGATTTATGGAACACACATAATAAAAACAGGATCCATCTCAAATGGAAGTTTGGCCTCCTTTGAGGCACTGTCAAGGGTGCAGGTTAGTGTTCTTAAAAGAGGCAGTTTAGCTTTCAAGACAGTGGCATGAATACACCTCTCACATGTAAGAATGAAGATCTCTGTTAAAATGTCACATGCTTCTTTGACCCAAGTAAGATATACTGAACAAAAAATCTGTGAAATCTGTGGTTGCCAGAACTTTACAATTAAAAAATATGGTAGCAACATTTTAAGTTTTACACACTGAACAAATACACGTTTTTACCTTTATAAAATACTGCCAACCACCTTAAAAGAGAAAGCTTCACCATAAGCTGAGGTAAATACTAGAAGATGCACTGTGCCATACACTCTAACACAAATTATCATCATGGTAACACACTAAAATAATGCAATACATATGAATTTAACAGCATAGGATGTAACATAAGACCTTAAAGTGATAGCTCATCTTCTTTGTTGTCTACTTACTTCCTCTTTGCGTGCTCGGCAAGACCGTTTTGTGCTTGAGCCACCAAGTAGTGTTTTACTGTAACTTCAGCAGCTCCAGGCACGTGAACAAAAGCGCCGATCTCATTGGTCGGCCAGTTTTAACGCAGCGCGTCAAACCCCCACAAAAACAAGCCAGAGACATTTTTTTTTAAATGACGCTTTTAAGCCTGCCGTTTTGCATGTCGGTGCGCACACTCACATTGGCGCCCTTTGTTTAGTCAACAAGCCGCTAAACGTCGGTGATAAACGCGTGTGATAATCGCCCCAGTGTGAACAGGCCTTTAGGGTTAAAAAGTAGTTTGAACTACATGACCAGCGGTATACTGTTAGCAAACATCCTGACGCTGTCCAAGCTGCTGAGATTTAGATGAATATGTTAATACGTGCTGCGCGCTTTCCTCCCAATAACAAAATTAACACAACAAAAACGACAGCAGTGAGTTAAGAAAGTATCTGAACATTGCACTGTGGATATGTTTGCACCAGCTCTGCAATTCAGCACTCCAGTCAAGTCACGTTATGTCTACTTATATAGCACTTTATACAATAGATTGGTTTAAAGCAAGCAGCATTACAGTATTAAACAAGAAAAAACAGTGACAGTGTCCCTTTTGAATTAGAATTGCAACTTCATTTTCTACAATAAAGCAGCTCTCTTATAACAAATGAACCAGAGAAGATTTCCACGCCAAAGAAGGTGGAGCCTCAGTGCACACCTACCTATTATTTAATCTCCATGGACCAATGGTAGTAAAAAGGTGTTTACCAGCTGTAGCAAACGTTTCTGGAAAGGTTGCTTTGGCAAGCTTTTTTCAAACTCCCGAAACAAACTCCAAACGAACTTCGATTTTGCCTTATTTTGTTTGGAATGACTTAATACCAGTTAGTTTTTTGATATTGCTTTACCATTAACCAGGTAACATGTTTTTTCGAGTAGCATTTTTGGTCTTTTATCGTTAAAAATTGCACAAAAAAAAATACAGAATGCTCCTATATGGTGCTTAAACTGTACAGTATTTGACAGACATCCCTCTTACCATCGTTTCTCAGCACCAAAGGTGTCGGCGAACTGAACACCCTCTCCTTGGTAATGGTGTTATTAACTACACAGGTGTAATTCCCTACGTCAGATGGTTCCACTTTAGCAATGTATAGATTCCCCGTCTCCTGGGACACAAAGCGCCGGCTATCTTGCTGGACGAAGTGAGGGTACTCGTTGAAGACCCAGGTGAATGTGAGGTCTAGAAAGATGGCAGAAACAAAGCTTTGGAGTTAGATTCTGACACAGACATTTATATTTTCAGAAAGGTAAACTACAATCTCGGCTAGAAAGGTGTACAAAGTGTCTGTAAACTACGATCTTGGCTAGAAAGGCGTACAAAGTGTCTGTATTACACCACACACTTTGCCTCGGGCTGACCTCCTTAGGGCAGGTGAGGCTCAGTAAACAGAGCGGCTCTTCCTTTGTGAGGCGGCAGGAAAGGGAGCGAAACAAACTAGATTAAAGCGCCTCACTGGCACTCTTATGACACATGCCCTGTCCGGCTTCACCGTGGCTGGGGACAAAGGCTTCTCTTCTGGCGTCATTCATGCATGGCTGGCTCTTACTGAAAAAGGCTGAACCAGAAAAGACCGAAGGCCCTGCCACAGTGCATTAGCATGTCATCTACAGGAGACTAAGAGGGGGAAGGAAATGGGAAAGAGAGGCTTGTGCACATGATGCAACTGTTGGAAAGGTGTACAGGATGGTTGCCAATCAAAAAGTGTCTCCTGAGAACGCGCAGCCCATCCTAAAACAGGGGAAACACGCTGGCAGGATGGTTGTTGTGAAGTTAAAAGAAATTCTTTATGATCAGGTTGGCCCGGGAATCCTAGCATCAGTGCTCTGTTAGCTTAATAAGAAGCGATAGCCTTTGTCAAATGTACTGATCGTAGAAGAATCGAAAAGAGAGAATTGTTAGTTAAAACACAAACAAACATGCTGTTCAGAACTACAATGGAGGAGCCCACCACTGGGAAAAATAAGGCAATCATGGGGTACATGACATGTCCTCTGCATTGTGATATACAATATAAGAGCTGTCTATGCTCTGTTCTGCCAATGTAAGGAAGTGAGGCATAATATAAATGCCGGAAAAATGGCCTCCAGCTTGAACATAATGACAGACAAGGTCAAAGTAAAGAGATACATGCTCTGAATGCTCTATCATTCATGCAAAATATGCATGTCTATACATGCAATTCATAAGCAGAAAAAGAAAACAAGAAAAAAGCCACAAAACCCAAAAAACGTGTAATATTACTAGTTAGCCTGTAACAGGTCAATTCATAAACAGCTAAACTTTTGAATGCTACCATTCAAAAGTTTGGGGTAGATAAGAATGTTTTTGGAATTTATGTGATCAAATATAGAGTAAAACAGCAATATTGTACAATATTATTAAAATTTTACATGACTAATTTCTATTTGAATATATTTTAAAATATTCGTGGCTGTGATGGCAAAGCGTAATTTTCACTTTCAGCGTCATTACTCGTCTTCCAAAATCATTCTAATATGCTGATTTGGTAGAAATCTTTTATAACATTGTTTTTACTGCCACTTTAATCAGTTTTTGCATATTTTTTTACTAATTTCTTTAGAAAAACTTACTGGCCTTGAGCATTTGAATGGTAGTGTCTGTAAATCGTTGTGCCATTTGATTTAGCAGATGCAGAGCAGAGAAAATGGTTTGATCATACACTAAATTTAAACATAAAATACTTGCCCTGGGAAAAGTTATTTTAGTGTAGAACAATATAGCTTCCTCCACTATGATAAAACAGGTTGGTAATAATAACTAATTAGTTTTTCTGAGTAATCTCAATAGACAGCTAGATCATGGCTACTGTGATAACAAGGCATTTTGATCTAGCAGGAAACTGCAAATGTGGAGCAGAGAAAACTTGCTTTTAAAATGTTTGAGCACATGCTGTTTTACAACAATGAAAATCTTCAGCATTGCTTATTGGGAAAATAGCTTAGATGTTTCAAATATTACTTGTGTAAAACAATATAGCTTCTTCCACAATAAAACAGGTTGGTAATAATAGCCCATTTGTCTTTTGAGTTCAATACGCAGCCTAAATCTAAACAGAGCAACTATATTGTAATCTTTCAACTTATGCACAGCAAAAACTTTTATAATAGAATCAGTTGGAAATTTGCAAAGCTTAGCATTCTTGTTTGCATTTTTCAGTGATAAACAATTGATTGCCTACTCTGCACAGAAAATGCATTTGTCTGAAAAAAAAAAAAAAAAAAAAAAAAACATATTTCCTACTAATTGAGTTGAGACTTCAATTTCAGGTCTTTATTTCCATTTGCCTCCAGATTCAGGTCTGATTGAAAAGAAAGTGATCCAAATGAAAAAAACAAATTGAAGCCAAACAAACAATGGCAGGATCTGTGATCCATAGTAAATGAGTTTCTTTAGAAGGCCTAATGCTAACCAGCATGCTTACTCCAAGTAAAATGATCATCAGTGGTTCAGAAACGGGTCTGCTTCACAACAAAGTGAGTTGATTAAATGTCTGCCTTCTCCAGCTCTTCAGTTCTTTTGAATTATTTATTTCTGGCTTCTTAGTAATAGTTAGCCTACGTTTTCAATCACTTGTGACATTAAAGCCAAATATTAGAGTATTCTCATATGAAATGCTCTTCTTCGGGGTTCTCTAATTAAACAAATGCTTAATTACAGATTTATCTCAGCAAACTATAATTGCCAGCCTATCAAATAAATTCACATCTTCTCATTTCTGACATCTCATTTGTCGCAGTAATAGTCACGACCTCTAATTGATATTGATGTCTCTCACTGCCTGGTTCTTGTTTGCACTTGGGGTCTAATGACTTCTGTCCAATTACAGCTGGTTGAATTACAACCTCAGTCTTGTCTAAGGATAGGAGCATATATGCCTAAGTGAAGCACAATTACCATGCAAACATGCATTTCCGCCAATTCTGGTTCCAGCTTGTGAAACAAACAACATTGGAGTGTGAGTTTCTACTGGATTTTATTATAGTTCTCAAATAGTAGAGTAAAAACAGCCTGTATCAATGGAGGTAACATGAAACAAAGTTTTTTTTAATTTTTTTACCATTTTATCTGTCACCAATAGATCATCTAAAAAAGCCCTATACATGTTTTATATAATCTCCCAGGTATGATGAAACAAGGGAAACAATGGTTTCATGTTATTCAGTGGAATGAAAGGAGGCATTTTATGGTTTCAAAAGCAAGTACATTCACTGATCAGGCATAACATTATGGTGAAGTAAATAACACTGATTATCTCTTCATCACGCCACCTGTTAGTGGGTGGGATATATTAGGCAGCAAGTGAACATTTTGTCCTTAAAGTTGATGTGTTAGAAGCAGGAAAAATGGGCAGTCATAAATATTTGAGCGATATAATATAAATATTTGACAAGGGCCAAATTGTGATGGCTAGATGACTGCAGCTCTTGTGGAGTGTTTCCAGTCTGCAGTGGTCAGTATCTATCAAAAGTGGTCCAAGGAGTAGTGGTGAACCGGCGACAGGGTCTTGGGTGGCCATGGCTCATTGATGCACGTGGGGAACAAAGGCTGGCCCGTGTGGTCCGATCAAACAGACGAGACATTTGCTTTGCTGTTTTGTTCATGCTGGGTACAATTAATGGTATAAGTTTTTATCATCTCATACATCTATTTGTAACTATTTTAGGTGTAACCATAACCAGATTTTGTCATTAAATTATTTCTATTACAAATTATGTGCTAACTAGTTTTCCTTCTGTATTAACTTTGATGTGCTATCTATTGCAATACAATATCGTCACACTATAGCAACGCTCTCCCACATATTTTGCTATTGTAACTGCACTTATTTCCATTGTTGGTATAAGCTGCAGTGGGTGGTTATAGACGCGAAATGTACAGTTTTCTACAATCTTGTTTCGTTTCTTTAGTCTTTCGGCAATCCTGCAGCCTGAACCACTGTAGGCGACCCACCCTTACAGCCGGGTGCATGTGCATCGCTTACCTGGGGAACACACGACACCAGGATGCACTATGGGAAGAAGGCAAGCCGGCGGAGGCAGTGTGATGCTTTGGGCAATGTTCTGCTGGGAAACCTTGGGTCCTGCCATCCATGTGGATGTTACTTTGACACGTACCACCTACCTAAGCATTATTGCAAACCATGTACACCCTTTCATGGAAATGCTATTCCCTGGTGGCTGTGGCCTCTTTCAGCAGTATAATGCGCCCTGCCACAAAGCAAAAATGTTTCAGGAATGGTTTGAGGAGCACAAAAACAAGTTTGAGGTGTTGACTTGGCCAAGTGCTGAACAAACAAGTCCAATCCGTGGAGGCGCCTCCTCGCAACTTAGAGGACTTAAAGGATCTGCTGCTAACATCTTGGTACCAGATACCACAGCACACCTTCAGGGGTCTAGTGGAGTCCATGCCTCAACGGGTCAGGGCTGTTTTGGCAGCAAAAGGGAGACCAACACAATATTAGGAAGGTGGTCATAATATTATGCCTAATCGGTGTATGTATGCACACAGCACTTCACAGATTCAGACAACTTTTTAAAAAATCAAAAGTTAATTGCCATTTGCAACCCATTTTACTTCCATAATTTGACATTTTAAAAAAAAATAGAGGAAAAAAAAAAGTATGGCATCAAGCATAAGGGACTGATTGGATGGTGAGAAGTGAATGTTCCACACCAGAAAGTAGCCATAATAAATTACGGATTTAGACAAAATACGGCCTAAAAATCTTTTTGGCTATTGGTAAACATTTTCTAATAACCTGTGCGACCCAGTGTTGTTATTATTAACTAAAACAAACTAAACTTTTCAAAATCATTTTCAGTAATTGAATTAAAGCTGAAATAAAATACAATATAAATATTAGAGGAAACTTAAAAATAGAATAGTTGCCTTGACTAACTGAAATAAGTTTTAATAAGTATTTATAATAAAAATGAATAAAAATATCAGAAATATAACAAAAGATAACAAAAATACAAAAATTGTACAAAACTGCTAAAAGTGACACCAAAGGAAAGAAAGTGATTGCAAAAGGAAGAGCATTTTGATAAAATATTATGAAAACAGACCCTTGTCTAACCAATCAATCGTTCACAATAAGAAATGTTGCTTTAAATGGCGAGATATACAGACTTACCTCCAGAATGCAAAGGTGTGCCACATAATAAAACAACCCCTTGGCCTTCCCTCACATTGACAGCACTTCTTGTCTGCGTTTTGAAGTTTTCCAGATCTGTAACAGATTAAATGTGGAATAAAATATATTTGTCTGAGGTCATGTTTTTGCATGCGTAATGAAAACAGCACTTCATATCATAGAAAAACAAATGGAAAAACGATGTCAACTGCAAACGTTTAGTAGCACGTAATATTGGAGAAACAAAAAAAAGGGAAACCAAATCAGTGATTGAGAAAAGTCCAAAGCATGCATTGGGTGTCTAACAATGCAGTCTAGTGAAAATGTATGAGGATGTATGAAAAAAAAGGAATGCTAACGTTGCCTCCATGTACCAGCATCGTTACCAGAGATATCTTAATCTCACCCTCTGAGCCAGTAGCTAGCTTCCCTGTCAATACATGTCCACACGATTCATCCTCACAAATTAACAGGAGGAGAGGAAGTTGGCAGCCAGCTCATATACCTGGCATGATAAAAACCTTCTTCTTATTTCGTGACAGAGAAGGCCTTCTGTAACTGTGGCATGCTGTGCCAATTCCACACCCTTAAGCAAACAAGCCAAGAGCCAGGCTCCCCAACACAAAGAATACACAGTCAATGTGACCGATAAGACAAATTACAGAGTAGGGAGAAAAAAAACAGAAAAAACCACCCCTGAAAAAACAAAACAAGCAGAAGAAAACATCAGGTTTAGAGAGAGGTGGTGGAAAACAGTGGGAAAGAGTAATGAGAGATTCCCCACTGACTGAAAAGAAGTTCCACACAGTACTGAGATGTGGTGGACGTGGAAAGAGCAAGACTTGCTCAGCTCAATGTAACAGGATGAATGGTTTTAGAGCCTGAGTGGCAGAGCCACAGATGCTGATTAATGGTCTCTTGTGTTAAAATCTATAAGGCCTTACCTTTCATGCAGTGTGTAATATAGCTGTTTGTGAACGTAAAATGTCTGCAAAGTTTTAGACCAAAGTTCACAACAAATAAATGTATAGTATTGTAAAAGAATCGATTCTGAACTGCAGAAACGAGTCATCAGTAATTTCAGTCATAACAACATAACAAATTTAAATAGCTCACCCAAAAAATGAAAATTCTGTCATCATTTACTCACCCTCAAGTTGTTCCAAACCTGTATACATTTCTTTAATCTGCTGTACACAAAGGAAGATATTTGGAAGAATGTTTGTAAGCAGATCTCACCCCCCTATTTGACTACCATAGTGGGAAAAAAAAATACCATGGTAGTCAATGGGGGGCGAAATGTGCATGGATAAAACACAAATTAAACATGCATATGATCACCTCATCACAATATATATGAGAGTCTACCAGTCAATGATCTGACTAATCCCTGTTGTTACAACTAGGCTTTGAATTCTAGAGCGCTTGTTTGAGCCAGGGTTTGCCAGGTCACAAATCTGCACTGCTGCTATTGCACCCTTTAGAAAAGGTACTCATTCCAAACTCGCCCCAGGAGAGGATTACCCCAATACACAGCCAATAGAAAGCCACCATAGAATAAATCTCCCAAAGACAAATTTTACAGTTAAGCATGTATTTCAAACTGGCTTGCAACGCGATGGGATGCAGTTTTCAATAGCTGTCTGAAAGATAAGAAATGCCACAATGACATATTATCAATGCCAGCGGCATTATCATCTTATTAAAATCATAATTCCCCTTTGACTAACCAATGATCAATATAGGAAATAAATGTCAAGCAAGTCCTGTTAACCAGTCCCCTAAAGTGAGATTCATTATCCCACCCATAAAGATGGGAATCTGTCTCCTAAGGGGGACGTATGATGCTCTGTGTGGATCAATAGGTAGACGGCGTGAGAATGAAGAGTCTTCACCGTCAGACAAAAGAAGTCCATGGCCAGATGTGTTCTCATCTCAAACAATCCTTCTCTCATCTTTGAGAAAAGCTGATTTGAGCATGTGATTTCTTTAAGCATGCCCAAGGACAGTGTTTTTAAATCAACGGCACAGAGGCCAGGTGGCTAGATGGCTATTCTCATCCTTGGCAGTTTACTTTGTGGAGCAGACAGTACGGCTATTAATATGGCGAGTCAATATGTAGCGTACAAAGATGCTGTTGAAGCTGGTGACTAATGAGAATGAGTGATGGAGTTTGAAGTCGATGAAATGGCGCTTTATCCTGTGAAATTGTCACATTTGACATCTCGTTTGATTGCTCTTTTTTTCAGCAATGCCATGTGAATACCAAATACCAAAGCTGGTGCTTTTACAATTTTGTTTATATACAGTCAAGCACCAAGCCAAGAGCTCCTCCCATTTGTCATTGTTTGGACAAATTGTTAATCCTGCATCTCAATGGCATTGGTTGAGCTAATGTATATACACACATAAGCTCCTTTCACACATACAGTCTTTTCTGGTAAATTATTGGTAAATTTCAGTTAAGAGATCATGTGTAAACAGGACCTTTTTAAAAATACCTATAAATCAGTCCTGGCAATTTCCTGGTGTGGAAAGTTTTAACATCAACAGTACATTACCAGTATGATGGTGCGTGTGAACAAAGAACAGGATTACTGGTAAGAACATGTACAGTACGAGGTCAGAACACACTGACTTAAGAAGTTTGCTTTGGGCCAATCATAATGTTCATAAACATAAAGGGGCTTTAGACTGTTCAAAAGTTTGGAAATACTTTTTATGATTTTGAAAGTCACTAAGACTGTTTATTTGATCAAAATACAGTAAAAACAGTAATAATGTGAAGTATTTATACAAATAACTGTTTTCTATTTTAATATATTTTAAAATATTATTATTTATTCATGTGATGGCAAAGCTGAATTTTCAGCACCATTACTCCAGTCCTCAGTGTCACATGATCCCTCAGAAATCATTCTAATATGCTGTATTTGCTGCTTAAGGAACATTTGAAAACAGTTGTGCTGCTTAAAATTTTTGTGGAAATTATGATATATTTTTCTCAGGATTCCTTGATGAATAGAAAGTTCAAAAGAACAGCATTTATTTTATTACAGTTTGTTTGAAATCTTTGCCAATGTATTAAAAATAAAAACAAAAAATCACATGTACATAAGTATTCACAGCCTTTGCAAAGACACTCAAAATTGAGCTCAGGTGCATCCTGTTTCCACTGATCATCCTTGAGATGTTTCTACAACTTGATTGGAGTCCACCTGTGGTAAATTCAGTTGATTGGACATGATTTGGAAAGGCATACAACTGTCTATATAAAGTCTCACATTTAACAGTGCATGTCAGAGCACAAACCAAACCATAAAGTCCAAGGAATTGTCTGTAGACTGCTGAGACAGGATTGTATTGAGGCACAGATCTGGGAAAGGGTCCAGAAAAATTTCTGTAGCATCGAAGGTCCCAGTGAGTGCAGTGGCCTCCATCATCTGTAAATGGAAGAAGTTTGGAACCACCTGGACTCTTCCTAGAGCTGGCTGCCCGGCCAAACTGGGGAGAAGGCCCTTAGTCAGAGAGGTGACCAAAATCCTGATGGTCACTCTGACAGAGCACCAACATTTCTCTGTGGAGAGAGGAGAACCTTCCAGAAGAACAACCATCTCTGCAGCACTCCACCAATCAGGCCCGTATGGTAGAGTGGCCAGACGGAAGCCACTCCTCAGTAGAAGGCACATGACAGCCTGCCTGGAGTTTGACAAAATGCACCTGAAGGACTCTCAGACCATGAGAAACAAAATTATCTGGTCTGATGAAACAAAGATTGAACTTTTTGGCCTAAATGGCAAGCGTCATGTCTGGAGGAAACCAGGCACCGCTCATCACCGGGCCAATACCATCCCTATAGTGAAGCATGGTGGTGGCAGCATCATGCTGTGGGGATGTTATTCAGTGGCAGGAAATGGGAGACTAGTCAGGATTGAGGGAAAGATGAATGCAGCAATGAACAGAGACATCCTTGATGAAAACCTGCTCCAGAGTGCTCTGGACCTCAGACTGGGGTGAAGGTTCATCTTCCAACAGGACAACGACCCTAAGCACACAACCAAGATAACAAAGGAGTGGCTACAGGACCATTCTGTGATGTCCTTGAGTGGCTCAGCCAGAGCCCAGACTTGAACCCGATTGAACATCTGAAAATGGCTGTGTACTGACGCTCCCCATCCAACCTGATGAAGCTTGAGAGGTCCTACAAAGAAGAATAGGAGAAACTGCCCAAAAATAGGTGTACCAAGCTTGTAGCATCATACTCAAAAAGACTTGAGGCTGTAATGGTTGCCAAAGGTGTTTAAAGTATTGAGAAAAGGCTGTGAATACTTATGTACATGTGTTTTAAAAAAAAATGTTTTTTATACATTTGCTAAGATTTCAAACAAACTTTTTCACGTTGTCATTATGGGGTATTATTTGTAGACTAGAGGGGGAAAAAATAACAAATTGTTGAAAAATTACTGAATAATCAGTTTTGGAATAAGGCTGTAACATAAATGAATGTGGAAAAACCCTAATTATAACAATAAAAAAATATGCATTTACATAACTCACATGCAAACTGTAGTGTGGCTCTCTGGCTGAGAATGGTTCCCCGGGCATTGGAGGCACTGCATTGGTAGACACCACTGTCTTGGTCTCGATCCAGGCCAGTAATGATCAGGTTACCTCCAGACAGGCGACGCCTCTCGTCACCATGAAGATCAATGAACGTTCCGTTTAGAGACCATCTGGAGAGACGCAAACACAATCAGGAGTGTGGTCTCCAGAGAAGCTAACTAACCAATATTCATCACATGCATCGATCTGATGAAGCCAGCTTCATTATACAGCCAGATTCAGCATGAAACAAAGCTCATTGCTGACATTTGTTTTCCTTCTTTGTTCTTCTGCAATACAGTCTGACTAATAACTGATGAAAGCAAGCAAAATACTCATGAAATCAGAAATGCTTAATTATGGATTGACCTTGAAGATGTGCAATGTGTAGTCACAAGTAGGTTGGTTTACTCTCTAATTATAAAATAAAGCTTTCACACTCAACTATGAAAGGTTAATTATTTTTCATTGTGATTTCAGTTATTTAACTTCACTTGCATGTGCAACATTTTCAACATGGATTGTGAGGAAATAATGCAAATTAGCATTGACTACTAATAATACTTATAATAATGTGATGGTTGCAACTCTTAAGACTTAATCGGAATGACTTAATCGGAATGAAGTAATCATTGCAGGTTGCTGAATAATTTTTATTTTATTTAATTTTACACACAAAATGTATGAACCTTTATCCATCTGATCCCAACTTTATATGGAAGTATGAAGTTAGATCACCCTCAACTGCAGCAGCCATGTTGGACTATGGACATGTATAACATTCAGAAAACAAATATGTCCAAATACATTTTGTTAATTTTCAACAACATATTTTTGTAAGATAACATTCTTGAAAAGTGTGCTTGAGCAGTGTTTCTTTCAAATAAATGCCAATTGGTTTAATATTTTGTTATCTAATGCAATGACATTCCTACTTTCTGGGCCACTGTACATCCAAGAAGGGTGTAATTTGTGGGTTTATATAATTTTCGGTAACACTTTAGTTTAAGGTGATGTGGATGCTGCTACATACTTACTATAATAATAACAGTAAATTATGCATAATTACAAGTAACTAACCCTAAACCAAACTTTAACCCTTACCATACCTCTAAAGTAAGTACATGTAGTCAATTAATATTACTCAGTACTTATCTGAGTATGTGCAATGTAACCAGAAGTCAGAAAACCAACATAATCAACAAGCACAATCATAAAATGTATACTAACTTATCTAATATGAAAAAATATCAATTCATTACCTTTTCAAATGATTCGATATTTAGAATTCTACTATTCAGAATTTACCTTAGAAATCACCCATAGTTGTGCTAAATCAGGACTTACAGAAACAACAGGGGAAAAAGTGTTGCCACACTACAAAAATAAAAAAAATGCTTTTTTTACTTAGTATTTTTGACTTGTTTACAGTCCAAATATCAAAAAATTCTTAAATTAAGATGATTTTACTACAGTAGATAAGTAAAATGACATAAGGTATTTTTTCTTGTTTTCTGGGGAAAAAATCTAAATAAAGTGAGTTTTACTTAAAACAAGCAAAATGATCTGCCAGTGGGGTAAGAAAACGTCGCAGGTTACCATGAACCAAATAGTGTCAGCTTCTGATAGGTCGACACTAGATGGTCACAGGCATGCCGGGAGTATGGCAAAGCGATGCAGCATCTCGCTCCCTCTAAGGGAACCATGGTTACATATGTAACCTGAGACGTTCCCTTTCAAGGGAACTTGCACTGCGTCAAGCGCTGCAGGAACCCAATACCCACGCCGCCATAATCCCAAGTGCATGTATGTGTGAAATCGTAGCATACACTAAGTTACAAGCACTCGAGACCCTGGAGTGAAGGCCACATTCGGATTATAAAATCTCACAAAGGTGTGTGGTGAGGACCATCCTGCCACATCACATACCTCCTGAAGAGAAACTCCAGATAGCAAAGCTGTAGAAGCAGCCATACTCCAAGTAGAGTAGGCTCGGACCCTTAGCGGTGAGAGCTGACCGGCCGACTCATAAGTAATTGAAATAGCCTCAACTATCCACTTGCTTAGCGTCTGTTTAGATGCGGGCTTTCCCTTACTCGGGATCCAAAACATACAAACAACTGATCAGTCTTACGTCACAAGGCAGCTCTGTGGACATCACTTGGCAGAGCAGATTTAATTTCTCCTGGTCTGGGTTTTGAAACGGAGGTGGAGAAAAGGGGCCCGCCACATTAGTGGGGTCCTTAGGCACATATCCCTCTTTGGGAAACAGAAATGCTTTCACCATACCAGGTGCAAACTCAAGACAGGAGGGAGAAACCGACAGTGCTTGCAGATCTCTGATTCTCTTGAGAGATGAGATGGCCAGAAGAAACAATGTTTTTAAAGTAAGAAACTTCTCTGGCACCTCTCAGAGCCTCAGAGTACCACGGAGGAAGAGAGCTACCCACGGGTGTCTAAAAAATGCACCTTCTAGAATGCACCTTCTAGAGGAATGTGGTAAGCAGAAATGACCGCCACATATAACTTCAAGGTAGAAGAGGATAACCCCGAAGATAATTTATCTTGAAGAAACTCCAGTACTGAACCAACCGGGCAATTAACTGGATTCAACGTACGGCTCGTGCACCATGAGACAAAAACTCTCCATTTAAGGGCATAAAGCCTCCCTGTAAAAGGAGCTCTGGAGTGCAGCATGGTTTCAACTACCTCAGTAGAAAAACCTGAATCTATGAGCCAGGCCCACAGTTTCCACAGCTCCGGGCGTGGGTGCAGAATTGACCCCATCCCCAGGGAGAGAAGGTCCCTTCTGATCAGAATTTCCCATGGAGGGCCCTCGAGGACAGACACAATGTCCGACAGCCACACTCAGCCCAGCCAGAACGGGGCTATTAACAGCAGACAGACCTCTTCCCAGCGTACTCTCTCCAGAACTTCGGGTAGCAGTGCCACAGGGGGAAAGACGTACAGATGCAGTCACGTCTGCACCATGGCATCCAACCCCAGGGAGGCTGGATGTGTGAGGGAATAAAACAATGGACAGTGTGTAGTCTCTTGAGATGCGAACAGATCCACCTGAGCTTGCCCGAAGCAATTCCAGAGGAGCTCCATTCCCCAGGAACCACACCCTGCCTCAACAGGAAGTCTGCCCTCTTGTTCAGAGGTCCTGGAATATATATTGCTCAAACTGACAATAACTTCCCCTGAGCTCATAACAGGACTCGATGTATCAGTTTCCATAATCGGAGTGAGTGCAAACCCCCCTGGTGATTTATGTGCAGGCCAAAAGGTATCCCGTTGGATGCTGCTGCCATCAAACCCAACAGTCTCTGAAATTACTTTACAGTGAGTGACTGGCCTAGCTTCACTTTGCTCATGGCTTCGAGGATCAAAACTACTCGAGCGGGCGCTAGATGAGCCCTCATAGTCTTCAAATCCCATACTACGCCTAGAAAGGTGGTACTCTGACGTGGAGATAACACACTCTTCTTTGCATTTAGCCTTAGCCCCAGCGTGCTCATGTGAGCACGAACAGCATCTCAATGCTGAACCGCCAGCTGTTTTGACTGTGCCAGAATGAGCCAATTGTCTATATAGTTCAGAACGCAGATGCCCTGGAGTCTCAGAGGAGCCAGAGCTGCATCCACGCACTTCGTGAACGTGCGGGGAGATAAAGCTAGGCCGAACGGAAGAACCTGATACTGGTATGCTTCGCCCCTGAAAGCAAACCTGAGGAACTTCCTGTGTTGAGGAAGGATAGAGACATGGATGTATGTGTCCTTCAAATCTATTGTGACACACCAGTCTTCGGACCTGACCTGACACATGATCTGTTTTAGTGTGAGCATCTTGAACTTTAGTTTCATTACGGTTTTAACTGACACAGATCTAGAATGGGACGCAGCCATCCATCCTTCTTTGGAACTATAAAGTACCGGCTGTAAAACCCTGACTCTCTGCTGTGGGGAGGGACCCTCTCTATAGCCTCTTTTTGCAACAGAGTCTGTACTACTGTTCCATAACCAGAGCCTGCTCAGGGCTGACCAATGTGGATATAACCCCGTTGAACTTGGGTGGGCGTGACCCGAACTGTATTCTGTGCTCGTTTTTTACTGTCTGCAGGACTCAATCAGAGATATTTGGCAGAAGTTTCCACACTGCTAGAAAATCTATTAAGGGAACCAGCCTGGCTGGCCTCTGGTGTTTGTTGAGCAGTCAGGGAGCAACTGAACTTATCCTTTTTGAGCCCTCCTTGGAGCTTCCCTGTGCCACTACGTTTCCTGGGCGGACATGGAGATGTGTACTCGCTGAGGACTGCTGCACCCTGAAGCACACGAGGTGGCAGAGTTGGCAGAACGGCCCCCTGTTGGCACCGAGAGGAGACAGGCACCGTGTAATGAGGTGAACACCGACTCTCCTCGGAGGGGGCTGCCATCACACATTAGTGGGGTCCTTAGGCACATATCCCTCTTTGGGAAACAGAAATGCTTTCACCATACCAGGTGCAAACTCAAGACAGGAGGGAGAAACCGACAGTGCTTGCAGATCTCTGATTCTCTTGAGAGATGAGATGGCCAGAAGAAACAATGTTTTTAAAGTAAGAAACTTCTCTGGCACCTCTCAGAGCCTCAGAGTACCACGGAGGAAGAGAGCTACCCACGGGTGTCTAAAAAATGCACCTTCTAGAATGCACCTTCTAGAGGAATGTGGTAAGCAGAAATGAACGCCACATATAACTTCAAGGTAGAAGGGGATAACCCCGAAGATAATTTATCTTGAAGAAACTCCAGTACTGAACCAACCGGGCAATTAACTGGATTCAACGTACGGCTCGTGCACCATGAGACAAAAACTCTCCATTTAAGGACATAAAGCCTCCCTGTAAAAGGAGCTCTGGAGTGCAGCATGGTTTCAACTACCTCAGTAGAAAAACCTGAATCTATGAGCCAGGCCCACAGTTTCCACAGCTCCGGGCGTGGGTGCAGAATTGACCCCATCCCCAGGGAGAGAAGGTCCTTCTGATCAGAATTTCCCATGGAGGGCCCTCGAGGACAGACACAATGTCCGACAGCCACACTCAGCCCAGCCAGAACGGGGCTATTAACAGCAGACAGACCTCTTCCCAGCGTACTCTCTCCAGAACTTCGGGTAGCAGTGCCACAGGGGGAAAGACGTACAGATGCAGTCACGTCTGCACCATGGCATCCAACCCCAGGGAGGCTGGATGTGTGAGGGAATAAAACAATGGACAGTGTGTAGTCTCTTGAGATGCGAACAGATCCACCTGAACTTGCCCGAAGCAATTCCAGAGGAGCTCCATTCCCCAGGAACCACACCCTGCCTCAACAGGAAGTCTGCCCTCTTGTTCAGAGGTCCTGGAATATATATTGCTCAAACTGACAATAACTTCCCCTGAGCTCATAACAGGACTCGATGTATCAGTTTCCATAATCGGAGTGAGTGCAAACCCCCCTGGTGATTTATGTGCAGGCCAAAAGGTATCCCGTTGGATGCTGCTGCCATCAAACCCAACAGTCTCTGAAATTACTTTACAGTGAGTGACTGGCCTAGCTTCACTTTGCTCATGGCTTCGAGGATCAAAACTACTCGAGCGGGCGCTAGATGAGCCCTCATAGTCTTCAAATCCCATACTACGCCTAGAAAGGTGGTACTCTGACGTGGAGATAACACACTCTTCTTTGCATTTAGCCTTAGCCCCAGCGTGCTCATGTGAGCACGAACAGCATCTCAATGCTGAACCGCCAGCTGTTTTGACTGTGCCAGAATGAGCCAATTGTCTATATAGTTCAGAACGCAGATGCCCTGGAGTCTCAGAGGAGCCAGAGCTGCATCCACGCACTTCGTGAACGTGCGAGGAGATAAAGCTAGGCCGAACGGAAGAACCTGATACTGGTATGCTTCGCCCCTGAAAGCAAACCTGAGGAACTTCCTGTGTTGAGGAAGGATAGAGACATGGATGTATGTGTCCTTCAAATCTATTGTGACACACCAGTCTTCGGACCTGACCTGACACATGATCTGTTTTAGTGTGAGCATCTTGAACTTTAGTTTCATTACGGTTTTAACTGACACAGATCTAGAATGGGACGCAGCCATCCATCCTTCTTTGGAACTATAAAGTACCGGCTGTAAAACCCTGACTCTCTGCTGTGGGGAGGGACCCTCTCTATAGCCTCTTTTTGCAACAGAGTCTGTACTACTGTTCCATAACCAGAGCCTGCTCAGGGCTGACCAATGTGGATATAACCCCGTTGAACTTGGGTGGGCGTGACCCGAACTGTATTCTGTGCTCGTTTTTTACTGTCTGCAGGACTCAATCAGAGATATTTGGCAGAAGTTTCCACACTGCTAGAAAATCTATTAAGGGAACCAGCCTGGCTGGCCTCTGGTGTTTGTTGAGCAGTCAGGGAGCAACTGAACTTATCCTTTTTGAGCCCTCCTTGGAGCTTCCCTGTGCCACTACGTTTCCTGGGCGGACATGGAGATGTGTACTCGCTGAGGACTGCTGCACCCTGAAGCACACGAGGTGGCAGAGTTGGCAGAACGGCCCCCTGTTGGCACCGAGAGGAGACAGGCACCGTGTAATGAGGTGAACACCGACTCTCCTCGGAGGGGGCTGCCATCAGAAGCCTGACGCCACTGGCATCAGGACTTCTTTGCCGAAGCCTTCCTAGAGATAATAAGTCCTCAGATCTGCTTTACCTCAGGAAGACTTCGACTGAGAGTGCTGCCCCACCAACCCCCAGTCTCTCTGTATATAACTCTCTCCTTTTGTTGTGCTCTGTACGAGGAGGACACACTTGGCTGGAGCTGCTCCCACCCAGCAGCCCCAGGGACATGAGACTTGCGAGGACGGAATTTCTGAAATGCTGCTGACTGTTTTTTAGCTTCCTGAAACCTCTCGACGACTGTATTTACTGAGTCACCGAAAAGGCCAGCAGTGGAGATAGGAGCGTCTAAAAGGAACTTTTTATCTCTATCCTTAATTTCAGATAAATTTAACCATAAATGTCTCTCCGTGGCCACCAGGGCTGCCATAAAGCGGCCGATGGATTTGGGACAAATCAGCGGCTCTCCTAATCTCCACTATGGTTTCATGTCCCACTTCCTCACATTCGTCATCAATGTCCCGCAGCAGGTCAACCTGATAAGCTTGCAATACCGCCATTGTATGTAAACAAGAGGCTGCCTGACCTGCTGCCGAGTACACATTCCAAACTAATGCTGATGTTGCTCATACTGATTTAGTGGGTAGCTGCGTGGCTTTCAGCGACGATGCCGATTCAGGAGAGAGATAGCTCGTGAGCATCTCTTCAACCCGCGGCACCGCCACATAACCATGCTGTTTTAGTCCTATTATGTTTGAATATGCTGATGTGGCTGGACTAAATACTCTGTATGAAGTATGAATGTTTTTTCTATGACTTCGACACCTTGGTGTGAAGGTCAGGAAAAAACGGCAAGCCCCACTTTGGAGGTTGTGATCTGGATGGAAGGAATTATTTCATCTAATTTACTGGACGGACGAACTTCCTGCATCTTGGCTGGCCAGTCTATTTTTAACCTGGCAACAGCGCGAGTCACAACCTCCATTAGCTCCTCGTGAGCGTGTGTATGAGGTGGCGAAATATCCTCATCAAACTTATCCAGGCTCACAACATCCAGCTCCTCAGAGCTGGAATGCTGCTGCACCTGCTCTTCAGCGCGAGCAGAAGAAACCGCAGAGCGTGCTTCTGACTCGCGAACTGAAACGTCATATCTAGCAGGTAAAGGCAGAGAAAGGGGATCACCCGTCTCTAACCCTGCTACTAGATCCATTTGTGAACCCCAGGATGCAAGCCTTCGCTGTGCCTCGGCAGCAGCGGGACCCGAGCCCTGAGGAACGTAAGCTGAAGTGGCCTCCTCAAAGAGCGTTCGGTGGGACCGGAACGTTTTCATAGCCAGCTTCTCACAATGCTCGCAGCCAGGCCCCTCGAGGGCTGCCTGAGCATGCTCCAGTACCAAACACATAACACAGAGCAAATGCGTGTCCCCACCCGTGATATAACGAGGGCAAGGAGACACACACTGTCTGAATTGTTGATTCGCCATTATACTTTCTTTTTGAGAGACACACACACATTTTTTGGACAAACGATTTCATACACAGAGCGCTTGTGAAGACACAGAAGCTGACACTGTTTGGTTAAGGGGTGCTTTATAGTTTCCTGGTCAATGACGTCACCCGCCTATGATGTCCCGTCACGCCATTGGACTGATTTCACGAGTGCTTCATGACGCAATCACGCAGAGGCGTTCCCGCAGCATCTGATGCAGCGCGAGTTCGCTTGAAAGGGAAATAATCTTATTTCTGTTTGAGAAAGAAACAAGAAACAAGATTTCAACAGAAACCCACTTTATTTTGATTTTATTTTCCAGAAAACAAGAAAAAAATATCTTATGTAATACTTATCTAGTAAATGCATCTTGATTTAAGAATTTTTTGATATTTAGACTGGAAACAAGACGAAACAAGACAGTAAATAAGAAATAAGATAGTAAATAAGAAAAGCATTTTTTGTAGTGATGATCTACAGTATTCCACTTGTGTGGGGTGGGCAATGTAGTTTTAAAATGTAACTTTTGTCTCAAGTCTCTCCCAGATCTGACAGACAACAAAGCGTAGATCTACTGCAGCTCTTCTAAGCCCATTTCTACTGCATTATTTATTGATCTCAGTGTGGCAGTCCAGTTAATCTGCCTCCTTTAGTCATCATTTGTGAGACTAATATCATAGCCACTGTATTTGATATCATTTACTGTGACATTTGGCCTGCAGGCTTACACAGTTGATTACTGCGAGGCTACTTGTTGTAAATAGACAATATTTGTGTTCTCACAAAGTAGTCAAATATTACATTATAACATTAAACTAATCTAGTTTTCTATTACACTTTCAATAGCATGATAAATCAACAAAGCTCTTACATCCCACATAAGGTGGGGCCCTGTGTGTATAAAATGAATGAAATAACCGGTCTATTATCCTGATACGATCTAATATCATCTGTCTTGGTGGATACTCGCCTGCACAAAATAATGTTGTCATCTATTTTTTGGTTCTCAAACATTTTAGGAAACTTTGATCAAACCAGAGCATCCACAGACCAACAACCGTCTCTCTAATTCTTTCAAAAACTGAATATTTGCGATTGCATGCTTGAGAAATGCTGTCATCAAAACATCATATTTGAACTAATATAAATATTTAAGATGAATCATGATACTGTCAAACCGTCATTTGTGTCTAGACCGGGCATTTTGCAGATCTATACACTCAACACATGAATGAGGGAAGCGTGAACGTAAGTTAACTAGCCTAAGAAAAAGAGGTTTTTAATGGGATGGCGGACAGCAGTGCAAGTAAAATAATAGATCCCCCAAAGTCCAAAAACCCTGCACTTAACCTTTTCATAGCATTTTGTTTTCTTAGGTAGTCAGATATCGTGATGTATCATCATGGGTTGCCTAGCTATATTTTGATTATTGCAGAATTGCTGTATCATGTTATTATCGGTATTGTGAGCCATGTATCATATCGTATCGTATCGTGAGGTACCTTGTGATTCCCACCCCTATTATTGAGGGGAAAATGACAGTGTACCTTTACTCTGGAAAAAATTGTATCTTTAAAGTCACAATGCAATGCAAGTAGAGTCAGATGTTTTATTCTGTATTGTAATGTGTGTCCAAGTGAAACGGTTTATTAAAAGAAAAAAGTAGGGCTGGGACTTTAATTCATCGGTTGTTAATTGGATGAAAGCATGAATTTGTAATAAAGGGGTAGGGTTAATGAAGACAAAACATAAGTCCAGCACATTACCAGAGAGAAGATTGTCATTTCTCCACAAGATGCAAATAAATAAATAAATAAATAAATAAATAGTTAAAATAAAAAGTTACAATAAATAACATGCATTTAGAAAATAGACTTCAAGGGTACAATACCTTGTTACTGGGGCAGTACCTCAAAAGTACATTCATATCTACCTAAAGGGCATATATTAGTACCGTAAGGGTGCACATTGCCAAATCAGTACCCTTTGAAGGCACAGTGCATTGAGCCTGTTTATCTTAAAAGATTCAAAAGACCCTAACATCATTTATATACTCTGAGTCTCAAAGATTATTTATTTATTTTCCATGGACGAAGTACTCTTTTTGTATTCAGTCCTATTTGAAGTCATACTAAAGGACAGCAATGGTCACAATCACAGTGGTAGGTTAAGGTAACAGAATTCAGTCTGATGGTAATTGGTGCATGAATGATCGTTTTTTAAAGGCTAGACAAAGCATTACAAACAATCCAGTCTCCAAGGAGCCCCTTAACAAGAATCAAAAAGGCTTAGTAGTGACAGGGAGCCAAAGTATTTTCAGATAATGAGTATAAAAAGTTCTCTGAGAAGTTTAATGGACAATTATGCTGCCCCCGCACAGCAAACTGTCCAAGCCTCCATCAGCATCACTGTCGTTATGATCCTCACTGCTATTATTACTGTCACTATTAACGTCGCCTCATCATAATTATCATTATAATCTCTATGTTATTTCAGACTACATTAACAAACTGCCCAGAGACAAAGCCTACACCTGGTCATTAGAAAAAAGTATCACGAAAAAAGGGACGTGAAAAGTGCAAAAAAAAATAAAAACAGTGACGAATGAAACAGTCAGCTCCAATTATCTTTCCCAAAGAATGCTCCACAGTGCTTCGTACAACCGGGAAAGCAACCTGCATTCTACAAAGATCATGCTAGAGCCGAGTTAATGAGGGCCGACACAGGACCACCTCTGACTTTGTCTGTGTAATCTCTGCATTTTAACCAGCTCTCCTTCAAATTCTCATCTCTGATGACTGCCTGCTCCATGGACCAGGTTTCATATCCTTACAATCTCAAAAGCATGCTAGGCAGGTTGAAAATCCCGTCAGGTTATATGTTGTTGGGAAAACAGATTCTGGGCTCTTTCAAACATTTAAAACAGCACCAAAGGGAGGATTAAAATGAGTAAAACTAAATTTTGTTGGCACTAACAACACTAAGGTCATGGGTTTGAATCCCTAGGAAAGCATAAACCAATAAAAATGTATAGCCTGAAAGCAAGTTGTTAAAACTAACGCAAAACTTTCATGGAAATTCTTGCTGTATGAGTGCTTGTCAACCACAAGAGCCCACAAAGGATTGTGTTATGGAGTCATGGCTGTCCTATGGCCTCAATTTGCCTCACAGCTTACCTTATCCCTCCCTGTGGACCCACACAACCACATTAATGCAACTTTGCATTTGCTGGACCAAAAAGAACAAACCACAGAATACTAGAGAGATACAAGTTTTTTTTGTTTTTTTTTTGCTGTTTTTTTCAGCTAAATGTTGGCATGCTTTTGCTCTGTGCTTTTATATGATAAGCGCTAAATGTTCTTCACGGCACGGTCCAATTTGGGGTGAATGAAGCCTTGTTACATGCAAGTGTCATATGAAGCACAGCAGCATGTTCTATAGATATGATAGGCCATTAAACCTGTGTGGCACATTTGAGCTCCACTGAGTATTTTTATCTTTAAAGCATTACTGGGGAAGTCAAACAACTCTGCTAAACACCTCAAACAGCTAGACAGCCTTAGCAAACAGCACTGTCAAAAAAGTGGAGAAACACTAACAGAAATTAAGGCTTTTCAAACTACACATCACCACACTTAAAACAACTTCTCATGGTTTAACCTTAGTAACAGTAGCTGTGCTGTTTATTACAGAAATGTCTATTAGGAGGAGGAGGAAATCTATTTCATTTTTATTACATCTGTGATTATACAACTGTGATATTCAAGAGGAGGGAAAAAGCTTTTAGGTCTTCAGGAAAACATACATTTTCATTAGAAGCAAAGTCAGTTGTGGTCTAGTCAAGGGTACAGTCAGAACTAGTAGGTTTAACTTAATTAATATAATCTACACTACTGTTCAAAACTTTGGGGTCAGTACGATTTTTTAAAGGAAATAAAGGACTTCTTTCTAGTCATCAAAGAATCCTGAAATGGTTTAAACAAAAATATTAAGCAGCATGACAATGTTTTAAACATTGATAATAAGAAGAAATGTTTCGTAAACATATAATAAGCATATTTGAATCATTACTGAAAGATCATGTGACACTGAAGTAATGATACTGAAAATCCAGCTTTGCCATTACTGGAATAAAATGTTTTTTTTATTTTTTTATCACAATATTACTCAATTTATACACTATTTGAACTGTATTTTTAAATACATTAAATGCAACTTCTTTCAAAAATATTAAAAAAAAAAAAAAAAAAATCTTACTGACCCAAACTTTTGATTTGGCGGTATAATTTGTTGATTTTTATATAATCCCATAAGTGTAAAAGAATACAGCTCAATTTTCTTTAAAATGCTTTCTTGAGAAAAAAGCTGAAGCCAGCCAAGTGCACTTCTCTGACTCAGCTCTGAGTTACTTTTCCATGGAATCCGAAACCAAGATGCAAAATAGCCTGGCGCATTGTGTTCTCAAAGTTCACACTGGCCCCTGCAGACACTGAAATACCACCAGTCTCTGTTGGAACACTGACAATTTCTCTTGACAAAGAAAGTAGCGGGATGTTCTTTGGAGACTCTTCCTCTTCTTACTGTTCTGCAGCAGAATTGGCCACTCTTCAGTCAACATTAGCTTCCTCAACTGCTTTGCTAACACACTTGAAATGATTGCTGGGGTGGACTGAACTTTTCGGTTGCCTCTTGACCAGATTGGATGTTATAAGACAAGCCTTCAAGCATTTACTGTCAGAGAAAACTTAGCAAATGTCTCTTTTTTTAGGTCAATAAATTATCTTTTGAGTGTTATCAGACTTATCAGTGTCTGGATGTATTGTTGTAAAGTTCATTGAATGATGGGTGTAGGTTTTATCAAACACAGATAGAGTTAATGTCCCCAGAAAGCAAGACAATACTGGTACCAGTCATAGGCAGAGTTTCACTTTTGTGCTTCAGCTTTACTCATTCTACACTAAAAGGATGAGATAAAACATAAAATGAGAAAGAATATGAATTATATTATTGTATATATTATTTTTATTCATAGCTCAGACAAAATTGGCTCGGGCTGGGGGTCTGGGGGTAGCTTGCCAAATTATTAATATAGTATATTATAAGTACAGTAGTTGAACTATAGTAACACTTTTCTTTAAAAAATAAAATTAAATTAAATTAGCTATGCTACAAAGTACTAAAAATATACAACAATCCAATGACAATTTATGATTTTATAAAATAAAAAAAAATTAAAAATGGCACAAAACATTAGGGCATCTCAATTAAAAATATTAATTAAGGTGACACATTAAAAATTATTTTCTGGCACAAAGTATGAGGGTTTTTGATTTAAAAATCTCAATTGGGGTGACAATGTGAAACTTGAACAGATGCATTTATTCTAAACACAACTAAAAGTTATACTATACAGAGAGAGTTGAAAAAAATAGCAATGGTCAAAATTATAAATAATAAAATTCAGGATTTATTAAGTAAGATATTAAATAGATATTAAATAAATAATTAAATAAGAATTAAAAAAAAATAAGAACTAAAAATACCTACAGTGGTACAGAGAAAATCTGTGAATTTTTCATTTAACTGTATGATCTAATTTATTACAACTCTCATTTGAACTTTCCGACATAATAAATAGAATTTTCCATCAGAGATGGCTGTTTGGTAGTGCAGCACTAATACTCATTCAAAAAAGTAGTTTGTTACCAGAAAGGATTTTATGTTAAAAACAACTGAACTACTGTCATGCTGCTACTGACAATTGTAGTTAGTAGCGCTACTACTTTTAGCTGCTTCCAACACTGGTTGCTAGACTGTTTACTGTGGACAAATGAAACAGTTATGTACAATGTTTAAAAGCAATCTCACAGTCAGTTGGTTCAGGAAAATGATTTTCATGACAATCCAAAACCAAATATACCTAATATCTGTGAGAAAGGAATTAAAGAATTAAGGGAATGCAGTGTATCTCAGTGTGACAAAGCTGAAAATTACCATTTTGCATGTTGTTGAATATATGCATAAGCCTCTTCATTTACTTTCCACCAGAGTTTATTTATGGTTACATATCTGCATGAATAAACCAAGAGCTGGGTCGAAAGTCAAACTTATTCGACCTTAGAGACTCTCGCTGTATTGTTTTCGCAAAAGTAAGAGGAAGCATCATGACTTAAACTGTCACTGTGCTCTTCTTCTTCTTCACGTACATTGATACTCTCGTAATGTTCAGATAAACTGGTGTTTTCCACAAAGATGCACTAAAGGGAAATGTAAGCGTTTAAATCGAATGTCACTCACAAGGTTATTACTTCCCTCCCTAGTGCTTGCCTGAGCATTTACATGATGCTGACCCAAGCTACGAAACACAATATACCACAGAGCTAGAGCACGCTGCTATTTTCAGAGCAGACTCCTCACCAGGGAATACACGGGACAGTATCTTAGAATCTCTAGCACAAATTAGTCATTTAGACCCCTCCCCTTTTCAAAACCAATTTCCGTCCTTACAGTAGCATGTATTACCCTCTCAGAAACATAAATTTGGCATGCTAATTCTTAAAGCTCTTGCTGAGATGTGCACACACCACAGAAGTAATGAATCTTGAACATATCTTCGGAAGTAGGCTAAATTGCTTTTTTGTATTTTTTTTTAGATCAGTCTTTAGTGAGGCTAGCTGATGCACATTTAAAACGGTTGACACTGGTGAAACTCTGGAAAGCAAATGAAAATGGGTCACAGTTGGATGCCACTAGGATAGGCTGCTAGAAATACAGTAGTTTACTGGATTTATGCAATGGCAAACCCGAAGGACAGATAAATTGCCTCTCACCTGGAAAATCAATAGCAATCAGTGCCAATCCTTTTCAAGCTGATCCTTTTGGGAATAAGCTGCCAATTTGCCAAAACCAACTGCTTAAATGGTTTGTAATAGCAATGAAAGGATGCATAAACTGCTAGCATAGAATGCTAGATTGGGCTCATTCCTACCTGTACTGAGGTGAAGGGACTCCAGATGCCTCACAGGTTAAAACAGCCTCCTGTTCAGTGGAATGGATGGGTAGTATCAGGTCCTCTGGTTCCGTTTTCCAGCTTGGACCAAGAAACTTTGTGTCTTCTGCTTGTGCTGATGAGACTGAGACAGAAGAATCCCATTTGTTTTACATTCAATTAAAAATACATCTTTTAGACCTCAATGTCCAACTTTACTCTGTTTATTATAAAGTTTAGCATTGTTAATTATTTATACATTTATAGGGATTGTTCACCCAAAAATTAAAATTCTGTCTTCATTTACTCACCTTCAAGTTGTAAACAAGTTGAATATGGGTAATCAAACAGTTGATGGACCCCATTGACTTCTATTGCATGGAAAAAAATACTATGGAAGTCAATGGGGCCCATCAACTGTTTGGTTAGCAACATTCTTCAAAATATCTTCTTTTGTGTTAATATAATCATACAGGTTTGGAACAACTTGAGGGTGAGTAAAACAGAATTTTAATCTTTGGGTGAACTATCCCTTTAAGGAAACTCCTCAAAGGTTTGGATGCATAAATGGATCTCAATGATCCATTCAGTATCCAAATCTGGTGTGCATTGGGACAAGTCTTTAACCACAAAGTGAAAACAGGGATCTAGCATTATAATATATACAAAGGAGGGTCAATAGCTTAATATTTTCATAACTTGGCCTAAAATATAGTGCTTGAATAGATACAAAATTTAAACTGATGCAAAACGGCAATATTCTTTTATTATAATTATTGTGCATGTTTTGACAGCTTCTTTCATTTGATAATACTGAAAATATCCAGAACTATATGGAATACATACCATTATTCACAAATCTTTTGCAAGTCCATATATGTATTTTTTCTAGAAGTGTGCTTCAGGTGAAGCACACCCCCCTGTATTTACATAGACGTTCACACCCCCCATTGTCATAATTTTATCTTAATAGATTCAAAGCACTCGCAGCCATTATTTTCTCTATTATTTAACACTACAGTGATACACCCTGCAGCCATATTTGTGAGATAGCCAGAGAATTCTGCAAACATGCTGAAACACCATACTACAGGAAAATACACTCCTGTGTTAGCTGCTGTTGTGGAAATATCAACAGAAAAAGGTTGTGTGTTTCATTTCTGAAATTACACACCATTACTATAGGTTATTTGATGCATGTACCAGTTATAATTGTTCTGTGTTTCGGTTTCATGAATACAAGATGAAAAGAAAATGATTTAGTCTTTATTTCCCCACACAATAGCATCTGCACTCTCATTAATCAATCCTTCTGTTATAAATTCTGCCATCAATGAACAAGTTGCCTCTGTGTTCCATTTGTAATCCACTGCATCCAGAGAGTCAGGAAGAGGCAGCAGTTTCAAATATGATACAGACAAGCCTCCATCCCATCCCATATTTATCTTTGACAAACACAGGTATTGGGCCACAGCCTGCAGCCTTTGCTGAGACCAACCATAAATGGATATAAAAGGACTGGATAAAGAGAAATTAAAGGGGTCCTGAATTGAAAAATCAAAAGACGAAGCGTTTCGGAATTTTTCACATTATAATTTTGCAATGAAAGCAGAATCAGATCAACACCTACTTATATAGCCCCGCCCATAATGCTATAATCAACACTTTTCACAATTAGTTAATCTCGACAGCTGTATTAGTAAAAACGTGGTAAAAGTTTCCGATGAGTTCCACATATAATAATTATTTTATATGCCAAGATGTTAGCCAATCATAGCAGTGGGCATTTACAGTGAAATCTTACAGCAAACATGCCCCTTCCAACAGAGAGTTCAAATCAGAAGGCTAGAAATCTGGGTAGAAAATGGCCTTTTATTTCTAAATGATGAAATGAATGATGTAAAATCAATATAAGTGCACCTAAGAAAACATTATAAAATAATAAAAATGCAGTTCATGACCCTTTAATATTTTATTCAGATGATCAAAAGTAAAAGTAAAGACATTTATAATGTTGCAGAAAATTATATTTCAAATAAATGCAAATAAATATATAAAAAATATATTTCAAATAAATAAATTTCAACTTTCTATTAAAAAGAATCCTGAAAAAATAGATCACATTTACACAAAATTATTAAGCAGCACAACTATTTTCAACAGTGATAATAATGTTTGATTTCTGAGAGATAATGAATGATTTCTGAAAAGCCCTCAAGACTGCAGTAATGGCTCCTGAACATTCAGTTTTGCTATCATAGGAATAAAATGCATTTTAAAATGTATTTAAATAGAAAAACTTTAAATGGTAATAATATTTCTTAATATTACTATTATTACTGTATGTTTAATTAAATAAGAGAGCAAAGGAGACAAAAACAATACGTTTCTTACCAGCCCCAAACTTTTGAACAGTAATATTTTCATATATAATGAAAAATAACTTGGGGCTCAAAATTAGGGTTAGATGTTATTCATTTATATTTATATGAGTGGTGATTTTAATACTTCAAACAATAAGCACAATATAACTTTCTCAATATATCTATATTTATTTTCTGGACATAATATGATAATTCAATTCAATGATATTCAAAACAACAATATACTCAAGATGAATGCGTGTATCAACTCATCACACCTCGACCGAGGACTGAATGAATTGAGAGCTTAAAATCATAATGAAATTGTTTCTTTCATGACAGTCCATTGCACACATTCAGACAGAAAAAAAAAAAAAAAAAAAAAAACAGCAGGACAATAATTTACCTGCGAGGCAGCCAATGATTGATAGCACCACAAGTCGTTTCCATAGTAACGTCATCTTTAGTTGCCAAGGGCAAGTATGACTCTCATCCAATTGCTTGTGAATGGAATTATTTCTCTCTTGAATGTGAGACGTATAATCTGTGGGGGAAAGTAATTACAGAAATAATTAAAATAAGACATTCTGATTCAAATATGACAGCTTCTATTCTATAGACAGATCTAAAAGATTACACCCCTTTTGACAAGATCACCTTGACCGTAGAGACAAATACTGGTGAAATGTGGCTGGATCAAAGAGAAAGTTAACAACCGAGTTGTTTTCAATGTGACCAAGAGCAACTAAAATATTAAAGCACTGTAAACAAAAGCCCTGGGAGACTAGAGTCAAAATGTGCAGAAAATCAATGCAATGATGTTTTGAGTATAAATGACAGATGGAAGCGACGCTCCGATGGAAGAATAAAGCAAGAAAGCAGACAGTTAGAAACCCCCAACTGTTAACTCCCAACAAAATATTCATTCCACATTTAAAAGAAAGTAACAACTGCTTTAGAGAATTTCTGCGTTTGTTGTGAAGCCTGATGCAGTCTAAATTATGCCTTATTATTCATGATACCAAAGAAACAAACAGAAACCTGCAACATCAGAGAAATCAGGGGGCTGGAATTTGTTGACCTCAAAAGCTACTTTCTCTTGACTATTAATAGGAGCTAGAAGCCAACCTAAATACTGTTAGCCGCTTTCACTAGCACATAGCATTCCTCCCACATATACAGGCAAAATGACATCTTCGGGGGCCCTGCGTAGGGTTGAATCTGACAGAATAATTCGCAATGACTTCTCGGAGGACCTTTCATTTTGATTACCAGAAATGCATCCATTTACATACGAGGTTCATGCATATCTCAATTACAATGTGATGCCATCTTGCAGGAAATATTCCTGCATTCGAAATGGAACAAAAAGCAGGGGTCTCAAAGTGTTTTTTTTTTATAAAGTTGAACTACTTTAAATTTAACACATCATCAAAATGAAGTATTCATGATGCTGAAGACACAATGCTATGTGTGCAAAAAACAACTATTAAAAAAAGACTGCAGACTGTAGACAATACAAGAAGCAATGTGTACTAAAGTTCAAAAAGTATATTCAGTTCAATAATGTAATAAATTTAGTGTAATACATTTTTACAGAACATATTGATTAGATATAGTCAGGGTGCATGGTCTGAAGCACATGGCTCAGGTGCATTTAGAGCTATCTGAATCCACTTTTGCTAATTTAACGACGGAAAAAACAGTCGGTGTGCCAGGCACATGGTCTAAAAGGGTTGTACCTACACTCTTAATGAGTCATGGGTCTGTTTTGGCCGTAACGTGCAATAAACCAATCATCTCCCATTCCCTTTAAAATCCAGATACGCTTGCACCATGAGGGATTCGCTATTTACATGGTGGTATTTGCGAGAGGAAAGACTGAAAGACTGAGGAAACCCTTTTCCAGAGAGGAATCCTTTTATTTTTAATATTTAAAAATGTTTGTATGCCACTGCGCGTCCCTTGTATGCGTGTCCTGTGTATGCGCGTTGTGCGCCCGTCTATAGACGCATTTAACTAACGCGTTCTTTAAATAACACAAGAAATACTGTTTTTTTGGTCAATGATGCAGTTGCCTCAAAATAGCAACGTGCCAACAATGCGCCTGAACACACCTCGTTTTCAGACCATCATGGGCGAACAGATGGGCGTGAGTGCATTTGCTATTTAAACAACGTGGCGCTGGACGTGAAAATGATAACTGCGTTGGGCTGAAACTAGCAAAAAATACTTGTGTCGTGCCTGGCGTTGCATTGCGCCGGGTGTATGATTGAGCCCTAAATCTTAATTCATTAATTGCTGAAAAGCCCAAGTAATTTATCTGATTACAATGTTTAATTGACTGACATCCCAAGCTTTTGATAATGTTGCACAGTCAGAGCTAACATACAATGAATTGGTATGGTACACTCTTAAAAATAAAGGTTCCAAAATGTAGTTTTCACAGCAATGACATTTTGGTTCATTTTAGTGAACAGCTTTTTTCTTAGTGAACCATTTTCACTATAAAGAACTTTTTGTGAAATTGCAAGGTTCCATGATTTTCTTTATTGAACCACAGATGCCTAAAGAACCTTTATATTTAAGAATGTATATTGATTATCTAGTTCACTTATTGTTCACTATACAGTAGCGATGCTTTATATGCTGCTCTTTTATATGCTATCATATGGGCTTCTGGATCAAAAAGCTACATTTACTATATTTAATTAGTACTCATAGATGTTTTCTTGACAAGCTGGAATTCACTTTGGGATTTTTATAACATTTCATGAGGAGCTCACTCCTGTGAGTATTGGAGATTTTCTTTTATTTGCTTTATTTTGCTTTGAAAATCCCTAACTGTCACAGTTCCAGCTCTATAGCCCGAGGCAATATGATTTTTTTTTCTATCTACAGAACCAGTTAGTCAGCCTTTATTAAACACCCTGAGGTTTTAAACCATTTGTATACATACTTATCTCAGTTATGTTTAATCTTACTCATTTCTGGTATACTAGCCCTTTAAATCAATAAACACATGAAGGCTTAGAAGAAGGGTAATCTGCTATCTTTGCATTATAATTGCATAATCTTCAGAGGAGACCCTTGTTTAGTGCTGTATCCTAGTGGGGATAACTGCTGGGTGTCTGTCGTAATTGCAGGGACAGGGGGTCTCTGGGTGGATTTGCCTGGCGTCTTTTAAGTTTGGGGGCGCATTATGCCGCAGGAAACTCTGTCAGATTGGATTACACAGCTCGGCTTTTTACACAGGACAAGAGGGAAGAGGAACTGTAGCTATAGTCCTCTCATGAAAAGCATTTCTGTTGTCATTGTTTCTCATTGTGACCTCTGCATGCAACCTCAATGCATCTGCATAACTTTGTTTAAAAAAAAGTGAGTGGGACAGGAGTGTGTGTGTGGGACTCGGGGGTGTAAATTAAACTCAATTTCAGTATTGTGTCAGAGATTCTGGGTTCACATTTTTTCTCATTAAAACCAAAGATGTAGAGATTTTCTGCAATGCCATTAAGCGATAGATTGAAGAGCTTGCCTGTGTGAAGACTGTCCACGAGAGCCAAGACAACACTGTTGCCTTCCGCCACTGATAACAGCGGCGATGAGCACTCAGCATGATTTCAAAAACAACACATTCCAGCGCCAGATCGCCTCTTATTTAACACTAACAGACAAATTGCTAATCAAGAGATGTTTCTTTTGTACTACATACATCCGTGCGGCGAGATGTTTCAAAATGTGGTGGGGACGATATCGAACCATGGCAAAAAGCGGTGGGGTGCAAATTACGCCTATGCCTGCATGCAACAAAAAAGCATGCTAACAGGCACACCAACAAAATAAAGGACAACTCGCACCCCACAGCAAGGCTTTCAAGGACAGATTTCTGTTGGAAAAATGTAGGTTAAGAAAAATGAATGTATTTTGCAAATTGTGTGCACGTCACATCCAGCAACACAAGAGACAGGGCATGAATTGCAATTACAACTAATCTCTCATGAGCCTCCCAAAAACTGAGTTGTGTGGTGTTATTTACCACCAGCTTCCACCAACTATCTTATTAAGCAAAATGATGAGCATTCGACTGGCTAATGTAATGAGGCAGTGCGGCATCACCTCAGCAACAGTGCTATGCAATTGCAAACCATTGCATGCTTCTATTTCACCAGTAAATGAGATCACTTCTTGGATAGCACAAACATTGTTTTGGCATATACTTGATATAAGAAGTGGTTAAAGGCATATGTTTTGCCCAAAGGAATCAATTGCAATTCATGCTGATTTCATACGTGTCGAGATCTGAGGACTGGACCAACATGCAACATGAGGTCTACATGTAAACATAATCAGTTAACACAATGTATTACATAGATGCGACAGTATGGGGTGTGTTGATAAATATGCTGAGCATTGTTGGTCTCATTATGGTGCATGATATGCTAGCAACCCACTGGTTGATGATGAAAAATATACATTGAGCCAATCATCATGTAAATCTCCCACTTGAAGCTATAAAATAGATTCTACTATAGATGTTGATTTTGTGGTTGGTTATGCAATAAATCCTACATGTAAATCAGATTCAAGCAGGGCGGGTTCTAGGGGTGTTCCTACTGATTACTCAGTTAGTCGATTACTTATCAAAACAATACCTGAATACTTGTGGTTTATGACATACAAAAATAATAGTTTGTCAACAAGTGTTTATTAATTGACAGCCCAATGTTTGCAACAATTATGTGTCTTACATATATTGAAAAACATAATGGGTTTCATTTTGTATTTAGCATAGGCAAAATAACACATTGTAAAATGGCACAACATTGTAACCTTAACATTTGAGTCTTTGTTGTTGAACAGTATGTGCATACATATATATACAACATTAGCCTCCTCATTTAAAATTTACAGGTCTTTAGTATAAAAACAACAATGGATCTGTACTCACATCAAATCTTCACTCAACCAGTTCACGATAGTTTATAATAAAATAAGACAAAATTCATGTAGTCTAATTGCTGACATCGTCCTTCTGGTTCAGTGGTTTGTGTTAAGAAAAAAAAGCTTGTTAAGATGTGAAGTATGCAGAATGGTTATTGTGCGCTCAAGTACTCAATGGTTTCTGACAGCGCCGACTAGTGGTTGAAGTAATCGACTACCCGACTAGTATATGCAAGCCCTAATGTGTTCCTGGATCAACATCCTTGTTGGTCCTGGAACAATATTTTATTAACATTTTATTAACATTAATATTTTATTATTTAGGGCTAGGTTTAGGCGGTTCTCAACTGTTAAGTTGCAACTCAGACAGCCCTGAAAAACTATGTCTTTTGGCTGGAACGTTGTTCCAAAACCAAAAACTAATGTTGATTAATGAACACATCCTACTTGGCAAACTCAGTCATCTCTTGACAAACTGGAGTTCTAGAGGGAACAGCCCCTGAAACCATCCCCGTCATGCTCTTGAGCAAGCCACTTAACCCCAGGTTACTCTAGGGGGATTTTCTCTTTAATAAGTGTGCTTTAAGATGCTTTGGAGAAAAGGGACAGTTGAACCTGCATTATGTGTACTTTTAGATTATAATTACTGTAGATCAACTGCTTGGTGGTAACATTTGGTGTAAGAGCTGGTTTCGTACTCCTGCTATAAATCATCAGTTTTTGTAACAATGTGCTTGACTGTATATTTTCTTTAAGCCAATGGTAATAAATCATATACCATGCATGACCATCAAGCCATAGCAATTCAAGGTAGAAAAGCCATTTGCTACAACCAGTGTTGGCATTGTTAACTATTAAACTATTAAATAGTTTCAGTTAATTTAAATGAAGCTGAAATAAAATAAGATATAAATAAACTTTAACTTAAAAACTTACATGAAAAGAAATGTTGCCTAAAAGAAGTTATAGTACTAAAGTTACTAAAACACTGAAATATTAATAAAATAGCTGCAGGCAGCAATTAAGGGTCAAGCATCACAGAGTCAGAATGAAGAGAATCAAGGCAGTGAGCATCATACTAACTTGGTTGAAAGCCCATAAATACAATCACTTGTAATGTGACATAACTGCTTATTAATTTTAATCGATAGGTGTCGCTGACACCAAATTGCTCCAGTCTGGTCAGTGCTGGATGACAATTATGCACAAAGTTTGGTGTCAATATGTCAAATCTTTCCAGAGATAAAACTTTGTTTATCGACACAAAATCCATAACTTTTTGCCGGCATGGCCTGAAGATGAGACTTGAATTTGGTGAAAATCAGACAAATGGTCTAGGAAGAGTTTGAAAAGGTAGTTATTAAAGAGAATCAAAATGGTGGACAGGAAGTTTGGCTGACTATGGCAGAATTGGTATCTATGTTCTCGGCATGACCCAAGGAATCTATTAAGACCAGTTTCATTAAAATAGACAAATTTAATGATTTATTTTTTATTTCTATTTAATTATAATTTTTGATCATTTTCTCGAAACATTTTGAGTACCTTCAGGGCATGGTTACCACGATTTGGTATCGATATTCTAAATATAGAATTTTACAACAAAAATCTAAATGGCCAATGCCCAAAATAGGTTATCATTTGACTCGGCATTCTGCACCCAATCTAAAGAGAACAGCTTTGGGATTTTTGACCAAACTGTTTAGAAGTTATAAGCAAAAATAGATATTTTTCAAATCTCCTCACCACTAAGTGGCACTGTGCCGAAGTTGTGCAGGCATCATCAGGTCATGGTTGTTATAACACACACCAATTTTGGTCTAAATACATTAAAGCATTGTGGAAATATAGCCTCTTAGTCAAATTTGTTTGCACGTTATTTGAAATTGGTTTGACTAATCAATTTGAATTCCATGGGTTTTTTTGTTGTTATTGTTTTGTTTTTTTGGCATGATTTGAGCAAATCAGAGCAATGGTCTAGGGGGAGTTTGAAAAAAGTTTTTTGATGGAAAATGGCATCATAGGGTGCAATGAATCATCTTGAGCCAAGGAATCAAGGAATCAATTTCTAGCCCCTACGCTTCAAAAGTTATTAGCATAAACAAGAATGTGACTTTGGACAGTTGGCAGTGCTAGGGGGATTGAGGTATAGACTTGCTGTGGTTAATGTCTGCCCTTTATTTCTGTGCCAAATTTCACAGTTTTTTTGTGTGAAATGAAAAAGAAAAACTACAAAGCTAGCATAGTTTAAGCAACTGCCTATCCTGTACAATTATTAGTTACCAATCAGAGGAATAGGGTAAATGTACCTATTAAGCTCACCAAAATCTACATTGAGACATTTTAGTGCACAGGGTATTGATTTGAGTACAAAAAGTTATGTTAAAATTAAATATTAATCTCTCACACAATAATATTTCATTTTATTTTAAATGACAAAAGCATATAAATGAAGATATACATCATTAAATGTAAAAAGTCTGGGTACATGTTTGTACCCTTTAAGCACACCCCTGTTCCCATTGAGCTCACAACATGTTTTTTTTGGGGAAATTCTTGTTTATTTTAAACAACATTTTTAAAGAATAATTTTATAAAGATTAACTTGAAGTGACAACCATCAGTTAATATTTAAAGTCTGTTTATGAAGTATTTACATAGACGTTCAATGTGGATGAGCTTAAAGGGAGCACACTGAGCTTTATTGGAACAGCAAACCTTTTTTTAATTAATACATATTACATTTATAAATTTAAAAGGACAATTTTGGTAAATAAATAATCTAGGTCATGTATTAAGTTCATACATATTTTAATATGAACAGCTTTTATAGAAAATATCTATGAAATTATACTTTTTCTTATTGATGTCACACTGAAGCTGTGATTTTCATAGTAGTGCACCCTTTAAGCTCACCTTACAATAATATGAAATCTTTAAAAATTATAATTTATAATATAATGGATTTAAAAATACAAGCCAGTAATGCCTGTGAAGTAATATATTAGTGTAGCACACAAGCTTATACAGCTAGTAAGCTAACAATGTTCTGTTCTGTGTTGCTAAAACTATCTTTTGGACCTAACTGTAATTATTTCCCACATCCAGGTTCCAGGTTATAATATGCAAAAGTCTAAACATTAATCTCTTAATTTTGCAGTAAGAAGTTATACTTATCCAAAATAAAGGCTTAAACATCCAAAAAATGCACATTTAAGGGGCTACTCTTTTGGTGAAAGTTTTCAGACAGCTTTCAAAATGGCCACCAGACAGTGTGAGCACATGAATATCCATATTTCAGTGTGCAATGGTCTGATTATCTTGAAATTACAGGAGGTACATGGTAACAAACACGTCATTTGGTTAAGACATCATTATTTTTTTTTTTATAATCTGAGCTCAAAGATGGTAGTATGCTTAATTGGTACTTGAGCTTAATAGGTACATTTGCCCTAAAACTTTCAACATGTAGGCTAGATGATTGTTTCCCTGTAAATCATTAGCTTAATTGAGATAAATGAACTTAATTAATAGATGTACATAATAAAATTTTATAAAGTTATATGTGTAATTACAGAGAAATCACCCACAGAAAATGAGATTATGAAAACTGCATTGCTCAGTGAAGTAAGAGAAAAAAGGAGACTCCATCTTCTAAGTAAGCAATGCACAATTGACCAGATCATTTCATTATCATGGAGATCCAGACAAGTCCAGTCTCAAGACCATTCTCGGTAGTTGAACAAATTGTCTTCAAGACCCTGGTTAACACTCTTCACTCCACTGCGACTTTGATGTCAAGCCCAACGGTGAGTTTGAGAATTAACAGCTAAGCTTAGGAACGGTGAGTTTGTGTCAACAACAACAGACTGTTGGCGTGTGAGGGAGAGAAGCTACATCAGGGTCACTGCTCACTGGCTTGATGAGGAGATACTAGACTGCTTTAGCTTGCAAATGTATCAGAGGGAGCAACACAGTTGATATACTTGCATCTACCATGATGATACCCACAGCCAATATCACATCCGGGACAAGATTGAAAGAACTACTACAGACAGTAGGTCTAATCTTTTGAAGGCCTTCAGAGTCTTTGGGTTGCAGGAAGAGACTGACGTGACAGCAGCTGACACTGAGGCTGATGATGACATTGATGATGACACTGAACGGTCATGAGACACTGAACATGAGAGTAAGCAGAGTTTAGAATATCATCTTCCAAAACACCAGCGATGTGCATGTCAGCTGTTAAACCTAGTGGCAACAGCAGATGCTTCTGCAGTGGAAACTCAGAATGTGACCTAGAGAAAGCTATGTGGAACAAAACTGCAAGCTCTTCAACAACTTCTGAGGTAGTGGACGCTGAGTGCCATCCGCAGTTCTTAAGACAAACCAAACCCAATGGTATTCACTATACCTGACTGTGGAAAGGGTGGTCCGTGTAATTATATTAAGTTGAGGAGACCATTCGGAATGTGTGTGGAGCCTTCAAATAAACATGTAAGTACTCGCTGTAGTTATTTTACGTAATATTTTGCCCGTTATAAATCAAGGTTATTACTAAAGGTTGGTTTGCATAAAAATATATTGTATCTTTTAGGTTGAATCCAGCTGAGATTGCCTTTCTGGCTGAGTATGTAGCAGTGAAGAAGCCTGTGACATCAGCACTCACTGTCCTCCAGTCTGAGAGCAACACCCACATGGGATGTTGTTTATGTTCCAACTAAGGGCAAAGCTGAGGAGAATGGAGGCCTCCAGTAAATTATGTTTGTCACTGCTGCAAGCATTACAAGGACTCCAGAAGAGTCCTTGTAATGCTTGAGATTTGGTGAAGTGATGGATGACCCTAAGCTAATCGCAGTTGCCATCCTTTTGCCAAGATTCAAGACTTCATGGACATCTGACACCCAAATCATTGAAAGAGGTAGGATAACCTAACAGCTAGAGGTAGAATAACCTAATGGTGTGTTTTTGTGTGTGTGTGTGTGTGTGTGTGTGTGTGTGTGTGTGTGTGTGTGTGTGTGTGTGTGTGTGTGTGTGGGGTGGGGTGGGCGGTGATAATCTTTGTTCTTTGAACAACTAACAAAACACATTTTTACATGCTTTATGTATAATACCTTTTGTGGGGCTATCTGTAACTCGCGCTTATCTTTTTCATGGTTCTGTAGTTAGTTATAGTCTACAGTACACATCAGTGAGCTTCTCAATCTTGTTCTTTCACTAAACTTGAAGTTACACAGTATATTTGTATTAAGGTTAAGGTTATCTGTAGGTTAAGGTTATATTTACTTAAAACAATTCCAAAACATATCATGCTGTGCGTTTTTCCCCCTTATTAGGTTAGATTACATCTGGAATCATCTGAGATCATTTCCAAACTTAGAGCCCCAGGCCAAGAGATGTGCAATGTCTGATGAAGAGGACTTCTTTTCATCAATGAAGGCAAACCCCCCCCCCAGATGCCACAGGTGAACTGTAGGGATATTTGGCATATACCTCTGAAATCATGGAGCTTCTTCATATGTTCCTGCGTATAAATAAATTGTCTCTGGGTTTAAATACAGGATTTCCTGCTTCAGCAGCCTGTGAATGCTCTGGGCAGCTGTTTACTGCCAAGCAAGCTAGGATTGACTTTGAAAATCAACTTCTTGTGAATCTGAATAAGGCATTTAAGCAGTGAAGTTTCTGTGAAGTTTCTATTGTGTGATAAAAATTTTGTTGTTTCTGGTAGTTCAGTATTTTGGAATTTCTAAATAGAGTATAAATGCAGTTCCCTTTCAGTCGGTCACGTTTGACGTACGTCGGAACAGACCGACGAATCGGGATCTGCTTTCAGAGACCAATCTGCTTCGAGTGTTTCTAAACGAGCCAATACCGATAGGCATGCGGTCCACGCTCCGCCCGCTATGCGGGTATAAATACGGAAGTGGAATACCGCATCCTCGCTTTCTACTTCGGAGCCGAATCCTGTGTTGGTACAACGCTGGGTTTCCTGCGAAGAGCGTTTAACTTAGACGAGTCGGAAAGGATCGCTCGACTTCCTGGTGCTGGTGTGATGGCACGATTCAGCGCCTGCCTGGGCGTTCTCTGAGTGCTCACAGCAGGCTTGCACTATTGAACTGCTGTGAGCCGCGGCCATCTCCCCTGTGTGCTTCAGCACTATCAGAGCGTTTTTCCTTTCTAAAAGAGCAAACACGGTTTGACCCTGCATCTCCAAGATGTCGGGCGGGAGTGCCCCTAGAACAGGTGTCCAGGCATGCTGTGGTCTTCACGGATGCCTCATCCACCGGCTGGGGGGCCACGTGGGTGGCCAGTTTCGAGTCTGTGGACGGGCCCCAACTGCATTGGCATATCAATTGCCTGGAGTTACTGGCAGTACATCTTGCTCTGGGCCGCCTCAAAAAGCCGCTACAGGGCAAGCACGTACTGGTCCGCACGGACAGCACTGCGGCCGTTGCGTACATCAACCATCAGGGTGGTCTACGCTCCCGTTGCATGCTCCGGCTCGCCCGCCATCTCCTCCTTTGGAGTCAGAAGCATCTGAGGTCGCTTCGCGCCATTCACATCCCAGGTGCGCTCAACCGGACAGCCGACGAGCCACCCTGGGCACGGATGCACTGGCACACAGCTGGCCCCAGGACCTACGCAAGTATGCGTTGCCCCCAGTGAGCCTTCTCGCACAGACACTGTGCAAAGTCAGGGAGAACGAGGAGCAAGTCTTGCTAGTTGCGCCCTACTGGCCCAACCGGCCCAACCGGACCTGGTTCTCCGAAGACGGGTTGGAGCAAAGGCTGTCTCCCTCCACCCTTAAAGTGTACGTTGCGGCAATAGCGGCGTATCACGACACAGTTGATGGTAAGTCCTTAGGGAAGCACGACCTAATCGTCAGGTTCCTCAGGGGTGCGAGGAGGCTGAATCCTCCTCGTCCAAACCCGGTACCCTCTTGGGACTTAGCTCTGGTGCTGAGAGCACTCCAGAGCCCTCCCTTCGAGCCTCTGCAGTCCATTGAGCTGAACATCTTGTCCATGAAGACAGTACTCTTGGTTGCATTGGCCTCCATCAAGAGGGTAGGGGACCTGCACGCACTTTCGGTCAACGATTCGTGCCTAGAATTCGGGCCAGGTAACTCTCACGTTGTCCTGAGACCCCGGCCCGGATACGTGCCCAAGGTTCCCACCACTCCTTTCCGGGACCAGGTGGTGAACCTGCAAGCGCTGCCTTCGGAGGAGGCAGACCCAGCCCTGGCTTTGCTCTGTCCCGTCCGCGCTCTCCGCGCCTATGTGGACCGAACTCAAAAAAAAACAAAACTCAGATGTTGCGGCCGTCTGGCGCCAGGCCTGCACCCGTATGCTTGTGGAACGTGTGTGTAGGCTGGGTTCCATATGTAGCGGTTCCCTAACGGCAACCCCATATGTGTATTCTCCACGGTACCAGCTACCCTACTCGGCTAGCCCCGTGTCTTTCCCTTGACAGAGCTCGCTCTGTCGTCTCTGGCGGTGTTCTTCCCCCCTGGGACCAGGTTGGATCCACCCCAGAGACTGCCATATGTTGTACTACCCTGATAGGCTAGTCCTTATGTGTAATTTGCCACCTCCCTCCGTTGAGGCACGTGGCCCCCGCAGCGTTCCGTTCCCAAACAGGCACGTTTTCCCAGCGTTATCCAATATCACTCTGAGTGGGTCTTGCAGGAACAGCAGTGACTGTCCTTCCCTGCCTGGAGCCCTGACTTGCTCTCCAATGGAGGAGCGGTCCAGTGAGCTCAAGCAGGGCGCTGGAAGGGCCAGCATCCTGGCGTGTTGGTAGGGATCCCAATTCGTCGGTCAGTTCCGATGTACGTCGAACGTGACCGACTGAAAGGGAACGTCTCGGTTACGTATGTAACCCTCGTTCCCTGAAGGAGGGAACGGAGACGTACGTCCCGTCGCCAGGTGCTGTGCTTCAGCTGAAGGCCGAGCCACTTGTTTGGCTCCTCAGTTGAAAAGCGAGGATGCGGTATTCCACTTCCGTATTTATACCCGCATAGCGGGTGGAGCGTGGACCGCATGCCAATCGGTATTGGCTCGTTTAGAAACACTCGAAGCAGATTGGTCTCTGAAAGCAGATCCCGATTCGTCGGTCAGTTCCGACGTACGTCTCCGTTCCCTCCTTCAGGGAACGAGGGTTACATACGTAACCGAGACGTTTATAAGGAGTGAAGCATTTGTTGGGGGATTGTATAATGTCGTTTTTTATATAATCAAATTTTTTGTTTTTTTTGTTTTTTTACAGCGCTAATGCGTTTTAAAGATAAATACTATTAAATACAGTTTTTTTTGTTGGTTTTTTTGTTTTTTAGTATTTCATGTAGTAGTTTTTTTTTACTGTCTGAAACTTAAGTAGGGTTGGGTATCCTTTGAATTAAGCCGTGTCTCCACTGCAGGAACTAGGGACTTTGGGGTGGTACTGGGGGAACTGGGGTCTAAATGAAGTAGATTTAGAGTAGAGTAGACTCGCGATATAGTACTTTTTCAAAGTTCAGGAACTTTCTGGGGTGGGACTTAGGCGTTGATCATGCTGATTGGTTGAGTTCACACAGCATTTTGATTGGTTGAGAAATCAATTCAGTATTTGTTCACTATATAAGAGGCGGCTCTCTGTGCTTGCTTTGGATGTGTGTGCAGCGCCGAAAATTTTTTTGAGCCAAATTGAGTTCTCTTTCAAGTCTTCTTACGCTTGAATGGTTTAAAATCACTTTAATTATTAAGTTTTTTTTTTTAACAAACTACTTACTCTCACTTGAGTCATTTTTTTCTGTACTTCTACTTTCAGTAAGTCTACTTAAGTGAATTATTTCTTAAGTAGCAATACTTTTACTTAAGTAAAAATTTTGTGGGGCAAGGAGAGAAAGTGCACTTCACAGAATATACAGTGTCTAGAATGAATATAGAATATAGAATGCTGTAGTCTCTCTTTTGTGCAACAATGAATGGGGACTCAAACTTTGAGAGGATGCTAAATCAACATAAAACTCTCATATTTTCATTATTATTATTATAACATTATTAATAACCATAAAATAGCTGATATTCAAATGATTTACTATTTTGTAAGTTATAAGTTAAAAAATAAAACACTAAAAATGAAAATCGTGTGAATTTAGGCATCACAATCTTTTAAAGATTGCTGAAGATTACTTTTAACAGTGTTATTAAATTATTAGTGAGAATAAAGATGAATTATATAATGGCAAAGGTAATCTAACTGTAAAATCTGAGGAAATGAGCATGAACAATTAAATATACAACACCAACAATACAGATAAATATAACTAATATCGGCAGATAATTTTGTATGTACCGAAATATTGTGCATTCCAGCAGTTTTGCAAAAAATAAAGATCGTTCACTGAAAATCTTCTTCATGAAAAAAAGTAGTGATGTCTAAATTGAACAAATTGCTTTTTTGTGTCAAATCGTCAATTAATTGCTCGATCTGGTTCACAAAATCAGTCTGAATGATTTTCAGACTGATACGGTTCTGAAGTTCAACTTAATGGTTTGATCAGTTAACAGTTCACTGGTGGGGAAAATTATTAGTGAAAAAATATTAACTTGACTTCAGAAGACTTGGAATACAGCGTCACATGGACCACAAGTAAATTCCTGAAAATGTCTCTGTTTCACTTCCAGAGAAGTAAGAAAGTTTTGAAGAGCATGATGACAATTTTCATCCTGGCGTGAACTATTCCTTTAGGCCTCAACTAGAGATAAAAAAGATAGGGACAATGCACAAAGATAACAAGAGAAAAAAAGTTTGTGATCCAGACTGCAGAAAGCAAATTTGAAAGATGGATGTTAAAAAAAGATGGATATTAAGAGTATTAAGGGGGGAAACTAAGGGGTTATATAAACTAATATTACTTTCATCTCTAATGAATTCCTCCCACATGTTCAAATTTATCTTTAGTCTGTCTTTAAATAAACTTTATATGCCACAATGAGGGAAATAAAAAGTCTCGGAGGAAGCCAAGCTGTGCTGTGGAGTGGTTCGACTGAATTCTGCACACTGCTGTTTCCCAGTGTTCTCACCTCTAATTTGGTTGTGCTTGTTAGCAGCAAAATGAGATGAGCCATGCATCCCAGATGCATCCATAAATAAACATGAACACACGAGAGAAGGATCCCATTCCTATATGAATAGCAGATGTGGTGCGGATGGAGAGCCGAATGTGTATTTTCTCCGGTGAGTCCTTCCTCTCTGTGTCTCACTCCTGCAATACATAATGGCACTAAAGTTCTCAGAGCTTAGTCACACCTTTGTGAGATTATAAACCAGGCGATAGAGGCAGCGTTGGCTGGTCTGAGGAGAGGCTGATAGTTTATTGATCCGTCTAACACTTGCTTGAGGGTTTACATCAAAAGCAACCAACCCAGGTCAGATCACTATCATAAAAGTATAACCCCCCCCCCCACAATTGTAGGGTTCTCCAGTTTTTTTTTGACAAATTAATTTTCATGACGTTTTCAGTCATTCCTGGTTACTGTATGGAATTAGATTAAACAACTAGTGTACAAGTGGCTCCAACATGACCTTCAACAGACAGACTGATGTTTCATGCTGACTTGCATGTTATATTCTACACAACATGTTATATTCTACACAACCAAAAAAGGACCAATATTTCACCCATTACATATTTTGAACAGAGCAGGGGGGTTTGGCCTGGTAAGCACTGTTCTCTGAAATTTCTCTCCATGGAATTCCATATACATGTAGCTTCTGTGTGGGATGCATTAAAAGACAATTTTGTTACGGGTGACTAGTATCAGAATTTTTTTTTTTTTTTTTTATCCCTTATTCATTGTATCTTGAGACTGAGGGGATATGAGGTTATCTGCAGTAAGAGTGATGTTTGTGCCACATGTGATCTTCTGCCCTACATGACTGAGATCAGTGCAGTTCACCTAATAAATCACACGTGCCGCTACTCCAAAAGCATAGGGTGCTGTCAGAATTCACATAAAATTCAAAAGTTAAAATATGGCTGTGAAACATGCTTGTTTCAAGTGTTCACATCCTCTACCAAAAGAAAGTTGTGTTTAAATTTGTTTAACAGCAGCTGATTCAATTGTTTTGCACTGTTGTTATTATATCATAGATCAAAGAACATATGGGTCATCATGCCAACAGGGTAGATGTAGGTACTAGGAATAGTACTCTGGGAATATTGCTACCACACACCTGCCTCCTTGAAGAACGCCCATCATCGATACAAAGTAACCCAGACAGCAAATGGTGTCTGCGCACATACGGCCCACTCTTATTACGCGTGGAATCCACATGCACCAGATGTGGAACGGATCTGGGCTGACACTATGTTGCTCTCCATTGAATTCATTACTTTGAAAGTAGATTCATTCTCGAACTATGCGTTTATGATTAGCGAATAATTAAATTTTTTATTTATTTTATTTTTTAAACAGTGCGATGAGAGTAGTAAGATTCCCGAATAGATTACTCTCTTGTGGTCCAGTCTTTTTAGTGAATCATTTTATTTATCCGATTTTTTTCAGTGAATAACATGCGGGTCTGTTTCTCTAACGAAGGACTCTAATGATCTGTTTCTTTTGTTGTGAGTTGAACTAATCGTTGAATCGCAACTTCGCAAGTTATTTTTATGTCCGCTAAACAAACCAGGAACTGTTCTGTTGTATATGACTCAAATGTCATCATTGTTGATACACACGAAAGATATACGAGTTATGTTCTAGTATCAAATGGTTGAATGGATGAAATGCCACATTTTGTGTTTTATATTTGATATTATTAAAAGTCTGTGAAGTCTAAGTCTGTAAATAAATATATAGCACATATTGTTTATGAATGTTCTTTTGAAATCTGAAGGCTCGCATCGACTGCCGAGTTGGCTACATTCTTTAACAATTGCATTTCTCTTTGTTTCCTCGTGCCTTCCTTAAAAGTAGGCTACAAAAAGAGGCACCGGATTTATCAAGAGGAATTAGAAACGTTAAATTCCTTACAATTCCCATGAATTATCAGTTCATTGCATCGGCTACTAGAAGTCATTGGGGTCGTCAGGTTTTCATGTGTAAAACTGCGCTTGCTTTCGTATTTAATATAATTCATTATTCACAACGATATCCATAATTTGCATTGTTTGGCTTCTTGAATAAAACTTGGGCTTACAGATTAACTTTGAATAATCTTGTAGGAGTAGCCTATACTGTAGCAAATGAATCAACTCACCAAGTCACCGTGATGCGCTCCCGTTCACTGTATTCCGAGTCAAAATTAGAGAAGACGTGGGAATTTACTCCATATTCAGTGATGAGATGAACCTCGGCACCTCTAACCCCCTAATGTTGTCGGCAGCATCGTTCCTGATATCGTTCACTCACTTTTAGTACCAAATAAATGCCCTCTAAATCGAAGGAGAACGAGGTTTATTCCCTCTCGTGCACAGAGATGCTCCTCGTATTCCCGCAAGCGCCCCGCAATTAGTCCACGAATCACAGCGCTCCGGCTTATCCACTGCACACACGTGCCCCGTGATCGGTTCCGACCAGCAGAGTGATCCAAAAGACGGTTGGTTAGGTATATATGATGCGTATCTCCTCCTCTCGCTCAGTGGATGAAATGCGCAGTTGTGGTATCTAACATGCTGCTGCTGCACCTCTAGCTGAGAGTGTCTCTGTAAGCACGCCCCAAATTCAATGAGCAAAGTGCCTCAAAGGGAAAGATTTTATGTGATAGTGATCATTTTGCATCACTTATCTAACACCTGACCTTCCGGTGCCATTTCTGGTTTATGATATCGTAATTAAAAATGGGATGTCATAAACTGGACCCTTAAACATTTCGTTTGTAATCCTGCAATATTAGAACTGTAATGATGGCTCCGCTTTCATTCCACTTACATTCGCATAACGCTATACGTGCTATGCTGAGATATGACAAGGACAGCTCAGGATAAACCTAATATGTAAAACGATTCACAAAAAAAGTCCTCCCTGTAGCATTTTCGGTTTGTTCACAGCTCGACTGAGATGGGTGCTAGTTGTCACACGTTTTACTCATGTGACTATTTCTCAGGGCAGGTTTATTTTTGAAAATCAATTATAGGCACAAACCTTAAAGTCTTGGTTGCAAAAAAAAAAAAAAGAAGAAGAAGAAGAAGAAGAAGCAATGCTCACCATGAAAAGATACAGTTCGTTGAACACATATCAATCAACACAATGGGGCACGTTGTCACATTATAAAAAAACAAAATTCATGAAACAAAAAAAAAATCAAACCAATGTTTTGAAAGAAACCATTTTAATTAATAAAGATAATAAAATTACAACATGTAAAACATATGTGACAACTTAGCCCAATAAAACAAAAACCTAACTTGAGCTGTCATTTTTGATTAAGCAACAACTGTTGAAATAAGATGATATTGTAATTTTAGTTTGGATGACATAATTCTTATAATTTACTGTAAGATGAAACCAACATACAAAGTGGCTATAGATGCAATTGGACTTTTGCCTCAAAACCTTATAGGTACTGACATATAGCCCTTTAGAACTTCCATGTGTGACAATTAGCCCCAGTCTCCCATGATTGAAACTGACTAGGAAACCAGTGAATGTCAGATAACCCTACCATTCCAGGTCATTTGGAATTCAGCTACAAAACAGCACACCCTACTGCTGAATGCCTCCATAACACAGTCACTTTTCCTCTTCTGAACCTTGCACAACCTTTGTCCTTCAGTGCTGTACACCATTGAAAAAATGCTTAATCCAGCCTGAGGTGGTTTGCTGGATCTAGCTGGCTGATTTCTGTTGTCCAGACTGGTTTGATGGTTTTGGAGAGTTTTGGCCACCTAGTCAGGCTGAGAGACCAGCTAACCAAGCTTAAACCAGATTGAAAACCAACTAAGCAGTGCTGTAGTGCTCAAGTTTTAATCAAGTCCAGACTTAGAATCAAGTTCATCTTAAGTCCGAGTCCAAGGCCTTATTTTCTGTGGCTGGTCGAGACTGATTTATTAGAGTCTAAGTCCAAATGCTCCTGAAATATGGACTTGAGATGGACTTATTGTGTCTGTGTCCAGACTCGATTACTACAACACTATTGCTACAACACAGCAGCTATTGCAGAATCCATTTACTGTTTCTCTTATTTGGAAATCATTTTTCAGAGTGAACCAAACACTTAACAGTGTCAATCAATAAAGCATGAGGTATCTGAAGACTGATTCATGGAATGGTATTGTGGCACAGAGATGTCATTTTTTTCTTTGACCCTGTGTCAAAGCACAGCATGGTTTCTAGGAATCAGCAAACAAATAGAGGAGACAGTGATGAGAGATGGAGCAAAAGGTCTTTGAGAAATGTCTGGTAAATAATAGCACAGTTTTTCATTTAATTATGTGCACTGGACCCTGAGGAGCTCCTCAACTAGGGAAGAAAACATGTTCGGCTGATAACCACATGACCCGCTGCTTTGTGAAACACTCGGTGAAGCCGAATGGTTGACTGCACTGGCTAGTGTTATAGCATGTCACTCGTGACATTTAGCTTGAGGTGCGCATGAGCTGATATTTAACAGCACATAAACATTAAAGGAATAATTCATCCATAATGAAAATTCTGTTTAACTTCCCCACTCTCATGTCATGTTTTTTTCAAAGGAACACATACATTTTTTTGACAAATATTATTTAAAAGGAGGCAATTATCATTGAATAAAGTGGGTAATTAGTATTACTAATAATGGGTCACATGGAATACTTTTTTGGTGCTTTTTTGTCATTTTTTAAGCTTGTACACTGAAAAAAAAAGAAAGAAAACAGCTGTAAACAGATTATTGTAGTATTTACAAGAAAATACAGTAAATATAACAGTAATAACAGTAAATTATGCATAATTACCTAAACCTACCTAACCCTAATTCTATAGGAAGTAATATTATTAAGAATATAATTAAGAAATATTACTCAGTACTTATTTGAGTAAGTACAATACACACCAATCAGGCATAACGTTATGGCCACCTTCCTAATATTGTGTTGGTCCCCCTTTTACTGCCAAAACAGCCCTGACCCATCGAGGCATGGACTCCACTAGACCCCTTAAGGTGTGCTGTGGTATCTGGCACCAAGATGTTAGCAGCAGATTCTTTAAGTCCTGTAAGTTGCGAGGTGGGGCCTCTATGGATTGGACTTGTTTGTTGCTCAGATGCTCTGTGCTCAGAGCACAGATACTCGATTGAATTTGTAGGCCAAGTCAACACCTCAAACTCATTGTTGTGCTCCTCAAACCAATATTGAATGATTTTTGCTTTGTGGCAGGGAGTATTATCCTGCTGAAAGAGGCCACAGCCACCAGAGAATACTGTTTCCATGAAAGGGTGTACATGGTCTGCAACAATGCTTAGGTAGGTGGTACGTGTCAAAGTAACATCCATATGTTTCCCAGAAGAACATTGCCCAAAGCATCACACTGCCTCTGCAGGCTTGCTTTCTTCCCATAGTGCATCCTGTTGTGCGACGCACACGCAGCCGGCCATCCACGTTATATAAAAGAAAACGTGATTTATCAGACCAGGCCACCTTTTTCCATTGCTCCATGGTCCAGTTCTGATGCTCACGTGCCCACTGTTGGCACTTTCAGTGGTGGACAAGGGGGCACCCTGACTGGTCTGCAGCTCTGCAGTCCCATATGCAACAAACTGCGATACACTGTGTATTCTGACACCTTTCTATCAGAGCCAGCATTAACTGCTTGAGCAGTTTGAGCTACAATAGCTCATCTGTTTGATCGGACCACACAGGCCAGCCTTCGCTCCCCACGTGCATCACTGAGCCTTGGCCGTCCATGACCCTGTCGCCGGTTCACCACTGTTCCTTCCTTGGACCACTTTTGATAGACACTGACCACTGCAGACCGGGAACACCCCACAAGAGCTGCAGTTTTGGAGATGCTCTGACCCAGTCATCTAGCCATCACGATTTGGCCCTTGTCAAACCCGCTCAAATCCTTACGCTTGCTCATTTTTCACACTTCTAACACATCAACTTTGAGGACAAAATGTTTACTATTGCTGCCTAATATATCCCACCCAATAACAGGTGTCATGATGAAGAGATAATCAGTGTTATTCACTTCACCTCTCAGTGGTCATAATGTTATGCCTGATCTACGTCACCTTAAAATAAAGTGTAACCCTGAACTATTCCTTTAAGGTTTATGAATATATGAACAAGGATGCAGGATATTAATACTTGTACAATTTGTGGTTTTATGGCTTACATAAATATTGTATGTCTTAAATAGACAAGTAACAAGATGCCTCCTTGATGAACCAGCAATCCAAACATCTAAGCAAACATTATTATGAATTGCAGCCCTAACCTCAGATTTCATTATCCAGGCTTGAGGATACGACACTGGATATGTGCAATAAAGACAAATCTTCTCACATTATTTTATCTTCCAATACAGAGGGAAAAAACGCCATCAAACTGAATTTGATCCCTCATTTGGTGGATATCCTGCAGGGGTTTGTGAACTTCAAAGCTGGCCAGGTGACACAGATCCATCTGGTTCCCCTATAGGCTTTGAGTAAATCAAGGGCACCTCACTACTTATTCAGCATGACGTTTCTTTCATTGTAGTCTCTAGACAGTGCAGCATATCTTACTTGGGCATTCTTGAGACACATGAGCTGTTAAATATCTTGAGATATGCTTTCTCCAATTTCTCTTCTGGTATCTACGGCTCAATCTACATGAATATTGTTAGAATACATTGTTTCCAGATGGATGTTGATTTTAAAATAGCTTATTCTTAACGCACATTTGAATGGATTGGGTTTAAATGAGGTGAATAAATCCCCAAATCAAAGTCAATCTCATCAGTATTAGGTTTGGTGTTATTTATTAATGGATCCATTAATCTCCATCTGCTAATTTGTTTGCAGTGCCATTTTACAATGCCCCGAATTCCAAGAAAATCGTTATTTCTGGCTTTTAAAAATATATTTAGTAATGGAACTCCTGAATAACCTGTCAATCATGGCTCATCATTAATCATAACCAAATAGTTGAGGGAACTTTTAATGACTTCATCAATCATGAATTTCATAACCATCAATCATAATCAAACTGTTGAGGGAAATTTAATTAAACTGAATGCTTGACCTACTGTATATATTTATTTATTTGGTTAGTTTTCATTAAAAAAAAAAAAAAAAAAAAAAAAAAAAATTACATAAAAATATTATATTTAAAATGTATTTAAAAATATTTTGTAAAAAAAAAAAAATTGCATTTGCAAAAATTATTCAAAAGCTTTAAAATCCCATTTTATCTTAACCATTTAATATATGGTTTCAATTTTCACATTTTTGCCTATGGCCGTCATCAACTCATTAACCACAAATTTTCTTTCAGGCTAAATTTGATGAAATACACTGAAAGTATCAGAAAAACACCATCATTAATGTGTCACGCGTTGGCTGCGGCCACTGAAGTAACTGACCATTTCCAGAGTGCTGTGTATCGTGCTCCTATCAAACTATATCATATATAGGGGTCAGGGATTCAGGGGTGTCCAATCTTGCTCCTGGAGAGCCACTGTCCTGCAGAGTTCAGCTTCAAAACTGAACCAGCTAATCAAGGCATACTTGAAACTTCCAGGCAGGCGTTTTGAGACAAGTTGGAGCTATACTCTGCAGGACAGTAGCCCTCCAGAACTGAGTTTGGATGCCCCTGCTGTATTAAAGCACAACTTGCTGTTCATATCATCTTTTAGTTTTAACCCTCTACTGCATGATGTTGCCTCAGGTTAGCAAACACATTTCCTTCCGTTTTGAAAGCCCAAGATGCTCATAAAATGGCAATAAAGTGGTTTGTAATGTATAATCCAATTAAATGCATTTTCTTGTTCAAATTACATCCTGTTGATCAATTTAAAACCTTTTTCTGGCATGGTGAACCATGTGAAGGATGTAAAAATAAAAATGTTAAAAAGCAAAATAAAATTCCCACCCTCAAAAACTGATTAACATTTGTTAGTGAATACACAATTTTTCAAACATTGTATTTAATTTTAGAAATTAGGTCCATATTATGCAAATAAATTGCATGAGTCTGTTATTATCAATTATTTTACCATTGCTAATGCGTAAAGTTGAGTGTTAATCAACATCTAGTCAAAAATTAGGGTTTTTCAAGATTTAGCCCAGCATGAGTTTATTAATTCAACGGTTTATAACAATACAATGTCAAACAAAATTATAGCTGGTGTTTCATCATGTGATCAAATGTTAACCCTTTGTATTTTACTGTTATGCCTTGATCTTTAATGACACAGGCATGATGAAGAAGTGACATGACATGTTGACCTAACAACATTCATTTACACCTAACCCTACCCTTAAACCTACCCATACCACCAAACTTGTCCCAACCTTACCCGTATCCCACCTCAATTGCAGCAAATGTGTTTTGCAATACAATATGAACACAATAAGTACATTGTACTTATTTTTGATCCAAGTACATAGTTAAGGACACCTAATATAAAATGTGACCAGTTCTTTTTACAGAAAAAGTCCTTTAGATTCTTCAAACTAATATGGTTCTTTTAAGAACTGTTCACTGAAAGGTTCTTTGAAGAACCCAGAATGCTTCTTATATGGCATTGCTGTGAAACCTCCTTTTGGAACCTCTTTTTAAGAGTGTATTGTACATATTTCATAACTAAGTAAGGACTGCTGGAACATTTCTCAACGTGTCCAGCTCACCAAACAGCCTTATTGACTAAATAGTTTGATCCACAACAGCGAACGGAGAAGCAAGAACAGAAAACAAAGGAGGCATCAATACAAACGCACATAGTGTCTTTTTTTTTTTTAAATGGCTGCATGGTTGACTGCACACTCATCTTTTATGACTTCTCATTTGGAGGCTATGACAGCCCACTGGTATTAATTAAAAAGAGAGAGAGATCTGTACTGCTCAGCACTGACCCACGACAGACATACATTTTTGGCAACATGGTTTTCGGAGTGATGATTCGAGGTAGTAAATTATAGCACAGCTGTGGTTATTAACAAAGTTTATTAACAATACAGAGCTGTGGACTCTTGAAACATCTTACTCTACCCCAATAAAATCATGCTGAGTATGACTATTAAAGGGTTCACCCAAAAATGAAAATTCTGTCATTAATTACTCACCCTCATGTCGTTCCAAACTTGAAAGACCTTCGTTCATCTTCAGTACGCAAATTAAGATATTTTGACCCCACATAGACTGCAGCATTATTACCACTTTCAAGGCCCAGAAAGGTAGTAAAGACATTGTTAAAAAAGTCCATGTGAATACAGTGGCTCAACCTTAATGTTTCCTGTAGCTCAAACAGTAAGAGCATGGCGCTAGCAACGCCAAGGTCATGGGTTTGATTCCCAGGGAAAGCAAGAACTGACAAAATGTAAAAATGTGTACCTTGAATGCAATGTAAGTTGCTTTGGATAAAAGTGTCTGCCAAATGCGTAAATGTAATGTTATAAAGTGGCGAGAATACTTCTTGTGCACCAAAAAAAGACTTTATTTAATAATTTGTTCTCTTCTGTGTCAGTCTCCTATGTTGATCACGTTGTAAACACAGTGCAGCGTTTGACTATAGAAGCTTGTTTCCGCCACAAAAAAAAAAACAAAACAAAAAAACTAAAGAAACAAGAAGTAATTGTGACATTGTGATTTTTAGAAATTTGTACCCTCAGTAGAAATCGCGTTCTGGTTGGGTGATCCCCTCGTTAGAAATCGCATTTGGGGCGTGGTCCCTCTCTGTAGAAATCACGTTTGAGGGGGCACTGTGGTGCAATCGAAAAGGGCACTTTCACTAACAAAAGGGCAGGTGAAAAGCCAAAAGCCTTTTCACGCCCCCCCACCCCCCTTTTTTTTCAGAGAGTGATTATTTCACCATAGCCATGCGCAATATCTCAGCAAAAAGAATAACAGTTAAAAGATGAGTTTTCTGGTGCAATCTTTTCGTTCATTAGTCCTGTGAAAGCCAGTGCAGAAAATAGAAATGATTTGTTCACCTCCCGACTCCATACTTGGACCAGAAGAGTATATGGACTCGAGTGCTGAAATAATAAAAATACACTGTATTCCAAAGTATTCTCAAGAATAAATGTGTGTATGTGTTCCACAGAACAAAGAAAGTCATACGGGTTTGAAACACGATGGTGAGTAAATTATGACAGAACATTCATTTTTGGGCGGACTGTTCCTTCTGGGAAAAAAAATAAAAAATAAACTGGCTCAGGCTCTCAATAAGCAAAGCCACATAAAATGTCTGTTGAGTTCTTTAGATATGAAATATCTATTGTGCCTTTTTGAGTGTAGCAGCTGTCAATATCAATCTTATCTCTGCACAGTCTGAGCTTGTTTAGTGTCTGTGTTTGGTTCTTTTGGCAGATGAATTTTCCTCTTGACTGAGCATGTTCGCAACATTCAAAAACCCAGCGCCAGCTATTCAATCCATTGCATCCCACTTCATCTTGAGATAAAACTCAAGACCTTTTTTTCTGAAATACTTCAGCAATGCCGCTGTACCCCAGTAGAATGAATCCTTGTTTGATGATGGAGATTAATACTGATCTGAAAATCATTTCCCTTTGTAATATTTCAGAAAAATACATACTTTATTATCAGCTGTTTAGAATCAGAACTAGCAGTGATACCACATTCATTAAATTAATCACCATTGATCTTAACAGGTTGGGCAACTCTGGCCCTCGAGATCTGACCCCAAAGTTTAGTTCCCACATTGCACCGCAATGAGTGTACAACCAAATGTACGTTCTGCGGCTGAAAATGCTCACTCATTTTCATTCACTCCTTCAAGTGGACTAAGGGGAAAAGTGATTGAGGGTTTAGGGGTAAATTTCGGATTCAGCCCTTGATTAGTTTGTTTAGGTGTGTTGGAAGTAAACAGAAAAATGGACCTCGAGGGCCTGAATTGCCCACCCCTGATTTAAACGGACAAACGGTTTTGCAAAAAGGTCTGAAATTGTTTGCGATTCAGACCTTGTCCACACCAATACGTTTTCATTTGGAAACCATTCTTTTTCTCTCTGTGTTGGCCGTCCGTCCACACTGAGACAGCGTTTTTAGCAACGAAAACTACACTTTTTGAAAAAGCTCTCCATCTATCTAGATTGATGAAGACGTAGCCTCAGTTTGATTCATTCAGACAGTTCATTACTTTATAAAACAGAAAACACAAAGAGCGCTGGATGAGGTCAATATTTATCTATATTCCATTGACTGGAAACAAAACCTGCAAATCATTTGTCAGCGATGAAGAAGATTTTACGGCAGGTGTAGCTTGTGAATGACACTGTTGCAGGTAAGAAATTGTATATCCATATATCCACAACATTACCAAAAAAGTGTATCAAAATATTGGCACAAGCCTGGAACACTGATTCTAATTGGTCCTTTGTGGCATTCAGAGATAAGATATTTTGCCATTTTTGCTGTCTGTTAAGAGAATGTATGATTATAATATTTACAATTTCTATGAATATTTCATATGAGTAGGGGTGTTATTCAGTTATTTGTTTGGTTATTTGAGTAGCCCTATTATTGTGTGATACTGACTAGCTGACTTATCCCTCCTGATCATCAGAGAGTAGTGTGGTTATTCCTTTAATAACCGAGGATAACCACTATTCATTTTTCACTATTCAAATATTGTCAAAACGCTGTGCAAATGAACAGCTTGCCCTTCCAGTGTCTTTTTCTGGATTGGTACAAAGTAACTGTCAAATATAAGAGTACAGTATTCTACATATCTGCTTTTTGACACATGCTTATTTATAGCATATGTATCATCACAAGGGATTCTGAATTTCCTAAGGGGAACTTTAAAACTGGATCATATCTCAGGAGACCCCCTGCTAGCCTGCATCTGACAGCTAGGAGATCACTACATTTATATGCTCAACAACAAATCATATGCACATAGAAGTCAGAAAGGCAAGACCTTAATGCAAACTAGCACTTTGAATTCTTCTCCTTATCCTGCTCTGTTTGTGATATGAAGTGTTATAAATGATGTTGTATTCCCATGGCGCTGCTGTTCTATGGAAAAACAGGAAGTGAGTGAGCTTCTGATGTTTTCTTGCTTATCTCAATGTAGGTTAGAGGAAGTGTGAGGCCCAGGTGGTGTGATTCTACAGAGCATTGTCTGAACCAATACGTATGCTATCATATGTGGCATGTCTTTTGTTTACTCCTTTGAAAAGGAAATGCAATATGGAACCACCAAATTTATGCAGGAACGTATGTGTGCATGTGTTAAACTTTTGGCTGCTCTCCAAACATGGAACAAACAGGATGCAGGTTTTTTTTTCTCATATCCTTTTCTCTCTTTCTCTCTATCTCTGATGGCAGTTCTAATTAGCATATTTATTTAAAGTCCCCCTGTAGTCAATAATTTTATGGCTTAAAACTCATCTTTGATCACTATAATTACATATTCAAATCTTTTTCCTGTGAAAAAAAAAAAAAATCTTCATGCCCTAAAATAGCTTGAATGTAACTCTACACCCTTGCTTCATTTAGTAAAAGTGGATTCATGAATATGCAAATTAGCCCCACCTTCACTCAATTAGCTCAGAGGTCAACTTTACTGTAGTAAACGCTGCACAATGGCAATGGAAATCCTGGTTTAATTCAGCCATATATGTTTGAACTATGAATATATGAAAATAATTCAGAAGAGTCAATTAAGAAGAGCTTTGAGATTGATTGTTCATTGATGAATAATTCTTTAATTTTGAACAAATTAATTAAGAGTGAATTGTACAAGGTCGTCTACACAGTTGATGTATCAGAATAGTAATGCATTTTATGTATCATTCTTTACAACATCAGACACATAACGGTAATTAATATGATTAGCCTTTTGCTTGAATACGTTATCAAACAGCTAATAATGTGTTGTTAATGTTACACAAAGAATGTTCCCATTCGCCATCTCAGTCTGCCTTCTAAAAATCAGTATCCTTAACACTTTGAACAACTTAGAACATCAGTGGAGAAAGGCATAGCGTTAATCATAACATAATTATATACATCATAAACATAATTCACCCTTTATATTGCTAATAATATTCAACAGAAAAATATACCGGGATAACCTGGCTTCTTTTGAGACTCTCCTGCTTCAGATCGGTCACAGTTAAAGGATTAATTCACTTCAAAATGAAAATTTCCTGATAATTTACTCACCGTCATCTCATCCAAGGTGTTTGTGTCTTTCTTTCTTCAGTCAAAAATATTTTTTTTTTTTTTTGAGGAAAACATTCAGGATTTTTCTTCACATAGTAGATTTAAATGGCTACCAAAATGTTGAAGGTCCAAATCAATGCAGTTTCAAAGGGCTTCGAAGGCTCTGCACGATCCCAGATGAGGAATAGGGTCTTATCTAGTGAAAGGATTGGTCATTTAATTTTAATTTTTTTATTTATGTACTTTAACCTAAATTGCTCATCTTGCGCTGCTCTGCAATGTGCCACAGAGTGCGTAAGCCCTTTGAAACTGCATTGATTTGGACCTTCAACATTTTGGTTGCTATTGAAGTCTGTGGAGAAAAATCCTGGAATGTTTTCCTCAAAAAAAATCATTTCTTTTCGACTGATGAAAGAAAGACATGTACATCTTGGATGAGATTGGGGTGAGTAAAATATCACATTTTTTTCATTTTGAAGTGAAGTGAACTAATCCTTTAATGATATGCTAAAGCCAGCCCATCATCTACATCCATGCACTCTAGTGAAATTAAAGTTGGTTGCTCTTTAGCATTTATGCATATGGCTATATTTATTTATTTATCTATCTGTTTATTTCTTTAACATATATTACATTTACATTTATGCATTTGGCAGACGCTTTTATCCAAAGCGACGTACAAGGTATTCAAGGTACACATTTTTACATTTTGTCAGTTCTTGCTTTCCCTGGGAATCGAACCCATGACCGCCAAGGGTTGGCGCCACGGTCTTATTGTTTGAGCTACAGGAAAGCTATCAGATATATTAGATCACTAAAATGAATCCGACTACTTGCATCTGTCTGCAGCAAACCAAACCGCATTTTAGCCAGAAAACCTGTAAAACTGTGAGTTTGTGAAATGTGCTTTGCAAAAGTCATTATTTTACCTGTATTTTGACAATTAGACCTAGAAACTTCTTTTACCGTTTATTTTTCTTTATTCCTTAAATCCCTTTTAATCCTTTAATTAATTTCTTTAAATAAAAAGACTAATAACACCTAAACTTTGGTCCCCCCAGTGATCATGGTTAAGGCATTGCTGTGATTACATCATTACGACCTATTGAACAGAAGTCGTTTCCCCCCAGCCTCGTTTTCATCTGCTGAATTTTAAACATGTGTCTACCCTATTCAATCAACATTATCTCAGAACTGGTAGTTTTATTCAACGTGAAGAGGGAAGACAGTAGCAAATCTCCCCTTATCACTCCTGTGGCTCATGAGAAAGATGCACCCCAACCACCACCGATATCTTCACTTATTCAGCGTGGCATCCTTTCGAGCCGGGGTGCGCCATTTGCCTATTTATTTAAACGCCATCAATATTTAATTTGCAAACGTGTTGCGGAAGATCACAAGAGCACTCACAAAGGACCTCGGGCTGAATATGCAACGCCTTGATAAATATTTCAGCACTCCATTTCGCCAGCTCCCCCACTGACTCACTGTGTGCCTCGAGCTGATGCATGCAAGAATCAAACATGTTATAGCAGTATTTGTTCTTGAAAAAAGGAACAAAACAAGCAGGACATTGCTGAGGTGAGACATTCAGGAGAGGAGCATTTAGGATTGTAGTTTTGAAAATAATCAAAGATATTTGATATTTGAAATTGAACAAAGACATTTGGTGTACTGTTTTCAACCCCCATCTCTCTTAGCAGAAGGGCCATTTGGAATTCCTAAAGACAAAGAAATGCGAAGGCCTGTAGGCCAAATGTTTGTCACACCTGTAGTGTAGTTTGGTTTGATTGGTCAGTATGAATGTCTCACATTAGGGTTTCAGTCACATGGTCAAGGAAGAGATAAAAAGAAGATTGTAACTGTTGCTCTCTCTCTCTTGATTCTCTGGCTCTCTCTTCTTGGGGCCTGCTCTCTGGCTCTTCCTTTCTCTGGGTCTTCTTTGCTCTGGCTCTTTCTCTCTTCTCTTTTCTAAAGCCTCTCTCTCTTCCTCTCTCACACTTTCTATCCCTCAGGTAACATTCTATTCATGCTGGGTACAATTAATGGTATAAGTTTTTATCATCTCATATATCTATTTTGTAACTATTATAAGTGTAACCATAACCAGATTCTATCAATTCTTTCTATTACAAATTATGTGCTAACTAGTTTTGATTTGATATTGACTTTGAAGTGCTATCTATTGCAATACAATATAGTCACATTATAGTAACACTCTCCCAGATATTTTGCTATTGTAACTGCGCTTATTTCCATCGTTGGTATAAGCTGCAGTGGGTGGTAAAGACGAGAAATGTACAGTTTTCTATCATCTTGCTGATAAAGTTTCTTTAGTCATTCATCAATCCTGCAGCCTGAACCACTACAGGCGAACCACCCTTACAGGACTGATATCGCTTCATTATTGAACAAATTAGGCAATCAGACATTCATATACTCTCACATACTGAAAATCAGCGTATTTATTTCAGTCAACATTTTCACTCAGTTATGTCAATTATGGGTCACATTGTCATCTTAATTCATAGAATATAATTTTGGATGTAAGTCTAATTCACTATTTCTATGTAATGGAAATCATATTCATTATTTTTATCACAAGGTCACAATTAAGTGTTTATGGGGGTGAATTTTAAATAATTTTAGTATTTCCATTTAAAGGGATAGTTCACCCAAAAATGCAAATTCTCTCATCATTTATGCACCCTTAAGTTGTTCCAAATCTGTATGAATTTCTTTCTTCGGCTGAACACAAAATAAGATATTTTGAATAATGTTGGTAACCAAACGGTTGATTGGCCCCATTGACTTCCATAGTAATTATTATTATTATTATTATTATTTTTTTTTATATAGCGCCTTTCCAGTGCTCAAGGACACTTTCCAGTGTACACACAATAAAGAAAGGATAACACCAATAGGGTAGACAATGATGACAAACAATAGTAAGTAGGTTAGAGTAGCGAGAATACAGAACATTAAAAGAGCATTACATAGACATTCCATAGTTTAGGTATAACAATGCTGAATGATCTGACTTAATACAAAAAAATGGATTCTGGCTAAAAGTGATTGGGTTTGCTGCAGACAGATGAAAGCCAAAAAAAAAAAAAAATGGAAGCCAGTGGAGATCATACAAAATTGGGGTGATGTGGGCAGAATACTTGCTATGGATAAGTATTCTAGCAGCAGAGTTTTGAATATATTGTAATCTGGAAATGGACCTGGCAGGTAAACCAATGAAAATTACAGTAATCAAGGCAGGATGAGACAAATGCATGGATGACAGTTTTGGCATATTTGACACTGATGAAGGAAAGGAGCTGGGCAATGCGACGTAGTTGAAAGAATGCAGATTTGGTGATAGAGGTAATATGAGCCTGAAAGGAGAGAGGAGTCAAAAATAACACCTAGATTTTTAACAGTACTTGATGGTTTGATGTGTGTACCAGAAATCTCACAGGAGAAATATGTAGGAATATTGCTAGCGAGTGACAGAGTTCCAATAAAAATGATCTCAGTTTTGTCCATGTTCAGTTTCAGAAATTTTTAATTGAGATCTTTTTTTCATGCACAAGCAGAGATTTGATCAGTTTGGGTAGATAGAGCGGGTAGATAGAGCAGGTGTACAGATTTGGATGTCATCAGTGTAGAAGTGACAATTAAAACCATGACAATGTAAGATCTGATCCAGAGGTAGTATGTAAATTATGAATAATAATGGACTGAGAACGGTTCCCTGGGGGTCGAAAATCCAAAATAATTTTGAAGGGACCGCAGCTACACTAATCTCGATGGTGTGGTGTTTGAGTTGGTTTGTCTTGCTATATAGCATTACATCCTTTTATATATATACACTCACCTAAAGGATTATTAGGAACACCTGTTCAATTTCTCATTAATGCAATTATCTAATCAACCAATCACATGGCAGTTGCTTCAATGCATTTAGGGGTGTGGTCCTGGTCAAGACAATCTCCTGAACTCCAAACTGAATGTCAGAATGGGAAAGAAAGATGATTTAACCAATTTTGAGCGTGGCATGGTTGTTGGTGCCAGACGGGCCAGTCTGAGTATTTCACAATCTGCTCAGTTACTGGGATTTTCATGCACAACCATTTCTAGGGTTTACAAAGAATGGTGTGAAAAGGGAAAAACATCCAGTATGCGGTCTGATGAGTCTCGATTTCTGTTGAGACATTCAGATGGTAGAGTCAAAAAGTTTTCTTGGCACACTTTAGGCTCCTTAGTGCCAATTGGGCATTGTTTAAATGCCACGGCCTACCTGAGCATTATTTCTGACCATGTCCATCCCTTTATGACCACCATGTACCCATTCTCTGATGGCTACTTCCAGCAGGATAATGCACCATGTCACAAAGCTCGAATCATTTCAAATTGGTTTCTTGAACATGACAATGAGTTCACTGTACTAAAATGGCCCCACAGTCACCAGATCTCAACCCAATAGAGCATCTTTGGGATGTGGTGGAACAGGAGCTTCGTGCCCTGGATGTGCATCCCACAAATCTCCATCAACTGCAAGATGCTATCCTATCAATATGGGCCAACATTTCTAAAGAATGCTTTCAGCACCGTGTTGAATCAATGCCACGTAGAATTAAGGGCAGTTCTGAAGGCGAAAGGGGGTCAAACACAGTATTAGTATGGTGTTCCTAATAATCCTTTAGGTGAGTGTATATATATATATATATATATATATATATATATATATATATATATATATATATATATATATATATATATATATATATAGTAGCAAATTAACATATATCGAGGGTATAGCCAGCAAACTAGAAAATCCACAAGGCCTCAAGGAGCAGCTCCTGTAAAGATTCTCTCCACTCATACGTGGGCATCCATCAATAAGGCAATTGTTTAAGCTCCCAGCAGAGCTCGGCTCTGCCAGTGAAATTTATGAGAGCCAGAGCAAACAGACGAGTGGATGAATGGTGAGGGAGAATTCCGCAGGCAGACGGAACAGAGTCCTTAACAATAACAACACAATCAATCAGGTCGTACACACTTCACACTCAAGCCCAGGACTGATCCCAACATCCCCTCTGCATCTTCTGACTGGCTCATCATTGTGCTTCGTGGTAAAAGGCTATTGAGAATGAAAAATAGGGCACATGCCGCTTGTTTTTATACCAGATTTAGTGACTCAAAGGTGGCATTTGTTACCATAATCAAGTTACTGAGCACATGAGATGCAACTTCCTCTGCATATTTTATTTTTCTTTAGATATTGTTGCATATCTATAGATGATTGGAGAAAGATGTATGCTATATTAACAACCTGAAATGACAAAATTGAGTGTAGATAAGAAAGTAGTTTACACAAATTCACTGTGTGGATGATGTTAATGTCTTTACATTGTTTTCACACTAGAAAAAAGCCTCATGGTTAGCCAAAGAGCCGCTGGCATCCTAACAGCAATCAGTCACTGTATTTTGCTCATTATGCAGCCCACAGGCTGCTGAGAGAAGCTCGGAGGAAGGCTTTATCCACATCGCAGCTGTGAATAGCAAAGCTTAGCCAGGGTTCGGGTGATGGCTTTTGAATTTACAAAGGGTACAGAACATAGCTACAACTGTGCATGGATAACTACTAGCATGAAGACTGGAGGCAATGCAGAAAATCCGAGGTCTAGGGTTGCAAGTGCACATGGGATCGAACAACAGACAGCAGAAAGTCTTGCCACAGAGAGGAATTGTGTTTTGCCTACAAAAGATGATGCATCTTTTGAGGATCGAGACATAATCCGTTCCCACAGCCGTGTGGCAACACGGCGCATGGGGACTTCATTATAGTCTTGACTGTAAAAGTTTGCAATGATCACAAAGAATTTTGTCTATTTGTTTGTTTCTTTTCTCTCTTGACCTATTATTTGTTTTTATCTCTCTCACTTGTTCTTTTCTGCCTAGCATGCATTTTGCTCCCGCCTGACAACATTACTGGCCAGTCCTTCCTTAGCCACTGTGGCCACCCGCACTAATAGCAGACAAGTCCTGTGCATTTTATTCGTTTTCAATGGAATCTTGTGGAAATTATCCTGAAGTAGTAAAATGTTGTTGCTAGGTCACAGTAATAGTAACCCAGAGGTTGTACACATAGTATTTTTTTCTTTTTCCAAGTCTTTAACTTAAATAAATCTTGAGAAATTCATGCTTAAAGTGTGTCAGCTCTCATTCCCAAATGAACATAAGATATAACAGTAGTAGGTATAATCAGTAACATCAGTATATCTGCACCCAAGAGACTTATCTTGAATGCATTTATAGTAAGTAGAGCAGTATTGATTGCAGAAACATAAGGAGCATTCCTATTCAGTTGTTAATGATGAAACTTTAATCAATATCAAATGGGCCTTTTCTATGAAGCATTTGTAATCTACGCAGTTTACAGTAAATCACATAAATATATTGTGTAATTTACATTACTTTTAAAAAGATTGGGGTAAGTAGGATTTATTTGCATTATATTGATCAAAAGTGATGGTAAAGACATTTTATAATGTTACAAAAGAGTTCTACTTTTCTGTAAAGCTGCAGTCCGTAACTTTTTGCGCTCTAGCAGTTAATAAACAGAACTGCATGCGTCTTGCGGAAGAACACTGCAGCTGGAGCTACTTCTCTCCATGGCGAGTCACGCAGGGACTGTGCTCCTCCGCAGCGGTTCCTACCAGACCGCTCTGAAATAGTCCCAATAAAAACACTTATTATAAGTGTACCATAATGATTCAGGGTAAGACAAAAACACGGTTTGGAAAATGGATTCATGCTGTACATTCTCATTATATAATTTTTTTTGTAAATCTTGAGCACAAAAAAAGTTACGTACAGCAGCTTTAAAGAAATAGGGAAGATAATAATTCTCTGCAATGTCATTTCCTTCATCTAAGAAAAATATCTATTCATTTTATATCACTTTCTGAGCACTTTTTAAAATCAAAATGCATATGCAGACCCATACAAAGATGACAGACTTTCCATTTGTTTTAATTCATTGCATTAAAAATGATCTGTTAAATTTATAACCCTAAATTTAATAATAATACAATTTATTTATTTATTTTATTAAATATATTATTAGAGTTGTCAATTTAAGATTTTATTTAAGAATTTAAGATTTTATTTTTATATATATCTATGGGTTGCATACAAATTAGGCAGCATACGTCAGACTCTTGATAGTGAGAAATACACCGATATGGTGTATTTTTTGTTGTTTCCATTTAAATGCAAATGACTATAGTGACTAATATTATACTATTTCCCATTCTGTGGTATGGTATGTATTGTGTTTTGTTTATCTACGGCAGCACATTGATTTAAACCTAAAATCCATGAAACATGAAATGAAACAGTGTTGTGTGTTTGTGCCTGCAAGGCTCTGAGAGTTGTGTGAAGTCTACAGTTCTTAATTGTATTTTGGTGTTTGTTGAGGAAGTGCTAACATCACCAAGGCCAGTCAATTTAAACAGATTTCTCCACACCTCTCTCTCAAATGAAATTTGGTTCAGACTCTCCAAAGCAGTTGTCTTGTTTTAGATGTATGCAGAATAGCCTTTGCAGAACTGAATTTCTTTCTGGGTTGAATAAGTCCCGAAGGACGGAAAGTTTCTCCCAAAACATGTTAAGCATCCTCAGCCACACACCTACTCACCTTAAAAAACACAATATATGCAATATATACCAGAGGCAAATGCCAGCACTTCACTGCTTCAAACTTGTCCAAAAGCTCTCATTTAAAATTGATCATGAAGTTCAACACTTGCTTAAAAGCTTAGGAAAAAAAAAATGCATATGTGTTGTTCTGTGAACACTTCCCCACAAAATCCATAAAATGTGCTTGTGACTATGACTAAAAGGCTGGTTAATGCCTTGGACTGCATTATGACAAGCCTTGCATACATTAAAGCTGCTGAAGAATTGCTGTATTGACTTGCACTGTGAAGTTGTTGTTTAGTATTCTGCTTTCATGGCTGTGCTATTCTGCAATGCATTTACCTTATGTAAAGCCATTGTGCAAATGAAAGGAACAGTTTTGTAATTAGCTGCAGTCATTTCTTAATTTCTGTTTGATCAAGACATTCTTCAATACAGCCTCAAGAATCAAACATGCTTTTACAAACTGTTTCGAACAGCTAAGAAATGACACCTGTTCTCTATGGTGAGCATAAAACAGTGTCTTTGTCCTACAAATAAACCCTCTCATCACCCTTGTAAATAATGAGAATGGGGACATTCATGTTGCAATTAATCACATCATTTCTCAATTTAATTTGGATTATCTCTGTGTTGCTTGATGGAGTAATGTCACAAAGGTGAGAGCCAGGCGCGGATTAACACACAGGTTTGCCTAGGCTGCAGCTTGAAGGTATATATATATATACACACACACTGAGACAGCCAATACTACAGTGTTTCCTCTACATTCCTTCAAGCTGCAGCCTAGGCAAGCCTGCGCGTTAATCCGCGCCTGGCTCTCACCTTTGTGACATTACTCCATATATATATGCCAGCTCACCATATTTGCACGTGGACCATGTACGGCACTAAATACATTTTCCAGAAAAGCATAATGATTAAGGGGGGCCTTACACAAAGAGCAGCCTAGGGGCCCCTGACCACCTTAATCCGCCTCTGGTGAGAGCAATTCAATCAGTGTGTAGTTGTGTATATGTATGGAAATTCAAAAGTCTCATGATCGTAAAAGATGTCTTATTGCAAAAATCAGCCTTAATTCATTTTGACCCTAACTGAAATATTTGTCACAGTCCTGGATATGGAGTTGTTATGCTTTTTCAAAAGTATAACCATTAACACTTAAATATTGCATGTGTAACCAAAGTCCTTTTAGGCAAGCCATTCACTCAGCGATGACTTTGGCAACATGCACAGGCTGTTATTTTCTAACTAGGCCAGTGGTTCTCAAACCTTTTTAGCCATACGCATTGCATGCATATTGTTATTATTTAGAATTTCTTTACATTCTGTTTGCTACCTCAATTCAAATTGATTTCAAATTCAGACATTGCATTTAAATTTAAAAAATATTCTTTAGTCACCCATTTTCCCAGTGACTTTTTCAAAAGTATTTTTAAGAAACGTCTCACTGTTTTGCCCATACAATGGAAGTCGATGGTCAATGGTAAAAGTATCTTCTTTTGTGCTCCATAGAAGAAAGAAAGTCATACCGGTTTGGAACGACATGAGGGTAAGTAAATGATAACAGAATTTTTATTTTTGTGTTAACTATCCCTTTAAATTCTGTCATTAATTACGACCCTCATGTCGTTCAACACCTGTAAGACCTTTGTACATCTTCAGAACACAAGATATTTTTGTTGAAATCCGATGGCTCAGAAAGGCCTCCACTAGCAGCAATGACGTTTCCTCTCTCAAGACCCATAAAAGGTACTAAAGACGTCGTTAAAAAGTCTATCTCACTACAGTGGCTCTACAATAATTTTAGGAAACGTCATTGCTGCCAATGGAGACATTTTTGAGCTATCGGACTTCAACAAAAATATCTTAATTTGTGTTCCGAGGATGAACAAAAGTCTTACGGGTGTCGAACGACATGAGGGTGAGTAATTAATGACAGAATTTTCATTTTTGGGTGAACTAACCCTTTAGGAACTGAGAGACATGTTCCATAAAAATCAATTCTTGATTTTTATATTTTGATTAATATCAATATTCCTAAATAAAATATATAAAAGTGGCTATGCACAACACCTTACCTGTTTGCATCCCTCAAAATTTCAGCAATCTTAGATGCACAAAGCAATTTTAAAATTACTGATCTGAAATGAGAGATGATGTGTAAAATCTAAATGGCTATATTTTGTAGTGTTGTACCACCAGTTAAGCAACACTGAACTTGGCTATAGGCATTTTTAGCATATTTTCAGACAGTAAAACACCAGGCTTCAAACATCTGTAGTGGGTGTAACATGAACATCGATGCTTCCAAATAGAGATTCAGGAAAGCAGCCGTGTTACCCAGAGCCTCTTCAGGCATCTCAGGAACATTCTGGGCTGAGATCACTGGCTTGTGTAATCCTTTATAGAGACAAAGGGGTTGTGTTTAGTGTTTCACTGATGTTTTTCTTGGTGTAAGCTTCCTTTGTAAGTACTTTCACAAAGTAATTTCATCACAAAACCAGGATTTTGAGGAACTCACGGAATGACGCTTTTGCTGTCATTACAGCCTTTCTGAGTAGTGTTGGGGATTACTGTGCTCTGCTAGCCGGCTAGCTGAAATAACAACAAAGGAACAAAGCTGTGATTGGTATCTCAGGCCAACAGGTTGAAATTTTGTTATGGAGGTACTAGAGGCTGAATTGGGGAGGTAATTTCTAAGACATACTGGATAATAACCATTGTGAACATGATGAAATGGTTTGAAATGGTTATTTTATCAGCAAAGTGTGGGGAAAGAAAGGTACATCAAATGTCTAGAAATGGTTTTGTGCAATAACTTCCAGTTAATGATGTGTTTACCATCAATGTGGCCATTTAATCACAGAGTTTGAGTTACAAAGCATTGCAAAGTTTGTCTGCTATGGCATTGAATATCAAAGCTGTAAGCTGTTATAAGCTTTCATGAGAAAAGTCAGCATTATATTCACTATACTTTTGTCTTGTAAACCCCCAGAACTCCATCAGTAAGGCTTAAATACCCTTTTATGGACAGCTGCCCAGGTTTGTGTTCTTTTTAACTCATTAGCATTAATGCTATTATCATGAAGTTGGCATAAACCCTTGTGCTGTGTTGAAAATCCCTTACCTAATTTGGTATTCCTGGTCAAAATGTCTTCTAAATCACTTGTTATGCTAAACTTCACTCAAGCTTATTCACCTAAAAAAAAGTGAGGTGCGTAAGATCAGATCAATCCTAATCAATAATTTTCAAAAAGAAATATGAAACCGAAAAAAAACACGCTCTAACAAGGAGGCTAAACACTGCAACCTCTAGAGTGCCTCTTGAGATTAGGGAAGTGAGGTTAACATGCACAGCTTTTTCTGGCCTATGATAGTTACACTCACCCCCCTAAACCTCACTCCCATCCGGGTCACGACACCAAGTGTAACTAGTTGTCATCTGCGTTGTGTTTTCTTTCTTTTGCCTGAATAAATAGATCAAAAGCACATATGACAGAAAATAAATGATTGGAATACCAAATGCAATGATTGGATGAACATTTTATGGTCCTACACCTTCCACAGAGGATATACACTATATTGCCAAAAGTATTAGGACACCCCTCCAAATCATTGAATTCAGGTGTTCCAATCACTTCCATGGCCACAGGTGTATTAAATCAAGCACCTGGGCATGCAAATGCTTCTACAAACGAAGGAATGGGTCGCTCTCAGGAGCTCAGTGAATTCAAGCGTGGTACCGTGATAGGTTGCCACCTGTGCAATAAGTCCATTCGTGAAATTTCCTCACTAATAAATATTCTACGGTCAACTGTTAGTGGTATTATAACAAAGTGAAAGCAATTGGGAACAACATCAACTCAGCCACGAAGTGGTAGGCCACATAAAATCACAGAGTGGGGTCAGCGCATGCTAAGGCACACAGTGCACAGAAGTCATCAACTTCCTGCAGAGTCAATAGCTATAGACCTCCAAACTTCATGTGGCCTTCAGATTATCTCAAGAACAGTGTGCAGAGAGCTTCATAGAATAGGTTTCCATGGCCGAGCAGCTCATCCAAGCCTTACATCACCAAGTGCAGTGCAAAGCGTTGGATGCAGTGGTGTAAAGCCCGCCGCCACTGGACTCTAGAGCAGTGGAGACGTGTTCTCTGGAGTAACAAATCACGCTTCTCTGTCTAGCAATCCGATATGGATGAGTCTGGGTTTGGTGGTTGCCAGGAGAACGGTACTTGCCTGACTGCATTGTGCCAAGTGTACAGTTTGGTGGAGCGGGGATTATTGTGTGGGGTTGCTTTTCAGGGGTTGGACTTGGCCCCTTAGTTCCAGTGAAAGGAACTCTTAATGTATCAGCATACCAAGACATTTTGGACAATTTCATGCTCCCAACTTTGTGGGAACAGTTTGGGGATGGCCACTTCCTGTTCCAACATGACTGTGCACCAGTGCACAAAGCAAGGTCCATAAATACATGGATGAGTGAGTTAGGTGTGGCCAACTCCATATTAAAACCTATGGATTAAGAATGGGATGTCATTAAAGTTTGTGTACATGTAAAGGCAGGCGTCCCAAAACTTTTGTCAATATAGTGTATATACATATAAATACATTTAGACCACATAACTTAGTGATTGCTGAATGGATGTAAAGAGACTTTCAACCAACATAACAAAATAATAATAATAATAATAATAGTTCTGGAACAAATCGCCTACCCTGTCGTTAATTAATTTTGTGCATTTCCTTGTTATTATATGGCCTTTGACTTGTTTGACACACAATGATCAATGTAGTTCAAGATTTGGCCTCTAGCCTCTGGTCTACCCCATTCTCAGGCTGAAAAGCATTTTTTTTTTCCATTGACAGCAATGCAAATTTAGCTGTGTGTTCTGACATTTTAGATTTCACAAGCAAAATTACATATATTACTGTATATATTTTACCAGTGATTAGATTCTTAGATTCTTAGAATACCTGTAGCTGCATAATTTCTTTAACAATGTCATTAGAAATACAAATGCAAACTAATATCAGTACAACTTTTAGTCTGTTAATCATACAAAGCTAGTTTCAGAAGACTTAGAATGTAGCATACAAGTTGTGTTAACTCTTTATTATGCTTTTATGTTTTCTTTGTGTGCTTTTTGATGCTTGAAAGCCTTACTCCCTATTACTTATGTGCATGGAAAAGAGAAACCAGTGCAATTCTTCAAAATGTTTCCTTTTGTGTTCCACAGATGAAAGAAATTCATGCGGTTTTGGAATGGGTGAGTGTGGCATGAGTGTGAGTAATTGACAGAATTCTATGATTTTTTTTGGTGAAAAACTATAGGCAGATAAGTTATAGCCAGATAAGAAGATAAGGAAGGGGCTCATAGAATTTGGCATATGCAGTAATAATACACTCTGTTCAATCCACATCCAGTTTTGCCAATTCTGAAATGCAGTGTGCAGATGGATCTGGCTTCATGGAAAGATCTGTTAACTCACTCTGTATGTTCTCTGCCCATCTGTGACTGTATTGGTTTCAAAATTCTGGCTCATGTCAGGTTAATAATAACATGTTTACATCCTAGAATATAGATGTTCAGAATGAGATTTCTGACATGAAAGCTTTGCTCTACAAGTTTCTGTGACTCAGACATCTAAACTACAGTTGTCATGAGGGGGCACAATGCACCTGCATTAATGAAGTTGTATAAAAATATGCAGATAGTTCTCAAACATGAAGCCAGAAGGGACATTACATTAAGATATGAAAAGTAATTTTACTGCTTCATGTAACAATGGCCTGTAACAATTACACCTGTATTGGGATGGGGATGATGGTGGAACATTTAAAGCAGGAAGGGACTTTGTATAGCTCCAGTGATCTGTTGAAGATCTTTGTGAAGATAGGACCCAGCTGGTCAGCACAGGATTTCAGACAGGCTGGTGAAACAGCATATGGGCCTGGTGTTTTCCTTGTCTTCTGTTTCCGGAAGACCCGGCACACATCACCTTCACAGATTGTAAGGAGGGAGGGACAGGAGGGTTGCTGGAGGTGTTTATGAATGCATGGAGAGAAGGTCAGAATGTGTGGGGGGCATGAGACAGGGTTTTTCAAACCTGCAATAAAACTCATTCAGGTCATTGGCCAGTTGTTGATTCGACACAGTGCTGGGTGATGGTGATGTAATTGGTGATTGTCTTTCAGGCCTTTCCACACTGATGCAGGGTTATTGGCTGAATGCTTTTTAATAATGTCATTAAAAACGAACAAGTAATATATATATATATATATATATATATATATATATATATTAATTAAGAAGTGAATAATTCATTGCAATGCCCAGTCAGTGATTGGGGATTAGATGCCTTGCTCAAGGGCACCTTGGGTTACAAGTCAGGCTTTCTAACCATTAGACCACAACTGCCCTAATGTTATGTTATGTTATGTTATGTTATGTTATGTTATGTTATGTTATGTTATGTTATGTTATGTTATGTTATGTTATGTTATGTTATGTGATGTGTGAAAATCCTTTACGCAGTCATATTGTATACAATAGTTCCGACATCCACCAGCAGCTAACTCAGCCATTCTAACCAGGAAAACCTTGACCCCCTCCTAATTCAAAGAAATATGCACTTGTTGGGCCACATGATCAGTATGCATCATCAGGGCATGACACATCTTCCATTGCCAGTAAAAGATTGGATGCAAATATGCAGAGCATATAAGCAGAGCACATCAAAATCCTCAAAAGAGATGTGACATCCTGCTCCTGAAACCTATAACCATTGTGACATCAAAAGCAAGCTGCTTAGGAAGATCAGAGAGGGTATGATTTAGGAAGTTGAAGCGGAATTGCAATCCATGTCCGCTTTTTTATGAAAAATCCAGCACTTCACAAGCAGCTATGTCTGCATATGTGACTGTGAGTGTGGATAGGTGGGTGTACTGATACAAAAAATGAAAGACAGGCTTTTGACACAATCCTTGTTCTTATGAATCATCTTTACAGTCGGTTAAAACATGATGGTGCCCCGTGGAATGTAATTAGTCACATATTTACTTTTAACTTGAAAGTCTCACTCTCACTTGGTTTGATTAGAGTCTGGTTTGGTTAGGAAGTTGTGAATGTGTGCAGTCTTAAATTCAACTCAAGGTTTGAGTTCTTGATGATACTGTATTTCAAAAAACAAGGACACCAAGGCAGAGGCACAGCAGCCGTTTTACTTCTTTCTTACTTTATTGTCGTGCACATACTGAAAGACAGTTTGTGAAGTCACAGGTGACAGGCGTTTGATGGATTCATCCCATATAGTGACTTACATTCAGGGAACATCGACTGTGAAGAATTTTCATCTATTAGGACAGTCGATCACAGAAAAGTACATGGACGTTTTTACACTTGGTCCCTTCATGTATCCATTTTACTGAACAGATAGATAATGAAAAAAAAAAAAAAAGTACAAATGGCAATCTGTTCACTCAATGTTCAAGTGTAGTGAACTCTGACCTGCAAGTTTGTATAGCGAAATGACAAGTTTGAATGTTTGCTTAATAAAAGATGTAAACATCACAGGTTGAGCTCTTGGCTCAATGCAAATAATGCTAACTATAAAAACTGCCTGATTTGCAGTGTTGCAGGATATTGGAGTAGATTTAATTATTGATTATTGTTTATTTTCAAAAAACAGAAGCTTGTTGAATAAAATGTCACGCTTTAGATGTTAAGACCAATTCCAGGCAACCCACCAACCGGTAAATAGGTGTGCAGGTAACAATTTATCCTCCTAAAGAATAGAAAGATTTTTATTTATGTGTATTTGCAGAACATTTGCATAATGAAAATTAAGTCCTATTATTATATATATATATATATATATATATATATATATATATATATATATATATATATATATATATATATATATATATATATATATATATATTTTTTACATTATTTTAGGACATTTTACCCAAATTATCTTTACTGTGATTCAAAATATGGAGTCTTATTCTTACTGCAGTAACATAAAATGATTAATATATATATTTAAAAATATTTATACATCATAAAGACATTTGGTGTACTGCCTTCTATATAATTTAATTGATCTAAAAATAAAAACATCAAACATTTAAAATAAACACAAAAGCAAAACACTTTAATTTTAATTAATTTTAAATAACTAATTTAGATTTTTTTTTGTAAAGTGTTACCCATAAGTATGTTTTCTTTATTTATTATTACTATTATTATTTTGTTTTGTGGGCGGAAAATGTGACCATTACATGCAGGTTTAGCGACATTCACTCTAAATTAACAGAAGATTTCAACAGACATACATAATTTATTCCAGACATCATGGCTCGGACTCCAAGTTCAGCAACTTTTCTGACAATAACGTTCAACATTATAGAGGTGGCGGCCCTCAATACCCAGAGAAGATGAACAATGAAAAGCCTGTCTCTGGGTTCAAACGAGAGGGAAGCGTGATTCATTATGCAGTTGAGAGTGGAGTTGTACAGCTGTTGAACATCACCTAGGACAGACAGAAGTGCCACCAAATTAATTTGAAATCCGCCCTCCATTATAAATGAGGGCCAGGTGTTTCTCATTAAAAGTGGGCACACTGTCAGGAACACTTCACGCTCACATGTGTGCCCACACACACACACACACACACACACACACACACACACACACACACACACACACACACACACACACACACACACACACACTTTGGTGGGTGTTAAATTATACACTACAAATAAGCTTGTAGCAGAATTTAAAACTGCCAGACGATTGTGTGGGATTTTGCTATTCTTAGGATATAAAGTGTCTGAAAATCTAAAACCCTGTTAGGACAGTTCTTGAAAAATGCTAAAAATTTGTATTTTAGGGTTGTGGTTGGTCTAGGGTTGTAATTATAACTACAAACCCGATTCCAAAAAAGTTGGGACACTGTACAAATTGTGAATAAAAACAGAATGCAATGATGTTGAAGTTTCAAATTTCAATATTTTATTCAGAATACAACACAGATGACATATCAAATGTTTAAACTGAGAAAATGTATAATTTTAAGGGAAAAATAAGTTGATTTTAAATTTCATGGCATCAAGACATCTCAAAAAAGTTGGGACAAGGCCATGTTTCCCACTGTGTGGCATCCCCTCTTCTTTTTATAACAGTCTGCAAACGTCTGGGGACTGAGGAGACAAGTTGCTCAAGTTTAGGAATAGGAATGTTGTCCCATTCTTGTCTAATACAGGCTTCTAGTTGCTCAACTGTCTTAGGTCTTCTTTGTCGCATCTTCCTCTTTATGAAGCGCCAAATGTTTTCTATGGGTGAAAGATCTGGACTGCAGGCTGGCCATTTCAGTACCCGGATCCTTCTTCTACGCAGCCATGATGTTGTAATTGATGCAGTATGTGGTCTGGCATTGTCATGTTGGAAAAGGCAAGGTCTTCCCTGAAAGAGACGACGTCTGGATGGGAGCATATGTTGTTCTAGAACTTGGATATACCTTTCAGCATTGATGGTGCCTTTCCAGATGTGTAAGCTGCCCATGCCACACGCACTCATGCAACCCCATCCCATCAGAGATGCAGGCTTCTGAACTGAGCGCTGAGAACAACTTGGGTTGTCCTTGTCCTCTTTAGTCCGGATGACATGGCGTCCCAGTTTTCCAAAAAGAACTTCAAATTTTGATTGGTCTGACCACAGAACGGTTTTCCACTTTGCCACAGTCCATTTTAAATGAGCCTTGGCCCAGAGAAAACGCCTGCGCTTCTGGATCATGTTTAGATATGGCTTCTTTTTTGACCTATAGAGTTTTAGCCGGCAACGGCGAATGGTGCGGTGGATTGTGTTCACCGAAAATGTTTTCTGGAAGTATTCCTGTTGTGATTTCCATTACAGTAGCATTCCTGTATGTGATGCAGTGCCGTCTAAGGGCCGAAGATCACGGGCATCCAGTATGGTTTTCCGGCCTTGACCCTTACGCACAGAGATTGTTCCAGATTCTCTGAATCTTTGGATGATATCATGCACTGTAGATGATGATAACTTCAAACTCTTTGCAATTTTCCTCTGAGAAACTCCTTTCTGATATTGCTCCAGTATTTTTGGCCGCAGCATTGGGGGAATTGGTGATCCTCTGCCCATCTTGACTTCTGAGAGACACTGCCACTCTGAGAGGCTCTTTTTATACCCAGTCATGTTGCCAATTGATCTAATAAGTTGCAAATTGGTCCTCCAGCTGTTCCTTATGTGTACATTTAACGTTTCCACCTGTCCCAACTTTTTTGAATGTATAGCTCTCATGAAATCCAAAATGAGCCAATATTTGGCATGACATTTCAAAATGTCTCACTTTCAACATTTGATATGTTATCTATATTCCACTGTGAATAAAATATAAGTTTATGAGATTTTTACTTTTCTTTTAAGGAAATTTGAGTTTAGCTATAAATATTATTACAGTTTGAATTATTATTATTATTATTTTTTCAAGTATGTTTGAAAATATTATTTATTCCTGTGATAGCAAAGCTGGATTTAGAGCAGCCATTAATCCAGTCTTTAGTGTCACATGATACTTAAGAAATCATATGCTTATTTGCTTTTCATTTTAAACATGTTCCCAAATCAACATATTTTGTTAAATCTTAATTTGGTTTATTTGTTTAATTATTATCAATTACTATTGATCCTCAATTATTAGTAATGGTTCTTATTATCAATGTTAAAAACATTTTTGCAGTGGCACATTTTTGAAGGATTCTTTAATTAATAGAAAGTTCAGTGAACAGATTTAATTGAATGCATCATTGATGAATAAAAGTATTAATGTCTTTAAAAAAAAAAAAAAAGCAAATTCCCACGACCACGTTCACCAAGTACAACATTCACAGTTCAACATCTTTGTTGATCCTGGAACAACATCAATCTACCAATCAGATTTGAGTGTCAAGTTTACAGTTTATGTCAAGTTTTGGCTTACAACCAGAGTTAGGTTCTTCTACATTAGTGTTATTCACTTATCATTTCCCTCTGGTTTTAGGGAAAAGTAATATAGAATTAGGACTACATTTTCGGACAGAAATGTTGTTAAAGGATCAACAAAATATGTTGATTTGGGAACATGTCTTTCTTGGCAAAATCACGGATGCTCGATTGGATTGAGATCTTGGGAATTTGAAGGCCAACTCAAGCTCGTTTTTGTGTTCCTCAAACCATTCTTGAACGATTTTTGTTTTGTGGCAAGGCGCATTATCCTGCTGAAAGAGGCCACAGCCACCAGGGTGTACTTGGTCTGCAACAGTGCTTAGGTAGGTGGTACGTGTGAAAAAAGTAACATCCACATGTTTCCCAGCAGAACATTGCCCAAAGCATCACACTGCCTCTGCTGGCTTGCCTTCTTCCCACAGTGCATCCTGGTACCATGTGTTCCAGGTAAGTGACGGAGCCATTCACCTGATGTAAAAGAAAACGTGATTCATCAGACCAAGCCACCTTCTTCCATTGCTCCGTGGTCCAGTTCTGATGTTCACATGCCCACTGTTGGCACTTTCGGTGGTGAACAGGAGTGAGTCAGCACGGGCACCCAGACTGGTCTGCGGCTGTGCAGCCCCATATGCAACAAACTGTGATGCACTGTGTATTTTGACACCTTTCTATCAGAACCAGCATTAACTTCTTGAGCAATTTGAGCTACAGTAGCTCGTCTGTTTGATCGGACCACACGGGCCAGCCTTTGCTCCCCACGTGCATCAGTGAGCCTTGGCCGCCCATGACCCTGTCGCCGGTTCACCACTGTTCCTCCCTTGGACCACTTTTGATAGATACTCACCACTGCAGACCGGGAACAGCCCACAAGAGCTGCAGTTTTGGAGATGCTCTGACCCAGTCGTCTAGCCATCACAATTTGGCCCTTGTCAAACTCGCTTGAATCCTTACGCTTGCCCATTATTCCTGCTTCTAACACATCAACTTTGAGGACAAAATGTTCACTTGCTGCCTAATATATCCCAAACACTAACAGGTGCTGTGATGAAGAGATGATCAGTGTTATTCACTTCACCTCTCAGTTGTCATAATGTTATGCCTAAGAGGTGTATAATATTAAAATTATATATATATATACACATATATACACTTTCACATTGATGAGTTTCACAGTGATGAGTTTAGCCATCCTATTGGTCCATTCTTATTTTCCAGACAGTTGTGCTAGGAATATGCAGATCCCTCCATCTGGTGTCCTAGACAAGCACCCTTAGCGGCCTGCCCATTGCCAGAGTGCCCGGTCTCACCCGGACTCCTGCATTACAAGTTGATCTAGGGTGCCAATGTGACCTGATCCTTAATCAGTGCCAGGTGTTTCTGCCAAGAGAAAGGGCTGAAAATAACCCTACAATTCATCATAGGAAAAAGCCAGCTGGGTAAGTGCATGTATGCGTGAGTAGAGTACGCATGTGGCATGCAATGGTTTATTCAACAGGACCAGGACCAGGACCAGGCAGCTTCAGATGAAAATAACCAACATCATATCAGTACATACACATATAATTTATATTGTATAAATTAATTTGCCAATTGCCAATAAATTAACACCATTTTCTTTTTCTCTCTGGACTCGGATGAAAAAGGTAGGTTGGAAGTTTGTTTTAATTAATATACTCGAAAATGCACCTTTTGGACGTGTGTTTTTGTTTTGTAAGATAATTAATGTTGTTTGTGAACATGAATACTAACAGAATCGTAATTAACCGAACTTTTGAACGTACGTTTGCAATATAGTGTTACTGTGGATCTTGGGAGATATATAATATATATATATATATATATATATATATATATATATATATATATATATATATATATATATATATATATATATATATATATATATTAATTGATGCCGCCTTAACCGTCTGTGCCGCACGAGACATTAGAAATGCTTGAGCGGGACAAAATGCTTGAATTTGAATTCCTGCAGTATAATATTGAGTTTGCTTTTAAAGTCATGTTTTTTTATCTCTCTTTGGAACGTTAGCTCTGATTTATTCATCGACTTTTTTCGGCCAAAATGAAAGTCTACGGCTGAATCCGAAATCGCTCCCTAAACTCTCATTCACTGTTCCCTATACTGTTCGCTTGAAGGAGTGAATGAAAACGAGTGCGTGACGTCGGACAGTAGTTGAGTGTTAATCGGCTGTACGCTCGTTATTGCGGTGCAATGTGGGATTGAATGAGTGCAGTGCACTCAATAACGTCCACTATGGTTTCGGACACCACTACAAATGGCTGTCTCCTGAAATCGTGCCCAGTTTGAGGGTATAGGGGGCGAAGTCATTGTGCTTAACACTAGTGCCGTTCATTTGCCTAGCTCGTGGTGTTACATCCAGAAAAAAAAGTTTTACTGGCTACATGGTTTACTGAACCGCATTTTATGAGTTGATATGATACAATTTTGCATATGCAGTTTGACTGTTGTTGACATTTTTTTTTCTCTCTTTTTCTTTCTGATTTCAAATCAATGCAGAGTTTAACAGGCTTATAGCTGTTCCACTGGAAGACACGTTCCTTGCCCAGTTAGATGTACATGAGTCAACTAATCAGAGTAATCCGCTCAAAAGGAGGAGCAACCTGTGAGAAGACTGCAGCAATTTTTTAAATCTTCTATCAGGTACGTCTACTAATGTTTTACATTAATATCAACTACACCATCTTATTTTAGTCACAGTATGTTTAACAGTAACATTTAATTGTTAAATATTTGTTTTATTGCATAGAAATTTTAAATTGTCATCACCACCCAATCAAAATGGAAAATTTTAAAACTGAACATTATTTACAATGTTATTACCTGTAATCAACAGCCTCAGCAAACAGTCCTGAGTGCGTCCATGGCAACGTTCCATGTTAATAATGTTCAGTGTCTTGGACAGACTGATGGTTTCACTTTAGACTCAGTGTATTGTCAGTGGCCATGGGTAATAACTTTTTTTGTCTGCATGTTTTTTTTTGTCTCTCAAAGTGATAAATACAACTATTGATTTTAATAATGTATTAGTAAATGTTGAAATTAACATTAACAAAGATTAATATGTGCTGTAGAAATGCAGTTCATTATTAGTTCATGTTTGTTAACTAATGTTAACTAATGAACCTTACTGTAAAGTATTAGCTAATTTGTTGAGATTAGCAATCTGTTAAACTCATTTACAAGTATAACAAACACAAAAAGGACTATTTGAGTATTGTGCATTTTTCCATTTTTATTGGTTGTTTAATAAAATAACGACTTTATTCAACAGTTTATTTTCTTCCATGTCAGTCTCTTACGCTGTTTATGCAGTAAACTCAGCACAGAGCTTCTGGATTCCAGGTCAGGATGCCGCCATCCAATGACTATTGCAATCACTGACGGACCCTTTCTCAATATTAAATATGGCATATTTATATAAAATAATATTTATTGAACAATAATATACTTAAATGAACAACAATAGCCATTATAAAAGACAACAGGAAATAAAACACAAGGAAACAATTCAGTCAAACGTGCAAAATCAGCCATATATAGGACTTAAGTTAAATATAGCCTAAAAATTTATGAAACTTAATTTTCCCCTAAGCCAAAATCGATTTGCTCTGGAACATGTTATAATATTAATAAAACCAAAGATTGCCTGTTTGATATACCTAAATTAATTATATCTGTTTAACCACTATCTACATAAGAGACAGCAGCAAATTCCCGAAGGACTGGCCGAGATGAAGCTGTCTGCGGTGGGTACACAAGCACTGAAAGGTTGACACCCTGGAGCACGCATCTGTGAAAGCATCTGAGCAAATTGTAAAATAGGCACTATGTTTATATATAAGCAACATATTTGACGTCTAAATACCTACATTCTTGCCAAAAACAACAACAACAAAAAAAACAGTTAAAACTACATTTCATGACACAACAGTAGTATTTTTAAAACTTATGGTGGATTTAATCGACCGCCATCAGAAGTCCATCACAAGCAACTTCTATTCAAATAGCATTATTCAAAGTCTCCTATTTTTGTAGATGTCTTGAATGTAAATATCTTGACAGGTTTGGGAGCAATTATTGACACTCAAGTTCATTCACACTGCTCTGAAAATTTCCACATCTCTGAAAAGTGATGGCATACCAATCATTTTACAAAAGCATTATGTACTAGCAATCCATCTATCCAGATGACACATTTCATTTTTTTAAATCGCAGTAATGTTTTCTTCTCACACAGGTCTAGGCTTGTTTAAGTGAAATAATTCTTTGGTGGTTGATGGTAAACTGTTATTATTCTCTACTGAAGTGGTGAAACAGCTGATAAATCATTTCCACAGCGTTGTGGGTGGATAGAAGCCAGGTTTGATTCAGTGAGGCTGCAACTTACACCTGTCTCCAAAAACATAACAAGAGGTGACAGGAAACCCTTAATAAAAGAATATTAAGGGATGCGTCTGCCTCCTACATTTCAGATTAGATGGATACACACACAGCAATTGTTTCATTTTCTGCATGTGGCATTACAAACCCATTGGTGTAGGAAAATGTATTTTATTATCTGCTTTGGTCTTCAAAAAGAATATCTTTGTAGCTCAGGAAAATGAATGAAGTTTTGTTTCATTGAAGGTGCAGTACACAATTTCTGAGAAACGCTGTTGATATTTGAAATCAGTGCAAACAAACACACCCCTCCTTTCATTGCATTGTGTGGGCGGAGCATTGTGTTTGTTTGGACTGATTTCAAATATCAACAGCGTTTCTCAGAAATCGCTTACTGCACATTTATCGAATCGCATCACACAATGCAAGAATGGATGTCTCTTTATCATAGGTGAAGCAAAGCAAAATAATGCTTTGCAAAAAAAGTGACGAAGAACGACAAGGAAGAACAATAAATTAACATAAAGTGCACAAGCGTATACAGTATACAAGCAAGATTTTGTTGTTAGTCGCCAGCAGTACACCAGCTCCAGTCAAACAATGACACTCAAAACTGTCCTGTTACTATAGCTAACACTACTACAACAGCACATTTGATTGCATGCTTATATTTCATGCAAGCAATATATCAGTGCAAAAACTGCCATCTTACTTACTAAGTGCCTGCAAATTAGTTTAGCCAGGTAATAAATGTGCCAAAACACTGCAAGCTTTTACATTTAGACAATTGTTCTCTACAAATTGCATTTAGCACAAATTTAGGCTGTGGTTGAACCATTTCCTGAGCATGATGTGGATTTTTTTTAAATTATTATTTTAATATGTTCCTTGAGGTTAATTTATATTCTTAATAAAGTTTTTAGCACACAAAAAAAAAAAAAAAAACACTAATATGTGGAAAAAATATTATTTTTAACCTTCATTCTGACCCTCTGGAATTATCTGTTTTTAAGAGTGCGGCTCCTTTAAAGGGTCATGACCCCATGCATTTTGATATTATAATGTGATAAAATTAAGCAATATCACAAGAGCAAGAGAGCTGTTTTCACAAATCTCAGCATGACTGCAAACATGATATTGATTTTATACAAACATTCAATAATTAAAAAAATCATAATAAATTATTTATGCATTTGTAATTTATAAATTTAGATGCGTCTTCTGTACCACCTCTGCATTGCAAAGATACATTTTGCTGTTAATGATTTAACTCTGAAACTTGCAGGATGTTTTAACAAAAAATAAATTAAAATATAATTTATTATATAATTAAATTATACATTTATTAAATGTATATACATAAAAATAATAACATAATAATAATAATAATAATAATTTATATAAATGAGTATTTATTATAAAATTAAATATATTTAATTAATTTAATTTTTCAGCTTTACCTTGTTGTGATGAAAAGTGTCACTTGCTTGCTGATCGGGAGGAAATGCATGAGATTACTGGGGGGTATTCCAGAAAGCAAGGTTAACTTACCGTCACATATACCCTGAACTCTCGGTTGATTAACCCAAACCTTACTTACTCAAGGTATTCTGGTTCCAAAAACGAGTCCGGGAGTAAGTTCAGACAACTCAGAGTATGTTCCCGGTTAACACACAAGACATTCTCAACAGAGCGACGAATCGATGATTCACCATGGAAACACGCTAAGAAAGAGCGCGCCATACTACTTCCTCTTCTTCGTTTGTTTAATGGCGAGTTACATAACCTACTTAGTGCACATCACACACCTATTTGGTGGTTGTGCAATAATTTTTTCAATGTCTTCATTTAATAAGTAATCTTTATTCATTGAGAATAAGGATTATATTGTTTGTTTGATGCTAATTAATTGAATGCAGATCCATGTGTGATATGACAATAAAATAAATAATAAATATATTTGAATTACATTAACATTTAAACTTATTTTTAATGTATTTTTATTCTAATTCTTTAGAATTATTATATAATATTGATATAATATTCAATAACTGAAACAAATCTGAACACCTCTTAACCCTTGTGCACTGTTCAATTTCTGTGTACACCTTTATGGAGCGGGTCAAATTGACCCTATTTGAATTCAATACAATTCCTCAAAAATCACACTATGAAAAACAACAAAGATTCAGGTACAAACTGTAAACTTTTAATATCAACATTTGTCAAATATTCCAAAAATATATATCTGAAGAGATGATTTAATGAAAATGTTTTTAACCATTTTTTAAAACTGTTTTGTTTTGACAAAATTTGAAAATAAAAAGTATACTGACTTGTTTTGCATATACATTTTTTTAACTTTTTTTCTTTTCTTAGAACACCATAACTGAACAATTAAATGTAGCTGTATAATGAAAATATTTACTTTTCCTAAGATGGCTGTTTTGTAAACTCATTTCATAAAGTCTGACATGATGACGTGTTTGCTTTCTGCATATGAATTTCTTGCACTTCACACACATGATGCTGGTTTTGCTGTCGCGCTTGGATGTCAAAAAACATCAGCATGTTGAAACTTTGCATGCATGTTCATGATGATAAATGAGAAAAAGTCACAAAATATCAAGAAAGAAAACAAAGGTTTAATATTATATCAGGTAGCTTGAAAAAATAAATGATAGGTAATTTTTACCATCTGTGGCTGACAAAATATTTTTCTATATTGAAATAAATGTGGAAAACCTAATTTTTTAGCTTCATAAGGTAGTAAAAAATAAATAAATAAATATAACGAATAAATGTTATTATTTTGGGTCGGTACAGTTGCCTTAGAGCGTTAAAATATGCAGGTCAAATTGACCCACGAACATCACGAATGTTATAGTAATTTTGTTTGTATATGTCAAAAAACACCAGCATGTTGAAACTTTGCATGCATGTTCATGATGATAAATAAGAAAAAGTCACAAAATATCAAGAAAAAAAAACATAGGTTAACCAGTATTTCCAACAACTAGAAAATCTAAACGGGTCAAATTGACCCGCAACATAACACAAGGGTTAAGCAAACTAACCCTGGAACATAACCTGTTATGTTCAGAGAGTGAGTTGCCATGGTTACTTACATATCCTGAAAGTTACCTCCGTTTTTTGGAACCAAAAGTTGAGGTTATCCGCTAACTTGCTCCTAAACATACCCAGATATGCCACATAACCTGCTTTCTGGAATACCCCTCTGGTCTTTTTCTCAAGAGCTGAATCTAATAAGCAGCAAATTTCTCCATTTGCTCACATCATTGCTTTCTAGGAGGAAAAAACATTTAGATATTATAGAGATCTCTTGTGATTTTTCGCTTTCCTGTGGGTTTTAACACTGTTCAGCATTGTTTTGTTCATAGTTTCCATGGTTACGGTGACAGTGATAACTTTCATGTCTGCAGGTGTGCAGATCTGGCAAAGTTTCAATCCATATTTTCATGATGTCTTCTTGAATAGTTCAAAGCCCCACTGATGATCTGCGAAGCACATGTCATGTATGTCATGTATGTCATGTATCTTCCTTACGACTCACTTTAATGATGTTACATGAGAAATTACTTCATTAAACCAGGTTCAGGACAAATTAAAACTGTTTAACAGTTAACCTCAGTGTACTTTGCCTGAGACTGGCAAAATCTTCAAACAACCCTCAGCATCAGTGAGCAATACTGCTCACCTGTATGACCTTGCTTCTGCTTCCATATTCTCTTTGTATTTTTAGACTGCATCTGCAGTAGCTTGAGGCTGAACCCTGGAAATGGACATCAGTGGGATCACCTGAGCTTCCCAAATCCAAAGCAAGCCTGAATCTGCTGAGGCATCTGTCTTGAATAGAATAGATAGGTAGGCTACTAGGGGTGTAAGGGTACATGTATTTGTCCCGAACCATCATGATCTCTTACTCTTACTGACCATAAATGACGGAGTATTTTAAGATGTTTCCACTCTTTAATGAGACAAAATCATTTGGAATTGTGCCAATTTGTGTCGTAGAAGTCTCACTACTAGAGTCTGCTTCTCTCACTGTCCTTGTGGAAAGGTGAAGTAGGCTCAGATGTCAATGGCACTTTTTCTCCTTCTCGCTCATCTTTCTGTGAATATATATATATATATATATATATATATATATATATATATATATATATATATATATATATATATATATATATATATATATATATATATATGCGTAATATATTAAACTTTGTGCATCCGCCATCCGCACCTGCATGAATTTCTTTGTTCTGCTGAACACAAAAGAAGATACAAACCCGATTCCAAAAAAGTTGGGACACTGTACAAATTGTGAATAAAAACAGAATGCATTGATGTGGAAATTTCCAATTTCAGTATTTTATTCAGAATACAACATAGAGGACATATAAAATGTTTAAACTGAGAAAATGTATCATTTTAAGGGAAAAATAAGTTGATTTTAAATTTCATGGCATCAACACATTTCAAAAAAGTTGGGACAAGGCCATGTTTCCCACTGTGTGGCATCCCCTCTTCTTTTTATAACAGTCTGCAAACGTCTGGGCACTGAGGAGACAAGTTGCTCAAGTTTAGGAGTAGGAATGTTGTCCCATTCTTGTCTAATACAGGCTTCTAGTTGCTCAACTGTCTTAGGTCTTCTTTGTCGCATCTTCCTCTTTATGATGCGCCAAATGTTTTCTATGAGTGAAGGATCTGGACTGCAGGCTGGCCATTTCAGTACCCGGATCCTTCTTCTACGCAGCCATGATGTTGTAATTGATGCAGTATGTGGTCTGGCATTGTCATGTTGGAAAATGCAAGGTCTTCCCTGAAAGAGACGACGTCTGGATGGGAGCATATGTTGTTCTAGAACTTGGATATACCTTTCAGCATTGATGGTGCCTTTCCAGATGTGTAAGCTGCCCATGCCACACGCACTCATGCAACCCCATCCCATCAGAGATGCAGGCTTCTGAACTGAGCGCTGATAACAACTTGGGTTGTCCTTGTCCTCTTTAGTCCGTATGACATGGCGTCCCAGTTTTCCAATTTTGATTCGTCTGACCACAGAACAGTTTTCCACTTTGCCACAGTCCATTTTAAATGAGCCTTGGCCCAGAGAAAACACCTGCACTTCTGGATCATGTTTAGATATGGCTTCTTTTTTGACCTATAGAGTTTTAGCTGGCAACGGCGAATGGCGCGGTGGATTGTGTTCACCGACAATGTTTTCTGGAAGTATTCCTGAGCCCATGTTGTGATTTCCATTACAGTAGCATTCCTGTATGTGATGCAGTGCCGTCTAAGGGCCCGAAGATCACGGGTATCCAGTATGGTTTTCCGGCCTTGACCCTTACGCACAGAGATTGTTCCAGATTCTCTGACTCTTTGGATGATATCATGCACTGTAGATGATGATAACTTCAAACTCTTTGCAGTTTTTCTCTGAGAAACTCCTTTCTGATATTGCTCCAGTATTTTTGGCCGCAGCATTGGGGGAATTGGTGATCCTCTGCCCATCTTGACTTCTGAGAGACACTGCCACTCTGAGAGGATCTTTTTATACCCAATCATGTTGCCAGTTGACCTAATAAGTTGAAAATTGGTCCTCCAGCTGTTCCTTATATGTACATTTAACTTTTCCAGCCTCTTATTGCTACCTGTCCCAACTTTTTTGGAATGTGTAGCTCTCATGAAATCCAAAATGAGCCAATATTTGGCATGACATTTCAAAATGTCTCAAAATGGTTTGTATTTTGAATGATGTTGGTAACCAAACAGTTGATGGACCCCACTGACTTTGTAATTACCACCTGTCGGCCCAACGACGGACTCCAACGGCGTGGGCGAAGGTATAATGCGTGTCTGCCTTTTCAGCGTTTCTGTGAAGTTCACTTAATTTATTAAAATGTGGGTATCTAATTCTAACTCTGACTCCATGAATAGTTTAATCTGACTCTGTTTTATGTGACTTTGTTAACTTAGTTATGTTTGTAACTTAACAGCTGATCATAAGATTAGTTGTGATTTCATTTAGATCATTGATATTTCTTAGTATCTCTTATTTTCAAATGTATTCGTTCCATTACAGGACCCGGTATCGCACAAAGACTACACTTTCGTGATTTGTGAGCTCACAGACACAAATGAGCCAGTTCTGATATTAAAACAGAGGATGCAGGGTGAACTATTTTACCTTTAAGTGGCTGCACACACTTGCTCATAACAAAAAGTGTAATTTTTGTAATAGTCACGGAAACTGCAACTTGCTAATACAGTAATGGTTAGAAATCTTTAAGAAACTGACACATCACCTCATGGGGGTTTTTGGCTACAGAATTTCCCAAATGGCAGCTCTGTCACCCTTCCTTAAATACACAGACCAGAACAAAAGGGTTGTAAATATTTACTACACAAACACCTGGTTTCAGGGAGAGGATAAGATACAGATACCTCAGCGGATTCAGGCTTGCTTTGGATTTGGGCAGCTCAGGTGATCCCACTGATGTCCATTCCAAGGGTTCAGTCTCAAGCTACTGCAGATGCAGTCTAAAAACACAAAGAGAATATGGAAGCAATAATAATTTAATACACTAAAGCATGATGTAATTTGCATTATTGTCTGTTCAAAATAAATGAAAAGTAACCTCGCATTGGACACAGGTACGTACCAAACCATAACTTCTGTGTAAATACTAATAGGTACCCTATTGACTCCACGACAGCAGTTAAAGGAATAGTTTGCCAACAAATTATGCCATTTATTCACCCTGAATGCCATTCTAAACCTGTATGACTTTTCCACTTATTCACTATTTCCTATATGGCACAATATACAGTACACTCAATGGCCAATGCAAATATCTGATCAACCCATCACATGGCGGCAACTCTACATGCATTTAGGCATGTAAACATGGTCAGAAAAAGAGAAAATATCCAGTGAGCAGAAGTTCTGTGGGTTTGATGCCAGAGTTCAGAGGAGAATGGTTAGACTGGTTCGAGCTGATAGAAAGGCAAAAGTAACTCAAAGAACTTGTTTCAACCGAGGTAGAAAGGCACACCAGGTGTCACTCCTGTCAGTTAAGAACATGAAATCGAGGCTACAATTGACACTGGCTCATCAAAATTGGACAATAGAATATTGCCTGGTCTGACAAGTCTCAATTTCTGCTGCGACATTCAGATGGCATGGTCAGAATTTTGCAACAACATGAAAGCATGGATCCATCCTGCCTTGTATCAACGGTTCAGGCTGCTGGTGGTGTAATGGTATGGAGGACACTTTCTTGGCACACTTTGGGCCCCTTAGAATATTGTTTAAAATTCACAGCCTTCCTGAGTATTGTCCATCCCTTTCTGACCAGTGTACCCAACTTCTGAACATTACTTCCAGCTGAATAATGTGCCATGTCACAGACCGCCAAAACGAATCAATCACATTTGCAAATTAAGAAAGAAAAAGTCTTAGTGCACCATTAGTGCATCACAAAGGAAGCTTTGAACCTTAGATATTTTTTTCAATGAAAAACTCTTTAATTACAAATATTCAAATGTAATGTCTGCATTATGATTGATGACTACTTGAGGAACATCTGCTATGAGCACAGCTTGTATAGAGCCGTGTGAGTGACTCTTATGTGGCTGTTTTCCTTTTCAATAATGGCTGATACTGCAGCATAGCACCCTAGATCTGTGAGCCGGCACCAGTCTCTTCACTCAGCTCTAAGAAGGAACATCAGACTATTTAAAGCTCTCAACCAGCCAGTGAAGCACCCTTCAAACCAGCAGTGCTCCCTGTGTAACAGGACGCAGGTGCAGTATGACTGTACCGCAAAAGCCAATTAACAGGGCAGTCTGCTTCAAGAGACGTTCGAATGATAAAATTACTGGATGATCACAACAAACCATGGCCATATTTGATTCGTAGGCCCTTGACATCTGCCAAAACTCAGTACAGAACACTAGAGGACCTTTTTATGGTGCATATATAGAGTATTGTTGCAACACAGCACAATCACATCATCTAAATGCTCTCAATATGTGACTACAGTTATTTAGTTTTTTTTTTTTTTTTTTTTTTTTTTTTTTTTTTTTTTTTTATATATATTGAGGCCTTTCCTGTGAGAAACAATGTAAACCCTTCTATCTTGTTCTCTTGGCATCTAAGCAAATGAAAAGGTTTGAAGAATGTCAGTTAAGTGGGATGATGTATTACTCATTGCAGTCTCTGATGTATATGTCCCTCAAATTTCCATTTTTATTGATTGATATCAAATCAATGCTAGGGATAGCAGGATGTGGTATAATAGAAATACATTTTCAAACACAGCTAACAAAAGTTATGAAAACAATAGTTCTAATTGTTCTCTGAATGTTCAAAATGCCCAGTTTTTTATGTTTTAATAACCTTTTTTCCCGGTTATATGTACATTTAAGGAAACATTCAGTTTTTTTAATTTAACAAACATTATGGTAACATTATTTCTGAATGTTAAAAATGTTCTGTTTTTTAAATGCTTCAAAAACGTTTTTCCTGGTTAAACAATATGTTAAAGGTTCAGTGTGTAAATTGTACCCTCCCTTTCGAAGCACATAGAGAAGCTACGGTGGCTGACACAGCACAAAGATGTCGTCGTCTGAGACAGCAGAGAGTAGCCGGCGCTCTGTAGAGCAGTTTGTCCGTTTAGGGCTACTGTAGAAACATGGTGGCACAAAGTGGTGACTTCACTGTAAGGTGACCCGCGGTGTATGGAGATAGAAATGGCTCGTTCTAAAGCAATAAAAACATGTAAGGTCTTATTACACCACAGAAAACACAGTTACATATATTATATTGCATTTCCGTCAATAGATCCTCGTAAATATTACACAGTGCACCTTTAAGGAAACATTCCATTTTAACATTTAACAAACATTCTGGGAACGTTACTTTTGAATGTTCTCTGAACGTTCTGAAACAAGTAGCATTTAAAAAAATGATAGACTAAAACAGTCCTTGAACTATGTATAAATAATGTTTTTGTGATTAACGTTTTGAAAACTTTTTAACTTTGAATGAGTGTTCTATTAATATTACTAGAATAATGTTCATAACTTTGAGAGAATCTTGCCAGAACGTTGAACATGAACGTTCCCTGTTAGCTGGAAAGCAAGGGCCTTTACTCCAAACATGAAGAAGAAGAAGTTGTTTTATTTATATAGCATCTTTCCATAGCTCAAGGTCACTTTACATAGTGTTAGACAGCACATTTGCACACCCACATATACAATAGTACCTTTGCACACCCACATACACAATACAAGCACAGGTCTTATATAGCCACATTATTCAAAATACAAATTAAATAGATATGTCTTTAGCTGGGTCTTGAAGGTAGACAGAGATGATATATTATGTAATGGTAGGGGAAGGGAATTTCATAATTTAGGAGCATTGACACTAAATGACCTACCACCTACAGTAGGAAACCTAAAATGAGGAATAAACAAGCTCAGTCTGCCGCTCAAGACCAAGCTCAGATGATCCGAGGGACCAAACAAGCATTCTCTCATAACTGCTTGTTATTAATCCATAATTCTATCCTATGTGTTTTCGCAGTGCTGCTTGTGAATAAAGCAGTCTTAAGACTACTCCCGGTATGCAGGAACCAGAAGGCTGCAGGTGGCAGAACGGAGGCGGCACAAAAAGAAAGTGGCACCACTTGACAAGCATGTGCACAAGAGAGTGGCAGGATATGCTTGGGTATGTATATATTTAGCTAATTACAGGTCCTATAAATGTACCTAATTAAGTCTTAATAAACCAGCCTTATACTAGTGGGCAATACTGCAATAGTTTTATTTTGATCAATAATCAGATGATACATATCAGTGGTCATGGGCAGCAAATGTTTGTATTAGCTAGTTTCATGATTCATCATTTTTATCACAAATAAGATCATTATGAGCTGCTGTTTGATCCATAAATCAAATAGTCTTGCACAAAATTGATGCAAATTGCAGTTTATTCTTTATTCTATATATATATATATATATATATATATATATATATATATATATATATATATATATATATATATATATATATATATAAACTGCAGCTCTTGTGGGGTGTTTCCAGTCTGCAGTGGTCAGTATCTATCAAAAGTGGTCTAAGGAAGGAACAGTGGTGAACGGCGACAGGGTCTTGGGCGGCCAAGGCTCATTGATTCACGTGGGGAGCGAAGGCTGGCCCATGTGGTCCGATCAAACAGACGAGCTACTGTAGCTCAAACTGCTCAAGAAGTTAATGCAGGTTCTGATAGAAAGGTGTCAGAATACACAGTGCTTCGCAGTTTGTTGTGTATGGGGCTGCATAACCGCAGACCAGTCAGGGTGCCCATTCTGACCCCTGTCCACCACCGAAAGTGCCAACAGTGGGCATGTGAGCATCAGAACTGGACCATGGAGCAATGGAAGAAGGTGGCCTGGTCTGATGAATCACGTTTATTTTTACATCACGTGGATGGCCGATGTTCTGCGTGGAAACCTTGGGTCCTGCCATCCATGTGGATGTTACTTTGACATGTACCACCTACCTAAGCATTGTTGCAGACCATGTACACCCTTTCATGGAAACGGTATTCCTTGGTGGCTGTGGCCTCTTTCAGCAGGATAATGCACCCTGCCACAAAGCAAAAATGGTTTGAGGAGCACAACAACGAGTTTGAGGTGTTGACTTGGCCTCCAAATTCCCCAGATCTCAATCCAATCGAGCATCTGTGGGATGTGCTGAACAAACAAGTCCGATCCATGGAAGCCCCACCTCGCAAGGATCTGCTGCTAACATCTTGGTGCCAACAGTCTGCTTATTTAGTGACAGTGGGAGATTTGTAATTTTGGTTACACTTTATTTTAAAGTATCCTTGTTACAGTGTAATTATACATGTAAGCACTGAGTAATATTAATTAATGTACATAGGGTTAGTGTTAGGATTAAGTCTGGTTTAGGGTTTGTTGCACGTTTGTTATGCATTTTTATTAGTTATTACTATAGTAACTGCGTGTAACATATGTAACAAGGACACTGTAAAATGTATTTAATGGAAATGGAACCTTGCAGATGTACTGTAAAATTTCAGCATGTACTTTTATTTTTTTTTTTTTTATTTTTTTGCATACTCAGCACAGTATATGGATACAGCAGCAAAGATAAGAGTAGTATGGTAATATGCTGTTCTGAGCATAGCCATTGGCTTGAGATGGGGTCATACGCTTCTGCTCTCCATTCCAGTGAAATATAAATAAAATGCAACCAAAAGCCCTTGATTTTGATATGTATTCATTGTTATGCAGTACCAATTTTGCAGTTTTTTTTTTTTTTTTTTTTTTTTTACTTGTATCCTTGTATCCGCAGGCTGGTTTTGAACCCTATGCTGTAGAGGTATTTGACTATTTATCTATTTTTGCTTCTTTTCACTCACATGCTCTCGTTCTACTTCTAAACATCTATATATCTAATCCTTTCTCTCTCCCTTTTCCATTTAATGAAATGCATGTTCATATGCACAATATGTCCTCAAGATCCAGATCCAGGGACAGTTCATCCAAAAATGAAACTCACCCTCATGTTATTCCAAACCTGTATGACAAGGTATGACCTCATTGACTTTTATTGTATAAACAAAAATACATTTCCTCAAAATATCTTATTTTCAAGCGAGAATACAGATTTGGAATGACATGAGGGTGAGTAAATGATGATAGCATATTAGATTTTGGCTGAACTTTTAACAGTGCCCTAAAAAGGTCTGTTTGTTTTGGTGACGTGTTTGTGAAATACATGACCAAGAAAGTCATCATATATGCATAATTATTTATGGTGCAAAATTGCAATGTTTCTTTGCAATGATATGAAATGAAATAAAATTAGGCATGTATAGAGCACTTTACTATGTATTATGTACACCCAAAGTGCTTTACAATCATATCAGGGATCTCTTTTCAACCATCAGCATGCTTTGGCATGCTCAAAGCAACAGATTCTGAACTGCTTATGTTATGACTGACAAGGTCGCTTATGGTGACCTTGGCTTGCATTCACCTCATTGCGATTGGCTGCCTTCTGGCATTTTTCGCCTCTCATTTGCATGAAGTTCAGTGTTTCTCAACTTTTTTGGCATTCTCACTGTTTGCTCTACTCTACCATCAATCCCACAATCCCCTGCACAGGCCTGCTGCTGAGCTCCCATGGAGAGTGAATTGGAAAAACCCTCGCCTTGTAGGGTCACAAAATCACTGCATCCTCTTTTGTTAGACCCCACTGGACATTCACAACCTCTTACTTGGACACTTTTTGATTTTTCCATTCGTTTTGGTTAGTTTTTTGTGACTTTTGATGCGTCTCCCTTAATCCCACAGTTGCTGTCGTCAACTCCCGACACTCGCTTCTACTTTTATCTTCATGTCCTCGCTGCAGTCAATAAACCAAAACTCTGGTGGGAACATAGCAAGAGAAGGTTAGAGTGTCATGCGATATAAAAATGGAAATAACAAAGTTTTGCGCAAACTTTTGTCAGTGTTGATAATTAATGTCAAAACAGTGCAGTGGTATGGGGCAGCAGTGGCTTCATTTTGAGCCTGACATGGTCACAGTGCGCCAGCAGGCTTCAGAGAGCTTCAAGGGCTGCAGAAGAGACATATTCCAGCAGAATGCACCGCCAAGCCCTGCCACTGCCCCTCTAATGAGGAGAGGGACTGTCAACAGTCGCTTCTCTTGCTCCCTAGCCAAGCCTCACTCCATGATTTGTTCTGTTTCCTTCTCCTTCTCCCTCCCCATGGGATCCCAGTTCCCCATAGGCCTTGCCTGCCATTCACACTGACTTCACAGATTAATCAAATGCCCTATGAGGTACCCTCAAATGCACTCTCATTTTCACCCAAGACCAATTTTGGACCTGTTACCAACATGCCTGTTGTAATTGGCATCATCGATGGTCTTGTTAGGGGTGCTAAAGTTGGCCAAGATGCATTCTCAGCTTGGCCATTTTCCATGAGAAGGCAAATGAACAGTACAACATAAGAAACCAAAAAGCGTTTAAACCATTTATTTTTCTAAGTAAAACTGTCTAACAGCAACGGATAAAGTTTTCTCTATTTAAACTGTTTGCTGGCCAGTTTTCTCCCAAGGTTTTTTTTTTTTTTTTCCTTCTCCATTCTGTCACTTAATGGAATTTGGGGTACTTGCCACTGTCACCTCTAGCTTGCTTAGTTGGGGAGACTTAATATTTAACAGTACACCGATCAGGCATAACATTATGGCCTAATATTGTGTTGGTCTCCCTTTTGCTGCCAAAACAGCCCTGACCCGTCGATGCATGGACTCCACTAGACCCCTGAAGGTGTGCTGTGGTATCTGGCACCAAGATGTTAGCAGCAGATCCTTTAAGTCTTGTAAATTGCGAGGTGGGGCCTCCATGGATCGGACTTGTTTGCTCAGCACATCCCACAAATGCTGGATTGGATTGAGATCTGAGAGGCCAAGTCAACACCTCAAACTCGTTGTGCTCCTCAAACCATTCCTGAACCATTTTTGCTTTGTGGCAGGGTGCATTATCCTGCTGAAAGAGCCACAGCCACCAGGGAATACTGTTGCCATGAAAGGGTGTACATGGTCTGCAACAATGCTTAGGTAGGTGGTATGTGTCAAAGTAACATCCACATAGATGGCAGGACCCAAGGTTTCCCAGCAGAAAATTGCCCAAAGCGTCATATAAAAAAAATAAATAAAATAAAATAAAATAAAAAAATGTGCCTGGAGCTGCTGAAGTTACAGTAAAACACTACTTTGTGGCACTCAAGCACAAAAAGGTCTTGCCGAGCACACATTGATACGACAAAGAGGAAGTAAGTAGACAAAGAAGAAGATGAACTGTTAATGCTGCTTGCCAGTTAGCAAAAAGTGTGTGAATAGTTTTGGCAAGCAAGTAAATACTGTCTCTCATCTTCTTCTGTGTGACAAGCGAGTCTGAGAAACGTAAATGGTGCAGCACCACCTTGTGTACCGGGAGTGCCATCTATACTGAATTTGCACGTTCACTCTGCGCACCGCCAGTGAAATTCGTTTGGGTGTGAACACACAGACACACGTCAAAAAAAAAAAAAAAAAAAAAAAAAACTGCCGATAAGCGCACGCTATAATCGTCCCGTGTGCACAGGCCTTTAATCTTTTAACCAACTGGGGAATAGTGAACAGAAATAAAAAGAAAATCACCTGTCAAGTTTATATAACCTCTCAATATAACAGTTCAACTATTGGCGAAATTATGAAAAAAAAACGAACAAATCAGGAATGTCAGAATTAAAATGCGCAGTATGTGCTAAAAAAAAAAAAAAGTCAAAACAAACATGACCAATGTTGAACGATGTTCACTAACCCGGCAAAGTTTTTTAATTGGATTGGCGTTTATTCTCTTTAGCATGCAGTGTGAAGTATTTCACTCAGTTCCCTGATCATTTTGATTCAACTTCAATGAGTGAGGAACTAATTTATAATCATGTGCGTTGTATTATGTACGTTATCCTCTCTGACAGACAGCATGTTGAAGCCAATCAGGCCGCCATTTTCACTCTCTTTTCGGAAAGCGCTGACACATTCAAAACATCCGGTAGTGTCGGTTTTCCAGGATATGTGTACACTCGATGGACCTCTGCTTCTCGTAAATACTACCATGTATTGCGCACATAATTTTGTTGTGATATGATGTTGTGATATTCAAATGATGTGGATTTGAAAACATTGTAAGGTAATAATTATTTATTTCTTAGCCAGCAAGTATTCAATAAAGTGATTGATGCCCATGAGTGCATTATGTCATTTTAAGTTCAAATATTCAAACCGACAACCATCCTAAGATTTGACGGACACGATAACATGCATAAGGGGTGAACTGTGTTTGACTTTTGGGTAATGTGCTGGAGACGTGAAGGCATAAAGTTTATTTTGTGGCTTAAATAAATTACATGTTACTAAGTGATGGACATGGTTAGTTTGTCAAAATGTTAAATTCAGTTGTCATAAAAAATAAAAAAATTGACCATGAAAATGATGCTCAAAGTAGTTTTATTGACTCTTATAACAAAAATATTTTGTTTAAACTCATGAAATGCAGATCCTGTTGTAAATAATAGTAAAAAAATAAATAAAATAAAAAACTCCACATAATTAAATGTTTTCCCTCAAGAACAATGGCTTTTAAATTTGGAAAATTGTTAACAGATGGTGCTTGGCATGAGACTACCCAAACGTTGACAGGTGGTATCATTGATATTTGATAGGAGATGGCCTCTTCTATATTTCCTGTTTTTCTAAATCATCAAATGTGTTACTAGATTTAACAGCATGCTTGCCGTAAATGTTTAAATAAGGGGGGTTGTGGAGGTTGTCTAACCATGAAGGGCGAAAATTAGGCCACATGCTGTGTAAAAGTGCTTCAGTGGTCAGTGCACCAAATGGCTAATTTTATGTATGAGTTTGACCTGCAGTATGTTTTTTGCATATTTTGAGGTCCAAAGTTGATTTTATAGATAAATACTCAGTGTGAGTCAATCCAAGATAGAAGATGAAGGAGGTTTCCTTAACAGAACATTTTCTTACTCAAGATGTAACATGTGCCTCTGGAAAGCAACAGTAATACATTTACTCATTGTCTGTTATGTAATTCATAAGCAATTACAGATTTAATTAATTATATGAAATGTGAAAAAGCTCATATTTATCCAAACAGCCCCTTGATAATGTTAAAGAGCTGTGGCTAGAGAGTCCACATGTCCATTCTGAAAGCACCTGAACAAGTAATGACGTTTTTCTATTTAAAATCAACTGTAGCCAAAGCAATGTATTACCGTGTAAACCCACACTGGGTCTCATTGATGTGACAGAACCCATGCTGAAGTAATTAAGGACAGGGTCTTTGCTGAAGGGCACAATAAACAGTCCTCTAGAGACCAAATGGCACCACCATTAAGGCAGCAAGCCATTGCTTCTCCTAAGAGCCCCTTGCTGACACACACAAAAATGGGTTTTAATTATAAATTCAAGAAAAAAAAACCCATAGGGGTAGTGAGCATGGTAAGGGACCCTATTAGCAAGGGGACATTGAAAGTCATTGGATGTATAATGTATAACCATGTAATCCATGGTTGATCATAGGCATTTAATTATTTATTTGTTCGCTTGTTTCTAAATGTCCCTTTTAAGTATATTAATATATTTTATAGCCTACATTTAAAGCTTTTTAACTGTAGTCTCCTTGTGCATAATGAAAGTGTTAATAGTGTTCGGGTGTGTGATAAAGTACTCATGTCTGTGGGCTAGTGGTGCACCATGCAAATAATTAGCCCATATGGCCTCTATGATGCCACTTTCTAAAATGAATCAGTAGGCTCATGGCACTTTACTTTTTCCAACAATAGGAGGCGTCGTATACTTAAAAATGGAATAAAGACCAGCTTTTCTTTAGTGCTAGACAGAAGAGGGCAGCACATGCCTACTTTTAACACAGAGGCTGAATTGAGAATGGCATACTATATATATATATATATATATATATATATATATATATATATATATAATTTAAATGCAGGTTTCAGACAAGCTTCCACCATAATGTCGCATCTAATGATCTAGAACCAATACAAATCAGCTTTACAGATAACCTGGTAAATATTTAATGACTGTATTTTTTTCCCACTAAAATGAAATTATATTTTGGAAAAAAAAAAAGAACGTCATTATATTTATTCATTTATTCCTTTCAACTGTTCCATTAAACACAATTTATATTCTTTCAACCAACGGCCGAACCACAGACACAGGATTGTGGAAAATCACAACACAATGAAGGTTATGAAAATAATAAAATAATAATAATAATAATAATAATATTATTATTATTATTATTATTATTATTATATATATATATATATATATATATATATATATATATATATATATAGTCTATATATTATTATTATTATTATTATTATTATTATTATCCATACTAAAGTATTGTAGTATTATTAAAAAAACTTATTACTATTACTTACCGCCATGCAGACGTTCCTGTAACATCTGTTCAATTGCAAACATCTGTTCAGCTGTGCTTCCACCTCATTACTGACTTGTTGCTGTTGCAATAAACAATGCAGAGACTGAAACGAAACAAACATGAACTTACATAACAGTTCTGCACTTCTAAACACTACTGAAATTCCGCACAGTCCACAGTATTCTGAACATGCAGACAGCGGACAAAAACACTCTTTCGTTTGAAAGAGGATCCTCTAGAGCATAGTTTATTCATTAGTCGGTCTAGACCTCCATGTCTGTCTCATACAAACAGATGTGTTCACACACACACACACACACACACACACACACACACACACACACACACACACACACACACACACACACACACACACACACACAGACACTGCACAGACAGGAACCTGATTAGTGGGAAATGTGTTTCCGCTGTTTGGTGTGACTGACAGTGTCAGAGAGCGAGGGTCTCGTCTCTGGATGATATCATCAAAGCGCTGCTTTATTTGTGTTGATGAGGAGGAAATGCCACGTCTCCTCTGCTCTAGGGGGCAAGCTGATGTCATCAGAGTGGCAATGGGAATGTCTGCCTATCTCTGCAGCTGCCAGAAGCCACACTTAGCTTAAATCGCATCATGATGTAGTTTGTCGGGCCAACATATTATAGAGGTATAATTTGCTCCATGCTTGTTTACCTTCCTGTCCATGATTTAAACCTATGATAAGGTGTTTGCTCATAGCTGGTAGCTGCATAGCTTAAATGTTATACAAATACATTCCTATCAAACGGACAGCATCTATCAGTGTGCTTAGCTAAGTGAAGCATCCAATAGCACATAGTATATAGATAAACTGTAGTGTGACATTGCTAAATTATAAAAGCAGCTATACACTGATCATGAAGTGAATAACACTGATTATCTCTTCATCACGGCACCTGTTAGTGGGTGGGATATATTAGGCAGCAAGTGAACATTTTGTCCTCAAAGTTTATTAGAAGCAGGAAAAATAGGCAAAGGAATTGAGTGAGTTTGGCAAGAACCAAATTTGTGATGGCTAGACGACTAGGTCAGAGCATGTCCAAAACTGCAGCTCTTGTGGGGTGTTCCCACACATGGGCGGCCAAGGCTCACTGATGCACGTTTGGAGTGAAGGCTGGCCCGTGTGGTCTGATCAAACAGACGAGCTACAGTAGCTCAAATTGCTCAAGAAGTTAATGCTGGTTCTGATAGAAAGGTGTCAGAATACACAGTGCATCGCAGTTTGTTGCGTATGGGGCTGCATAGCCACAGACCAGTCAGGGTGCCCATGCTGACCCCTGTCCACCGCCGAAAGTGCCAACAGTGGGCATGTGAGCATCAGAACTGGACCACAGAGCAATGGAAGAAGGTGGCCTGGTCTGATGAATAACGTTTTCTTTTATATCTCATGGAACACATGGCACCAGGATGCACTATGGGAAGAAGGCAAGCCGGCGGAGGCAGTGTGATGCTTTGGGCAATGTTCTGCTGGGAAACCTTGGGTCCTGCCATCCATGGGGATGTTACTTTGATATGTACCACCTACCTAAGCATTATTGCAAACCATGTACACCCTTTCATGGCAACGGTATTCCCTGGTGGCTGTGGCCTCTTTCAGCAGGATAATGCACCCTGCCACAAAGCAAAAATGGTTCAGGAATGGTTTGAGGAGCACAACAACGAGTTTGAGGTGTTGACTTGGCCTTCAAATTCCCCAGATCTAAATCAATCGAGCATCTGTAGGATGTGCTGAACAAACTTTTTTTCAATTTTAGGTCCACTGTTGTTCTCCTTTTATGTCAATGATTTACCAAATTGTTGTACAGAAACTAAATGTCAGTTATATGCAGATGACACAGTCATTTATGTATCAGCACAGACTCCACGCTTAGCTGCAGATATATTAACAAATGAAATGACTGGTGTGTCACAGTGGCTGCAAAACAACTGTTTGACCTTGAATTGTTAAAAAAACTGCCTCAATGTGTTTTTCAATTAGAAGGAAGGAAATGAATGGTTTTATAATTAAGATCAATCAAAAGGCAATAGAGAGAGTTAATGATTTTAAATATTTAGGTATTATTTTAGATTCTCAATTAAAATTTGATGTGCATGTAAAAAGGTTGTGTAGAACCATCAGAACAAACTTGAATTGTTTTTATATGATTAGGCAGTATATATCCCTAAATGCAGCAAAGGTATACATGCATGTAATGATCTTCTCACATTTATCTTATTGTGTGACTGTCTGGAGTCAGGTTTCTCAATCTACCATCAAACCTGTTAGATCTCTATACAAACAAATGCTAAAAATCTTGGACAAGAAACACCTGTTCAATTTCTCATGAATGCAATTATCTAATCAACCAATCACATGGCAGTTGCTTCAATGCATTTAGGGGCGTGGTCCTGGTCAAGACAATCTCCTGAACTCCAAACTGAATGTCAGAATGGGAAAGAAAGGTGATTTAAGCAATTTTGAGCGTGGCATGGTTGTTGGTGCCAGACGGGCCGGTCTGAGTATTTCACAATCTGCTCAGTTACTGGGATTTTCACGCACAACCATTTCTAGGGTTTACAAAGAATGGTGTGAAAAGGGAAAAACATCCAGTATGCGGCAGTCCTGTGGGCGAAAATGTCTTGTTGATGCTAGAGGTCAGAGGAGAATGGGCCGACTGATTCAAGCTGATAGAAGAGCAACTTTGAATGAAATAACCACTCGTTACAACCGAGGTATGCAGCAAAGCATTTGTGAAGCCACAACATGCACAACCTTGAGGCGGATGGGCTACAACAGCAGAAGACCCCACCGGGTACCACTCATCTCCACTACAAATAGGAAAAAGAGGCTACAATTTGCACAAGCTCACCAAAATTGGACAGTTGAAGACTGGAAAAAATGTTGCCTGGTCTGAGGAGTCTCGATTTCTGTTGAGACATTCAGATGGTAGAGTCAGAATTTGGCGTAAACAGAATGAGAACATGGATCCATCATGCCTTGTTACCACTGTGCAGGCTGGTGGTGGTGGTGTAATGGTGTGGGGGATGTTTTCTTGGCACACTTTAGGCCCTAGTGCCAATTGGGCATCGTTTAAATGCCACAGCCTACCTGAGCATTGTTTCTGACCATGTCCATCCCTTTATGACCACCATGTACCCATTCTCTGATGGCTACTTCCAGCAGGATAATGCACCATGTCACAAAGGTCGAATCATTTCAAATTGGTTTCTTGAACATGACAATGAGTTCACTGTACTAAAATGGCCCCCACAGTCACCAGATCTCAACCCAATAGAGCATCTTTGGGATGTGGTGGAACGGGAGCTTCGTGCCCTGGATGAGCATCCCACAAATCTCCATCAACTGCAAGATGCTATCCTATCAATATGGGCCAACATTTCTAAAGAATTGAATCAATGCCTTGTTGAATCAATGCCACGTAGAATTAAGGCAGTTCTGAAGGCAAAAGGGGGTCAAACACAGTATTAGTATGGTGTTCCTAATAATCCTTTAGGTGAGTGTGTGTGTGTATATATATTATAAACAACATTTTTGTTGTTTGTGTGATTGTTTTATTGTTGTTAAAAAAGCCTAACTAGGGACTGGGGCTGCAAATTAGCCTTTGGCTAGAAGCCTATATGTGAAGCATCGACTGCTTGAAATTGTAGCAATATTTTTTTCTGCATTGTCCCTGTCAAATAAACTAATAAATAAATAAACAAGTCCGATCCATGGAGGCCCTACCTCGCAATTTACAGGACTTAAAGGATCTGCTGCTAACATCTTGGTGCCAGATACCACAGCACACCTTCAGGGGTCTAGTGGAGTCCATGCCTCGACAGGTCAGGGCTGTTTTGGCAGCAAAAGGGAGACCAACACAATATTAGTTATGCCTAATAATGTTATGCCTGATTGGTGTATATTTTCATGTACTGTAAAAAGATGCTGTGTGAAATATATACTATATGTTCAAAAGTTTTGGGTCAATAAGATTTTTTAAATATGTTTTTGAAAGATGTTTCTACTCATCAAGGCTGCATTTATTTAATCCAAAAAAACAAAAACAAAATCAAAACAAATAAAACAGTAATATTGTGAAATCTTGTTACACTTTAAAATAACATTTCTATTTTATTAAGTATATTTTAAAATTGCATTTATTTTTGTAGGCCTAATGGCAAAGTTGATTTTTCAGTATCATTACTCCATTCTTCGATGTCACATGATCCTTCAGAAATCCTTCTAATATGCTGATTTGCTGCTCAACTATTCACAACACTATAGCATCACAATGGCGTTTTTTGCTCTTCACATTTTCGTTAGAGCTGTTCTTGCAAAATTGCATTCAACATTTACTTGAATGTGAACATTAATCTTCAGTTTATTTCCGAAGAGTTTGTGGATAATAGATCCACGATTAGGATGTTGTTTAATGTGTCACATGCTGTGCTGTTTTGATTTGAAAGTAGTTGTGAGACGAAGCGTCTGGCTTCCATGCCGCTGCCAGGCTTATTGCGAAGAGGCACATGCAAATTTCACGCAACACTGCCTGGCTTTGTGTGTGCGAGCAGACATCTTTGAGCTCAAGGGGCAGGGCACTTTCTCCACCCTGACAGATTTATCAGTCTCCCTTTTGTGTGCTTGATTTACTCTGCTGTGGATCTTTACGCTGAAACCTGAAATAAACACATAAGGTCCATCAAGATTATCCCTTAACGGAGATGTACAAAAGCAATATATAAAAGCTTTTAAGGGCCCCCGAATCTAAAGACCCCTCCAGAGTGGCACGGTACAGATGCATATGGTTTGCATGTGATTATAATGGGAATGCACTATAAAAACAAAGCAGTTGATGAATGTGTTAAAAGCAAGGGCTTTGCTGAAAAATAAATCCTATATTCATCACCCTTACAACTGAATACTATGCAGGCTCTAATGATATGCTTTTGGATAGCTAATGAACTTCCTGTGTACCACCTAGATTGCATTTCTATAGCAACCGCTGTGTGCTTTTAAAGCAGTTGCGGCAGTAGCTGGGGGAGGAGAATACAACAAAAAGAGGAAGTGGAAGAAGATGAAGAACTTCACATCCCTCCTTAAGACCTCTAAATGAAGATTAGGTTTTTATTTTAGCCCAACTTTGAATTTTATTTACTTTGATGTAGTCTTGTGTACTAATCTCCCATTTATCCACAGGCAACAGGCTACTGCTAAGCGTTAGCCTTGAGAGCCAGTAAAAGTGGAACAGTAATGCTTATTATTTGCAGTCGTTGCTAATGCAAGCATCATCATTACTTTTGATCAAAGGGGTTTGAAAAGACCCCTAACCCTAAAGTATTAAACTTCCTAACCCTACATTTCACTGCCGGTTTTTACATTTCACTGCCGGTTGTATATTCTGTATAAACTGTGTATGTGACAAATAAAACTCTTGAATCTTGAATCTGCACATAGATACCTCAAATTATGTGAATGTTTGAGGACATGTCTGCTATTTACGGAGCCCCTAAGGGGACGTGGTGGTGGAAAAATATATGAGATGGGAGGAAAAATAAGTTCTCTCGCAAAAGTTTTGTGTTCCCAGAGAAAGTTACCTGGTTGCCTTAATTTTGAGTTCATTGAAATTAAAAATTTGAGTTAATACAATGAACATTTTTGAGAATTGACATCACTCAAATAGTATTAAAAGATTTTGTAAGCATATTGCATACTCGTGTTTAATTTGTTATAATGCAGTGAAACATGCCAAATTGTGCTAAGTTCAGAAATAATTTTGAGACCCAAATTCCCGAGATGGGCAGGTCATAAACTTTGGTGGCGGGGAGAACTACTGCTGTGACAGGTAAGAGTTATTAGTTTTTCCCCAAAACAGCTATATCGTCTTGTCTTATCATTAACGTAATGCATATTTACATATACGAGTAATCATTTGAAGCGTATTGTATGTCTTATTCACAGTGAAAACAGCCTGCATTTGACCGAAATTACAGAATCATCAGAAAGCAGACATAGCGTTGTAAATGTTTATATGGTTGTCAGTGCATGTGACACATATAATTTTGGTTTTAATAAGATTTTCCGAATAAATAGGCAAGAATAAACCTGGTGTCCTCCATAATTCCTGTTCATTCCTGCAGTGGGAATTATGAAATTTCCGATAGCACGTGAAGGCAGCATAAAACATGAAGCTCAACTCTGTTCTTTACATAAAGATATCGTATGACTTCGGAAGACTTGGAATGCAACATGAGTTAATACTTTTATACTGTTTTTGGTCAGTTTTTGCAATAAATACATGTGACTTTACTTTTATTTGCCTGTCACGTGTTTTAAATTGTTGAGAAGTGGGTAGGTTTAGGGTAGGAGTTGGGTTAGTTGCTCCAAAATAAAAAAGTAGCCTATCAATATTTATAAAATCATGTCTACTTTTACAAGTGCAAAGATTTAAATGTGTCTGATCTGACGCATTGGGCAAACAACTGAAATCAATGGAGTACCCTGCGCAACGAAAAATGACGCTAAAGGGGTACCCTGTGCGTTAAAAATTAACGCAGAGGGGTCATGACCAATATGTGACAAGTTGGGAGTGAGAATATGTTGATCAAGGAGTCACTATCAATATGCGAGGTATAAAATCACGTTCGAATAGAGCGCGGTGGTACTGACCACACATTTTACAAGATAGATATTTGTCAATGACGCTCAGGATCTGTTACGCACTAAACCATCTGACATCGTCCTGTCAGTCAGCTCTTCTTCTTCATGTGAGAAGTGAAATCTGATGTTCTGTAATGTAACTGCAGCACGTCCCTTTAGGGGCTCCGTATTATGCGTTACTCATTTTCCATGCCTTTCCAAATTCGGATTTAAGCTTCAGGCACATCCCTATGTTTTTTAATCAAATATATGCATCCTTGGTGAGCACTGGGGACTACTTTCAAAAACATAAAATCTTAAAAACCCCACACTTTTGAATGGTAGTGTATCATCATGCAGGTTTTTTTCTTCTTCTTTTGGCTTTGTGGTTTCCATAGACACGCACAAAAGAGAGACCTATCAGATCTTCTGTCTGGATGCAGAAACAGTGGCAGCCATTGTATAGAGAAAAAAACAGGAAGGGAGAGAGAGAAAACGGGGGATGCGTGAGTCCATTGACTCACGTCGGAAACAAATGTCATTCTATCACCATCTAGTCATGTCTGACCAATCCTATTTCCCATAAGGATGACCATTCATTGATTCACACACTGATCTGTGGGTCCTATTCTTCACATATATCTGTGCCTTGTCTTTACCAACCAGTCAATCATGTTTCATTTTTTCTTTTTTACAATGTAGAGTAGTAGCTATTTCATGACAATGCCTCACCCATCCGCTCGAGTTGCAAAGCATTCTGGGACTGCACGTCCAAGAACTTGCTGATAAGACCTGCCATATCACTTAAAACCCATTAATAGTACTACTTGTATGTCACTTTATAAATGTCAGGAAATTCTTATGAGATGCTACAGCGTACGCCACAGGCTGTATTTGACGGCTGTCTGTCACCGAGTGTAATGGACTCAGGTGCAAAATACAGAGCGCGAGATGGCTGGTGACTGCAGGCGACAGAAAATGGGGTGAAAACACCAGGTCAGACTTCAGTGCTTGTCACTCAACTGAAAAGCTGTACTCTTGTTTTTTCTGTGCACTATAAAAGGCAGAACATAATAGGAGATGGAGACCTCCTCTGTCTTTTCTATCTGTATTTCACTGTCACTAAAGTGTTATTTTAGTATTTGTTATATATTAAAGTACATATTCATATTTTGAGTTTACTTTTATTTTTGTATTTTACATTTAGTTTAAGTTTTAGTCAATTTGTTATGTGCTTTTGTTATATTTGTTATGTATTTTTGCTTTATTTTATGTTTTAACAAACAAACTTTAAAGTATTTATGTCATGACAACTCTTGAAGTGTTTAGTATGGTAATGAATGTGACAATGTTGATATGTTTGCTCTTAAGAGATCTGTTACGCTGCTCCTAATGTTATTGCTGCTGCTGCAGAGCAAGTACTAGTCACTAACCGTGAGCACTGAGTATTTCTTGCTCATTCACTACGTATGGTGATGGTGTTGTGAGTGGTATTTAGCACATTGCTATGCAGTTGCTAGGGTGTTCTGGGTGGTTGCTAGATATGTTTTAACACAATTTTCGTGGTAATTACATGTGGCACAATGATGCATAATGTTGCTATGCTATACAGGTGTTCTGGATATATTTAGCATGTTGTTATGTGGTTGCTAGGGTGTTCTGAGTGGTTACTTACTGACAAAAGAATAAAACCTACACCTCTATAATATTTTGGTGCATTGATACGTCACAAGCCATTCCTTCAGTGTTAATTTAGGGGCTTTTTTGGCCCGTGTTTTTTATTGTGTGACTTGTTGAAAATAAGTTTTCTAACTAAGCAATCAGATCCCTCAGACTTAAGGAGGGACTCAAGGAGGAATTGCATGGTAACAACCGAGCAATCAAACCCTAACATTATGGTACTGTGTTTTACATGGGAAAGTACTAGCATTTTCTTAAGAAATTTTAAAATATCTAGCTTTTCTCTGCCTCTTTTGTGTTTTTCTGCCTTCCTTCACATCATTAGCGATCACTACCCCCAAACTAAACCCCTAAACCATCTGTTTCACCTTTAATATCCAATTACAAATCACTGCGTGGGCATTAAATGTTGAGACAATATACTGGGGACCATTCTTATTGATTTTTGTCTCTTTTCTTTAATTAGCTGTGCAGCTTAAATTGTGATTTCATCTGCCCCATGGCCTAACTGTATTGATTGCCTGTACTTTCCCCTAAAACAACTGTCCTTCGTATTCATACATTTTTTTGCCCCTTTCCCAAGACCTTGGCTTGCTAACTGATAGGTGGAGCAAGCATTCGACTGAGATGTGGCAAAATCTCATCCCTCGGGAGAGAAAATCTATTACCATGTTTTGAGTCACCGGTGGGATTTAGGGGCCAAACAGCAAAACTGTTGTGTTTTCTCATCTCTGAATTTCATCAGGGGAATTGAGCAAACATGTCAATGAAATGCCTGAGGGGCCGTGTTGAATTTTTGATGAAGCGAGACCTCTTTTAAAGAATATAGCAACAGCATCCCAGTGTTCATTTGCTGTGGTTACATTTACCCAACAATAAGTTCAGATGTACAAGATCAATCTGGGAGGTTTTCCTTTTTCAAAGCATGAAGCCTCTTTTGTGTCCCGGCGACATCAGATATGGAGATGCGAGCCTCTCTTCGGCGCATCAGGGTAAGAAATGAAAGTCATTATTTGCATGAACACACTGTCATTGTGCAGCAATCATCCACTGAGAAATGTAATTATGCTATGTTTAATTCTCGCAGAGCTGCGGTGGAGAGCTCAGGAGACAACTTCAAATGTTATGCTTGCATGAGCTGTAAAGAATTTTTTTTTGCATTATATTATACAGTTGAACTTTTATATGACTTATCAAAGCAATATTTTCTGAGACATTTTCCATCTCTCAAGCTGCCCATCTTCTCCTCTTCATTGCTTCATTACCATTTAATGATTCTTTGAAAGCATATAATTAAGTTCATCAACACCATGGATCTCTCCAGGGTGTGCACATCCTTTGTCCACTATGGAATTGGAAAATGCCTTTCCACGTTGCTATCCGCACATTTTAATTACATGCTCACCACCAGTTATGGCCTCTGCTTCAGCTCAATGATGAGGTCGCCCAATAGGATTCGGGCTGACAAAATCCACATCTTCCAGTGACATTTGCTTGGGTTTGGGAGGGGGGAGGATTACAGAAAGCAGCATATGAAATCATGATAAAGGTATTATGTGGTTATTAAGGAAACCTCTAGTCAATAGCCCGCCACATGAGAATCTCATAATCTGGTTGTAATCAGAGGAGGACATTACATACTCTTTCAGAAGGAAGATAATGTGAGATGTGGAATAAAAATGGTCTTATTGGTGTGTAAACTTTCATTCTCAGTAAAACTGACAGTATATGTGTGTTTTTTGTAAAGATAAAAATCTTTTTTAGTCTCCAGGTAATGGAAGATTTGACATCCACCATGGGAACCAACATGCTTTCAGCCTAATGAATCTAAAATCCACCCTTGATGTATCACATACTCAGAGGGAATGAGAGAAAGAGACCATAGGTCTACTTAAAACCTTTCAAAGGTTCAACAACAGCAGACGAAGACAACAGAATAACCCCTTTCGCAAACAAGTGCTGCCGATTAAAAGCCAAAGACATGTGATAATCTGTTAATTATATGTGAAAAACACAAAATTCAGCCCTGTGTTTTTGGATTATAGAGACTGGAGATCTATCTGTCTGTCTGTATGTATGTATGTATATGTGTGCATGTCAAATGTACTGTAATAAGTATCAAACATAATGATATAAACTCATCAAGACCACTTGTAATTATTAATGATTATTGCAAAGCTCTATTACTTAAATAATTTCTTTAGTATTAATAATATTTATGAATTTTGCTTTTAAATTCTTTTAACTGTCCAGAAAATATGTTTAGCCAAGGGTAAAAATTAATCTCTGGTTTGTTTGTATGATTTAGAGCTTTACTCCCTTGTTACAAATGTAAATGTCTTAGTTCCTACAAAAAATATCTAATTGCCTTCTACCTTCAGGGCAAATATATATAACCATCTTTAAAGTCCAGCGTTTTCTTTACCTCAGGGAAATGCATATTCAGGCATAGCATATGGTCAGCAGACCGCAAACAGGTTGCATATTTATTTCCACATCATTTATTCTCATTACACAGTCCTCGGGATGTCAATGGAGTCATTTCTGCTCCATTGATACACCAGTGTGTGAGAGAGTATTATTGTATTCGGGTTGAACTGGTGAACTCTGACACTTTTGAAAGAGGTTGTAACTAGTTGCTAACCATACAATGCTATTCCTTCGTCCAATTGTCACTGGTAAATTAAAGAAGCTTTAAAATTTCAAGACACTCTTGTATTTGTCTCTAAAGAAAAACAATTGATGTTTTAATTTGGTAATTAATATTAGAATATTAGAAAACATTTAAATATATTTTATATACACATACATTTATATAAAAATTTAAATCTGCTTTATATACCCTCTACATCCACAGTGATATTCTCACAGCAAGCCCTGGCTAACAAAAACCTTACTGAGATACTGTTACCAATCTGCATCCAGCTGAGCAACATGTTCTGCTACACTACCCATAACTCAGTGCTACTCCCCTAACCTTTTAGTCATCACATGTCTGATACTCATCACTATAGATTGGTGTAGTGCAAGCACTTTCCTGCCCCTGCAGTAGACACTTAGATGTGACAGGTGTCTGCCGGCTGACAATAAATCAATTTGGATTTAAGAGAGCACCTACTGAGAAGCAGTGGGCCTCATAAAAAGATCCAATTACATTTTGTGCTGGGTGAATCTATGATCTTGTAAGCCTCTCAATTAGATTAGATCGGCCCAAATGAGATTAGTTTAGATTTTTGCTGGTCATTTGCTGTCTTTGAGGGGATCCACTAGAATGAGTTTAGCAGTTTAGCAGGTATGAATTTCCTCTGTTAATTCTGATGTGCTGGCTATAATAAATAAACTCAACTAAATGGGTTCAAGTTGATAACTAGGAGTATAACTGACAAAATCTGTCCACACTAGCGATGGCAATGTAAACATTAAGGGTATGGGCTATGGCTTACAGATACTATTACAGCGGACCCAAAATCTATATAAAGATGTTTTTTACACCATTCATTTTAAACCACCTGGTATCTCTATATTGTAACCCCTCCTGTTCAAACCGCCCGCTCCAAGTGAGACTCGAACCCTGGTCCGCCGGTATGAGAGTTGGACACTTTAACAAGGAGGCTAAAGGCCTCTTAAAGCGTCTCTTGAGATCAGAGGAGTGAGGTTTACTCGCATAGCAACTGCTAGCTGGCCACTGTTACATATACATACATACATTTATGTAAAATAGCTAATTAGTGATGTCAAACTGATTAAACGTGATTAATCACATCTAACATAAAAGTTTGTCTATATAATATGCCTGATATACAATGGTCAGGCATAACATTATGACCTAAGCTTTGTGGCAGGGTGCATTATCCTGCTGAAAGAGGCCACAGCTAGCATGATGTCATCATACTCAATTCTAGTCAGAATATGAGTCTGATGCTGTTCCATTGGGCTGTGGTTCAACCAAACCAAGAAAGACCTCAACCAATCAGAGCAACGGAGTAAATTACGTATGTTGAGCGACACATAGTAGTGGGAAGTTCAGATCATTTTACGGACTCGGATCTTTGAATCTCGTTCAGCAAAATTAACAAATCTTTTTTCAAGTCATTTAGTTCATTTCAGCAGAATATGATTAAAATGTTGCATGTTAAATTCCCCAACACATCTAGTTCTTACGCAAACGATCACATTTGGAATAAAAAATGAATTATAAGCTAATGCAGCCAAGGCCAAACTTTAAGAAAGACATGATTCATTAATTGCATAACTGGGTCTTCAGGCTATGCAGTCTGTTAGTTAACCTCACCTCCGAATCCGAGTCGTTCTTTCTTTTGTCACTTTACATTTAATCACGTCTGTTCCCTGGGAAGATTAGTAATGTCACACCTCTCCTGTCTTTGGGTTTGAGTCATTAGTTCCGTCATCAATGTCTGATATGGGCCGTGACAGCCCCATATGCAATAGCATGCAGTCCCAAAAACAGAATTGATTAGTTCACCTCTCGAGTCTTTGGGTTCGAGTCATTCGTTCACCAACTCACAGCCCCATAGGCTGAAAGCAGAAGATCCTGTACAGAACTGATGGCATGTAGCGCATGTACGGTCAACACAAAATGAACAAATCGCTCTCTGAGACAACTCATATTAAAGATTAGTTCAAAAAGAACGAATCGTTCATGAACGACACATCACTAACGCATAGTTGTCAACAGAACTCAACTGCATGCATGCTGGAGGAAGTAGAAGATTCAAGATTCAAGATTCAAAAGTTTTATTTGTCACATACACAGTTATATACAGAATATACAACCGGCAGTGAAATGTAAACAGGTTCGCTCCATGGACAGTGCAAATTCACAGTTAAAAACACAAGGAAGATATTATAATAGAAATAGGATAAAAAATATATATATATATATATATATATATATATATATATATATATATATATATATATATATATATATATATATATATATGTAGAATTATAAATAATCAAGTCAAGTAGAAAAAATAAAAATAAAAAATAAAGAAGTGGAATAAAATAAGTGGAGTAAACTGTGCAGTGAGTAAACTGTCGACTTATAAATATGTGGTTAACAAATGTATAAAGAGTATAATGTGCAAACAGGTCTATAACAGGTTGTTACACAGTAACAACGAGAACAGAAAGTGCAGTGCAATGTCAGTATGTCGATGGTCACGTGATGTTAAGTGACTGAGTTCAGGAGTCTGATGGCCTGGGGGAAGAAGCTCCTCCTGAGTCTCTCAGTTTTGGCCATCAGGCTTCGGAAGCGCTTACCAGATGGCAGCAGCGTGAAATGAGGGTTTGCAGGGTGATTAGAGTCCTTGATGATCTTAGTAGCTCTACCTTTGCAGCGTTTGGTGTAGACGTCCTGCAGAGACGGGAGAGCTGACCCTGAGATACGCTCGGATAAGCGCACTACTCTTTGCAGGGCTTTGCGGTCATGACTGGTGCTGTTCCCATACCACGCTGTGATGCACTGAGTTAATACACTTTCTATCGCCCCTAAATAGAACGTTTTCAGGATAGCTGGTGAAACCCTGAATTTCCTCAGCTGGCGCAGGTGGTACAGTCTTTGCCTGGCTTTTTTCACCTGTGTCTGAATGTGAGCAGTCCAGGTCAGGTCCTCGGAGATGTTTATGCCCAGGTACTTGAAGCTGCTCACTCTCTCTACTGGTGACCCGCTGATCATGAGGGGGGAGTATGTCCGTTGCTGTCTCTTCCTGAAGTCCACAATCAGTTCTTTGGTCTTGCCGACATTCAGAGAGAGACAGTTGTCCTGGCACCATGATGTTAGATGCTCCACCTCGTCCAAGTATGCCGTCTCGTTGTTGAAGATGAGTATAAACGATCTTTGCCAGTGTTGTAAAAAATAATTTAAGGATACGCAGAGTATTTACTAACACAATCATCATTTCTAAGAGAAATAGTAAAGGTGAATGCATATACAAACAAGTTATCCGTTTAGGATTAGAACAAATTCAACCCAAGCGTTTCTTTGGTGATGAGAATGCTTACGTTGCGTTATCTATCCATCATCGTATAAAGTCCGCCCCGACAATTTGATTGGTCCGAACAACTCCTGTTCGGGCATAGCTACTCCACAACGGATCAAATCCAGACCAAACTGCCCGACCTCAAATGTTGTGGGCGGGGCTAAGTTCGGCTGGCACCCAGGCTAGGCCACAGCCACCAAGGAATACAGTTTCCATGAAAGGGTGTACATGGTCTGCAACAATGCTTAGGTAGGTGGTACGTGTCAAAGTAACATCTACACGGATGGCAGGACCAAGGTTTCCCAGCAGAACATTGCCCAAAGCATCACACTGCCTCCGCCGGCTTGCCTTCTTCCAATAGTGCATCCTGGTGCCATGTGTTCCCCAGGTATGTGATGCGCACGGGCCATCCACATGATGTAAAAGAAAAGGCCACATTTTTCCATTGCTCCGTGGTCCAGTTCTGATGCTCACATGCCCACTGTTGGTGCTTTCGGTGGTGGACAGGAGTCAGCATGACTGGTTTGACTGGACAGCGGCTATGCAGCCCCATACCCAACAAACAGCAATGCACTGTGTATTCTGACACCTTTCTATCAGAACCAGCATTAACTTCTTGAACAATGTGAGCTACAGTAGCTCGTCTGTTTGATCGGACCACACAGGCCAGCCTTCGCTCCCCACGTACATCAATGAGCCTTGGCCGCCCATGACCCTGTCGCCGGTTCACCGCTGTTCCTTCCTTGGAGCACTTTTGATAGATACTGACCACTGCAGACCGGGAACACCCCACAAGAGCTGCAGTTTTGGAGATGCTCTGACCCAGTCATCTAGCCATCACAATTTGGCCCTTGTCAAATTCACTCAGATCATTACACTTGCCCATGTTTCCTGCTTCTAACACATCAACTTTGAGGACAAAATGTTCACTTGCTGCCTAATATATCCCACCCACTAACAGGTGGCGTGATGAAGAGATAATCAGTGTTATTCACTTCACCTGTCAGCGGTTTATATATAGTGTACTTGTGCTATTTTTCTTAATAAACGCACGTGGTTTGATATTTTATGATTTAGCTTTTTAGGACTTTCTTCACTGTAAATGAGCCCAAACCTATATGGTCACTGAGCTCAAACCTATGGTCACTAATCACTATAGGACACAGGTCTATTTCCATGACAATGTAGTGCCTGTAAATGTTAGGGCACACTACACATAAGCCAGAAGCCACCAATTGTGCTGCTGTCTAAGGTGCTGAAAACACAGCAGGGGCCAAATATTTAATTCCAAGGCTTCTGCATTAACATCACACTATTTTGACTCAGCTGGTCTTAGCAGGTTTAGGCTGGTCTCCCAGTCTGACAGGTGTCCCAAACCCCTTCTAAAACCAGCCAACCAGCTCAGACCACAAAACCAGCTTGGTTTGAACGTTTGTGTTTGTTTGACTTTCTTTCTTTTTTTAATTTTCTTTTTTAAGGGAACATACATTTGACTTCATAAAAAAATTATGTATTATCTATCCAAACTATAACCCATTAAATAATAATATATATATATATATATATATATATATATATATATATATATATATATATATATATATATATATATATATATATATATATATATATATAGAAAGGGGAACATTATACAGCGATTCATTATTCTACAAATACCCCAAGACCTCTGAGAAATTCATAGTCACCGATTGGCACATTGTTAGTGAGTATAGAGTCCATAGAGTCACTGTCATTGAGGAAGGGGGTGTGTTGACCCGTCACGATGTAGCGAAGTTGTGGAGGGTTTTCTCGGTTGCCATGGATTTCTAAAAGCTATTGACTGCGTCCAGCCTTTCATTGAACGTATTTGTTAGAGAAACGCAGCACTGAAGGAAAAGCATCATCACTCTAGACATTCTGGTGTCGCGCGCTGACTTAACAGCTCGAGCTCTGCGATCTTCGCACACAAACTACTGCGAAAGGTAGGCAATTCTTTGGGGTTTTTTTTAAAGGAGAGGTTTTATTCTCGATATATCATACTAGATACCCGTGTTTTAACACTTTGAAAGCCTCTTGTGGGATGTATGAGAGTTATTCTAAAGCGTTTGCTCATCTGACAGGTGAAATCAAAGCCGGCTATTTCCAATTACTACGAGTAGCGTGCTTGATCCGCTCTCCAGCTGTAATAGGACACACTGCAGTTTGTTTTTCTTAGTGTTCGTGTGCTTATACGCCTGTTAAGGTTGTTTATATTGTTAAAATATGAATAGAGACGTTTGATATTTACTGTCAACGTTTCATTGTAGGCATTATAGTCAAAACAGCATCATATTTAAAGATGGATTTAAGTGGTCATATGCATAGTGGATGTAGATGTATAGATGCATACCTAATGAAAAAGCTGTTAGATTTGCAACTTTCTTTTGGTTTATAGCATAATAGTGTATCAGTAGCACACTGACGTGCAGATGCTCAGTACAGATATGTGGTACTTTCACTGCACTTGTAGTGCTTGAAGCATATTGTGCTTTTGAAAAGCATGCCCTTGGTAGCCCTTGACATCCTTACCACCAACATTAGACTTGAATAGATGCTAATTTTCCTCTACAGGATTGATCTCTTGTGTTTTTTGGAGTGCTTGGCTTGCTCTTGGGTTCTCATTGAACCCCAGGCTGCAAGATCTTAAAAATAAAGGTTTCAGTTAGAAGAAAAAAAAGGGTTTTAGAGCAAACCAGTGCCATAGGAGAGTCTTTTTAAGGTCCACAGCATACTTTATATTCTCTAGTTGTTTAGAACACATCCATGTACTGCAGTGGCGTGTGGTGAGCTTTGAGGAGGTAAAGTCCCTTCCCTGCATTCCTAGAGGTTTTGTAGATTCATGTTCCACTTCCAATTGATGGTGAAATTGTTTCCAGGTTAAATGCATATGGAACCATATTTATATTATGTTATATTATAAATAATGTCCTTTTTGAATCAATAGTCATCAAATCCTCAGCAGGTGGATGTAATTTGTATAAGTAATTTTAGGGTCGTTTTAATTTGGATGTGACCAAACATAAAAGATGCCAGTAAGTTATTTAATGTTAACTTTTACCAGTTTGACAATTTGAACACCTTTTTTGAACATCTTAGGTGGACATTATTGTGTTGACAGAGTGATCAATAGCCGACCATAGTGGCATGGAGGCGCCGCCTCCTCTCACGTCACGTTTCACCTGTATCTTTAAACTATGCTGACACTGTTGGTTGTAATTCATTCAAAAATATTTTCACATTGATTTAATCACATATTTAGTAATATTTGATATGTTTAAAAAAATTGTCAATTATTTCCTGCTTTTTTATATTAGTAATTTATACATTGTTCAACCACATATTTAGAATTATGTTTTAAGTTTGCAGAGTCAATTATTTTCTTACCAAATGCAGTTTTTAAAAATGTGTAATGTATACATCGTTTGATCCCATATTTATAACCTGGTTTCCATTACAGATTTGCACAAAACTTTTGCAATATTTTCTAAGGCGTCGTCCACACAGAGACGCGTTTAGCTGTATACGTTAAAATTTTGAATCGTATCAGTGTATCGTCCACACGGATCCGGCGTTTTGGGAGCATGAAACTGATACTTTTTGAAACCGGATCCCAGAGTGGATAAATCTGAAAACGACACCCTTGCGTTTTCTTGTGTGTGCAGCCAATCCACATATTTTGTCATCACACCACGTCCCACATGGGGAAAGACTAGAAAGGGATAAAACTACGGGCACTGGGCATGCGCACATCAATATCAATATAATTACTGCATTTGCATTATTGTAAGGGTAGGTTTAGGGTGTAGGCGTTAATAAAACACAACTGGTAAGCAGCAAATTTATTTATTGTGAGTTTTTGCCTCACTTCCTACCATTGCTGTACCCCTTCTAGCCACAACTCTTCTTCTCCATTTTCAAGTATACTACATCGTTTTGAGTCGCTTTCATTGCTCTAGTGTGTACGCAGTTATTTCTTGAAATAAGGAAAAAAAAAGATCGGATAGGGAAAGCTCTGGCTTTGTGTGGACGGGGCCTTTAATGTCGATAAAAAACGATTGCGAAATGACAGTGTTTCCATTAACCGATATTATGCGACTAAAACCAAATTTTTTCTCTCACGATAAGTCATTCCAGAAATCATGGCAATTGATGTTAGTAGGTTTACATATATCGCAGCCACCGCACTAGCCATTATTTTTAATAGAAGGAGACGTAGGCGTGTTATCCAAGCATTAATGGCAATGAAAGGAGCGGCCATGTATGAGGCGTTTCTGGGTGTTTCTCCTCATATCTGCTTAGAGGTCTTGATAAATTGTGACAATTCTTTGTTTAGAATCCAGTATTCCCGTAATTCTTTTGTCTTTTATGAATTTAATAAAGAACTCTGTCTTGTCTTCTAGTCCAAACATACCGCGTCATCTACACCAGGTGTCCTGTAAATGCGTAAACATTTTTTCATTGCAGTTTTGTGAAATATTCCTTTTTCGAATTGCCTGACAAACTACCTCATAAGGGCGTAAAATTTTTTTTGGTTTTTTTGTTTTTTCGATATATGGGAGTTTTTGCAAAACTGATATGTCTCCATTGGGCATATTTTCAAATCACAATTTAAATTTGCGCAATTTGAAGGGTAATGAAAATGCAGCTACTGTCACCTTTGCTTCCTTTGAGAAATCAGCCCTGTTATAGTATTTTCAAGAACCTAAGAACCAGTACACTGATAGAAAGAACCTATAACCTTATATAACATCAAGAACCATTGAAGAACCTTTAATTTTAAGTTTAGTTGTACAGAACTCATTTACATAACATGTAGTCTCTGTGAACTCCTTAAGTAGGCTCTTAAATGTAAAACATATTGAATGCAGCCCTCACTGTCGAATTTTGATGTGATTATCAAGCCTTTCTGCCTATTATGAAAATCAGATTCTTTCTAAATCTATGTCATGACAGCAAGATAAGTTACTCTACTGTAAGGAAAACAATTAAAGTCGCATTAGAGACAGAAGGCAGCCTCGTGTGCTTTGAGACTTCACGAGTGAATTCAGTACCATGAATTAGGACGATGATTGGTTTCTTCTCCGGTCCACAGTAAAGAGTGTGGAAAAGCCAGATAAGAAATGAGTTGGATGCTCCTCCACTGAGACGGTGGGTGTGATTTGCTTCTAATGAGCGGTGGCAGAGGAATGAACATTGTGCTCATCTGAGCTTGTGAGAACACCATAGATTGCTGGTTTTCTATTAAACGTTTTTAAAATCCCACTACCAGAAACAAAAGGGCTCATTTGTTTCATATTCAAATGTTATTTATCTACAATATCCTGTAGGGCTAGCTATCATCATTATTATTATGCAACAGTTAACCTAATAAGTTTGGGTGGGTCACACATTTGTGTGTTTATTTAATGGGCAATTTAACTGTGAGATTATAAATCATTAGGCCTACACATTGCTTGAAAGCCTCATGATACATTTTGGTTGCACTTTATTTTACAGTACGTGCACTTTCAATGTACTTTCAGTGTACTTACCCACGAAAATATTGAATAATGTAACAACATGGGCTAAGGTTGTGATGGGTTTTAGATGTTTCTCTTTGAGTTTGATGACCAAAAAAAAAAAAAAAACATTTAAAGGGTTAGTTCACACAAAAATGAAAATTCTGTCATTAATTCCTCAGCCTCATGTCGTTCCAAACCCATAAGACTTTCGTTCATCTTTGGAAAACACCTCTTTGATGAAAAATTCGACATAACTGACACTTTGACGCTTTAAAATATTCATAAAGAGATCGTAAAATGAACCCATATGAATTGAGAGGTTTAGTCCTTGCATTTTCTGCAAGAACCATTGAGGTTCATTCTCGTCTTACGCAGCACATTTGAGCTTCCACAAGAACCAATGAGGTTCATTCTCATGTGTTACGCAGCACGTTTGAGCTTCCGCAAGAACCAATAAGGTTCATTCTATGTATTACGCAGCACGTTTGAGCTTCTGCAAGAACCAATTAGGTTTATTCTTGTGTTATGCAGCATGTTTGAGCTTCCGCAAGAACCAATGAGGTTCATTCTCATGTGTTACACAGCATGTTTGAGCTTCGGCAAGAGATTTGTTCTTGTGCGTCAAGCAGGTTTGGTTGAGCTTCTGTTTATGTTCGCTGATCAATGTTTAAATGGGAATAAAAACCTAAATTCAATCTGTTCATCATATAAAGCAATCGTGTCTCTTCAGAAAATGTTGACTATTTGCGCTCAATTCATATGGATTAGTTTTACGATCTCTTTATGAACTTTTTGAAACGTCAAAGGGTCAGTTGCGTAGCTGTTTATGGAGGGACAGAAAGCTCTCAGATTTCATCAGAAAGATCTTCCTTTGTGTTCTGGAGATGAACGAAAGTCTAACGGGTTTGGAACGACCTGAGGGTGAGTAATTAATGACAGAATTTTCCTTTTTGGGTGAAGTCAAAATTTTATGGAAAACAGATAAAATTATCAACCATTGTTCATGTTTATGTTTGTGACTGTCTTATCTGAGTTCAAACTAGGACTCCTTCATGGCTTAAAGGCCATTTATTTGCCAAATTTGGCCAATTGAGGCCACTGTGTGGAAAACTAGGGCAAATTCCTCTCACCATCAAACCAGAAATAGAACACTGCAAGTGGACAATGCAGCACGGCACCATTATAATGAGAGGTATTCTGTGCCTATCAGATGCCTGCCACCCAATAAAATGATTTTCCATGCTTACAGTCTATGTGAGGATCAAATACTACTGCTTGTTGAGGAGAGGTGCACTGTTTTCTAAGTGTTCAGATTTTAACTGGAGGGTGGTTAAATGTGAAGGAGGACCTAAGGCATATCTATAGGGACTGGAATAATATTGGCACATAGGCTATAACACCACCCACAACACCTTAGTTTTGTGTTAGCAGGTTTTGTGGTCAAGCACCAGAAATCTAGTTCTTTTTACTCTTTGAAGACCACTGTAAATTGATGTGTGATAGACCTTTTTCTTATTCATGATACACTATTATCTTATTCAAAGGTTGCAAAAACAATTCAGATTACATTTTATGTGGGAGATAACATCTATGGCCGAGCGCAGAGTAGGCTAACTGATTTTCACTGTGGATTTGAACCGTCACAGGCAGAGATGAAACCTACAGTGAGTACTCTCATTTCTATGTGTGATGCCATATTCACTCAAACATACAAATTCAATTGAGAAACACCTGCGCCCTAAGCTAAAAAATGTGCTGCATCTCGCTTTTCATTTTCATGCAAGCTTAATGCAGGCACCAAAGTTTTCTAAAGAAGAATGACGCTAAATAAATAAATAAATAAATGAATGAGGGTGGCACGTCTGAAAAGAAGCTAGATATGATGTGAATTTGTGTGAAAAGGAAATTTGAGAGGAAGGAAAAGTTATTCAGAATGGCCTTTTTAGTCTGGTTTGCCAATGCAACATTACTGGAAATGTCAGAGTTGACATTTGCAGACTTTGATTTGGTTTGGTAACAAACACAGTATCAGTTCTAAATATTTTTTCTCAAGGACTAAGTTAGAGAATACTGTTAAACATTAAACAAACAGTTAAACAAACAGTTTTAAAGGGTCGATTGTTCAACCCAAAAATGAACATTCTGTCATTACGTTCTCACCCTCATGTTGTTCCAAATCTGTATGACTTACTTTCTTCTGTAAAACACAAAAGAAGAGTTTGCAGAATGTTCTCATTGTTCTTTTCCATACTTAAAGTGGGCATATAGTGGACTCTAAAAAGTACAACTGTTTGTTGTCATTGCCTTGAGATCAGCTGCAATGCATCTTCTTGACACGCAAAGTTTGAATATGTGTATGTGAATGAGATTTAAGAGAGGTTTAAAGTAAAGCTTAAAGTGAACCATGTTTGCAAAGTGTTTTACAAAAAGCATAATGTCATACAAAAATATAAGCTTTAAAAACAAAATAAGACAATACTTTTTTTTTGTGAACTATGCCATTAATAATTGTAACACAATGGACCTATGCTGTAATTAAGCCCTTGATAAATGTTTTCTAGTACATGACGTTACAATATAAGCTTCTGTTGTCAATGATGCATACATTGCTCACAGTGACTCTCTTTTTCATGATTACTGGCTTGAAGCCACTATCTCTGAAATCCACTTATATATTTTTTTTTATTAAACTATTTTCTCTGAAGGAGAGGGCAGCGCCTGTGTGTTTGTGTGTACCCTGTGTATTCTGTGGTTCTGAATGTGGGTGTGAATAAAATCAATTCTGTCTGTTGAGCATTGGGGGAGGGGAGTAACGGATAGCCGTAGTAAAGATGCAGTGATTATTGTGATGGAGGATCTCCCCATACCTTATTTAACAGGCTGGTTGTCATTGGAGTTGCTCAGTCACCGTCATCACTTGCACCAAAAGGAGAATTAATATGATGAGGTAATACTGAAGGACAAACCTGAGGAGGTCAGTCTTATCAGAGATGTTCAGGTTTCCCTTTATCCATCTTTTCCCAAGAGGCAAACAGAAAGCACCCGAAAATACCAAGCCGGTACATTTTCCAAAAGCCTAAAGCAGTAGGAAAGCACAGTTTCTGTATGATTCATCCAGCATTAGATGTTGTTTGATCATTCAGTGTGTCTTTTTTTGGATCCTGAAGCACTGGATCGTTAGTTAATAATCTTTTATCATTCGGAGAAAGTACCCTTTGGCTGTTTGTGTATTTGTGGTAATATAATCTCTGGCATGCACAGACTGTATTTCAGAGAGGTAGGGAAGCACTGTTCCTTTTTAGTTTGAAGTTAATATGAAATTAAAAACCGTTTACTTCTCTTCAATGCACATTCCTGGTCTGTCTGTCTGTCTGTCCGTCCATCCATCCATCCATCCATCCATCCGTCTGTCCTTCTACCATCCATCCATCCATCCATCCATCCATCCATCCATCCATCCATCCATCCATCCATCCATCCATCCATCCATCCATCCATCCATCCCACATATGTCTGACTTCTTTCTGGTATTGAATGCACATTAGGGATGCGCAATATACCGAAATTCTCGAAATTTGCAATACATATATACATATCACAAAGGCATGCAATATCTGAATGATTTTAAGAGGCTACTTCAACATTGTGAAAAGTGTACATTTTAGGTTGACACATATAGCAGAGAGCATGGACTTACTTGACGTTAAAAAGAGTTATTAAATGCAATAACTTGCGAAAAACAACTCCTTGCAGTCTTGCGCTGTCTGCTGTCTGACACACACACCGAAACGTGTGCACAAGCCGCTTCTGAAAGCGTGTGATCCCTTTAGTTTTGTTTAGTGTCTTGCTACACACCCAAACTGTCAAATACACACACAGTTATGTCAAAATGGCTGTCTTGATGAGTATTCATGTGAACACAGTTGGTTTACATGAATGTTTACATGTTCTTGATGTTAAGATTTAGGTTGATATAACTATATATTACCAAGTCAAGCAAAGAGTTTTTGGTATTTAAATATTGGCATTACATTTTTTGTTTGTTTATATTGATGTTAAAATTATATTGTCTGATTTGTGACATTAATTTTTGCTAAAATACTACTGGTCACTTTCAGAAGTTGTAGGGATGCTTTCTTTTCCCAGAAAGAATGTGAAACATAAATGGCAACTTTATATTTTCCAATTCTGACTTTGTATCTCACACTGTCTTTATATCTCATAATGCAACTTTATGTATTGTAATTTCAGCTTTCTATTGCACAACTTTTTAGCCCATAGTGTAATTTTATATCTCACAATATGACTTTCTTATTTTAAGCGTTTTATTTTCAAATGATTTTTTATGTATTTCACTCTGAGGTAGAAACTGACTGCGTACGATAATTTAGGGGGATAAAAACCTTGATGGTAACGTTTTAATAGCATCATACTTTTGCATCATTATTCATGTGTAACCTTATCAAATGAGATTTGATATAGGAAGTTAAAAGATCAGCATCTTTTTAGTATAAAACATCACAGTGTTGCACAGGCCTTTGAGGCAAAATATTGCCAGCAGCAACATTCCCTGCAGGTTGCCCTTCCCCCAGCATGCCTTTGGTCATAGTGTGATTAATGGTCCTATCTCTTTCACAAATCTCCACTTCCATCGATGCACTTTAAATCTTATTCACGAGAAAGGACGTATCAGTTAAACAACAGGAGATACGATTTCGAACTTTTCAAGGCATACAGTATATCGTACTGCACTGCAGGGTGCTGCATTAAAAAATCATGCGCGTATATGTCCCATAACATGGTGTGAAATATAGCATGCTCATGATATCTACGATATAATGTTTCCTGTGCTAGAGATATGAAATGTGAAGCATGTGACACAGATGGAATTTATACAAGCCATTATTCAAATCAGCAAGACCCAAACTGTGAAGGGAGTGGATTATATAAATAAAGACAAAAAAAAAATAATGATGAATGGGCTTCGACTGCTTATGGAATAGCGACATCTTTGTCCCTGGGGTTCTCATAAAGGAGGTTGTGTTTCAGGGTATGGGCAAGCTTGGAAAGGCACCGCAAAGATGGAGTGGAGGGAAAGAAAGGATGCTAGAAAGAAAGGATGAAGGAGGATAGATGTGACAGCCATGGGGACCTAAAAGTTCATGGCAGTGAAAAGGCTCATTGTGTCCAGGGACGTGATATGAAACATGTAGTGGTTTGCTTTTGCGCCAATCTGTCTCTCTCGCTATGTAAACAAGGATGTACCAGTCACAGGACCTGCAAGAAGACCTTTAAAGAAACATTTAGCTGTTGCGTTAACAAGGTCCTTTATAAATCTAACAGGATTGTTCACCCAAATATGAACATTCTGTCAAGTCCTTCCAAACCTGTATAACGTTTTATCTTCAGTGGAACACAACTGGATATGTAGTTTAAAGGGATAGTCCACCCAAAAATGAAAATTAGCCCATGATTTACTCACCCTCAAGTCATCCTAGGTGTATATGACATTCTTCTTTCAGATGAATACAAACCGAGTTATATTGATAAATATCCTGGATAATCCAAGCATTATAATGGCAGCCCAAAATTTGAAGCCCAAAAAAGTGCATCCATCCATTATAAAAGTAGTCCATACGACTCCAGGGGGTTAATAAAGGCCTTCTGAAGCAAATCGATGGGTTTGTGTAAGAAACATATCAATATTTAACACGTTATAAAGTAAAATATCTAGCTTCCGGCAGACCGCCTTCTGTATTCAACTTATGAGGAAATCGTAACTGCTGCGACGATGACGTCGGACATAGCGTAAACATTTTGAACTGCGAGAGGCGCTACACTTTCTTACACTTTCTTACACTTTTATAATGTGTTAAATGTGGATATTTTTTCTTACAAAGTCCCATCGATTTGGTTGAACTATCCCTTTAAACAGTGATCACACCGCTCTCTTCCTACAGCAGATGAGAAATGGGCACTAAGTTACATTTTATGCACTACTAATTATTTGAGCATTCAACATAACTTCACCCATAAACTATGTATAAATGGTGTGTACATTGCCATGCATGTCAGGCTTCATTCAGTTTAATTAAATAATAATAATAATAATAATAATAATAATAGTCAATTGTTATAGTTTGTTGTAAATATTTATATTGCCCCTTAAGTTTATATAAGTTTATAAGTTATATAATTCATTATAAAAGTATTTTTAATGCACTACTTATGCCTCATAATGCACCCTGTACTGATTGTATTGATCTCATGAATAATTGTAACTACAGTTATAATGGATTATAATACAAATCTATTCATTGTTACATCTTTAGTATATACATACATATACATAAGTATTATACAATAAATCAGATGACAGACAACCCATTTTAGATATAACAAGGAATCTGTGAATATAATGCATTGTATTATTTATGAAAAGATATAATGCATTACAACGTGCATTATGAATACCTTTATTATACATTATACAGGCTTCAAGTAAAGTGTTTTGCTTAATACTTGCATTTATGCATTTGGCAGACGTTTTTATCCAAAGCATCTTTTATTGCATTCAAGGTACACATTTGGATCAGTTCTTGCTTTCCCTGGGAATCGGACCCATGACCTTGAAGTTGTTAGCACCATTCTCAACTGTTTGAGCTACAAGAAGGAATATACTAATTGTTTTATTATTTAGGTACTGTATTTTAGTAGAAATGTAATTCATTAGTTACATGAAGGAAAATAAGTATAAAACAACCCATTTTAAGAAAGACTGATGACTTATGAATGGCTGACCATAAAAGCAGTTAATACATCTCAGAGTCTACAGTATATTATTTTCTAAAGCCAAATGATTTTTAAGGTTTTTAATGATTTTTAAGGTAAATACAAAAAAGTATTTAACTGCTCATGCTGCTCGTTCCATATTCTGTTTAACTGCTTCTGTATCCCACTGAAGAAACAAAGTCATACAGGTTTGAAACAACATCAGGGTGAGTAAATAATGACCCACATTTTCACATTTTTAATGAATTATCCCTTTAAGCATGAGTTTTAAGACAGACAGAAGAGTCAAACTAAGTTAAATAATTTAAGCAAGCATTGGTGGGTCATAAACTTGTTTTATTGTCTTGAGTTCAACCTTCATGCCAAAGCTAAGGTCTTCAGCTTGTCTTGCATCACATTGTAAATCAGCCCTAATGGGTATGAACTCCATATGTGCACACATAAACAAAACAAAACCAGCAGGTGCAGTCCCCATGTGAATGAGGCCATTTCTGCCTTCTCTAATGCCCACTTCCATTTGTTTAGCATGCATGCACCATGGTCTTAACAGCCTTTCTATACAGTATATCCAACACGGAAACCATGTCTATCAGAATGACAGAGTGTGAGACCCATATATAACACCCCATTGGGACCCATTACATTGTAGGTGCTATAAGGAGACACGCAAGCGCAAAAAAAAAAAAAAAAAAAAAAAAATCTAAACTAAAACACAATACACATACTGCTAATATGTGTGCATGTCCTGCATAGAGAGAGGATGTTTACTGGCTCAGAGCAGTAAAACACTATTAGCCAGGCATCAGAGGGTTGATGAGCATTGATTAGAAAAGAAGCATGGAGGACATAATAAATGGCTCGCTAAATGAACTTCAGTCTCTGTCAGTCTCTCTATGTGCACTTAAACCTTTAAGACACGGTTGCAAAGAAAAGCATCTTTAGGTAATTAGATTCAGCCTTTTATACATGAAGTGTTGCACAAATCTCAACATATGGCCAAAGTTTGTGTGGAAATGTAATTGGATTTAACCCAACACAAATCGAATTAGCTGGTTCAATTATCTAAATAATTAAGTTTGAGTCTACCGGCAAACACTCATTGTAGATGTGAGAAGAACTTGCAAAGCAATGTTTTCAACAAAGAACTCTACAAAACAATGTGTAACTAAATGTATCCCAGTAAAGCGATAATCTTTATCTTGCATGCAAATTTGTATTTTCAACCAACCAACCAACCAACCAACCAACCAACCAACCAACCAACCAACCAAGCATTTTGTTGATCAACTGATTGGTCTGTCTGTATGTCAGCCTGTCTTTCTGTTTGTCTGTCTATCTAATTCTGCTTCCTTACATTTAAATTTTAATTACAATTCCACTATTGTTTTCTATCTCCATTCAAATTTATTTCATCATTTAGGAATGGAAAAGGAAGGCATTCTTAATGTGATAAATTTCTCTGGACATTTACCATGTTACTCCTGGTTAGGGCACAGTTTGCGTCTGTGTCTTAGTCTGACAAAGAGTTTGCGGAAGGATAAGACAATCTTTGTGTCTGTCCTTGGCAGTGTGCGCACCTAATCATGCTTAGGGCCAGAAACACAGCGATATTCAAGATCTCAATGTTCACATCCTGCAGGAACAGCAACTGTTGTACCAGAACGCTGCCAAACCTATAATTCAACACTTCAAACCCCATGTCCCTTACTGACCCCGCTGAGAGCCCATAGCCCTGTGACCTCATTACATTTTCTTCTGCAGGTCCCAGTGAAATCTATTAAATTCAAGCCAGACTCTAATTTGTTCAATTTATCTTTTTATTTAGAAGGAATACAGATGTGCTGTTAGTTCCCATAAGGGTGATTGGTCAGTAATTTGGGAAGTGTTGGGAAATGAGGAGACTGGGAAACTGGTTTCTTGGATAACAAGCTTTTGCATTCAGTTAATTGTGATGAAAATGCTGTTGTTGCTTTAGTTTCTACATCCCAATCCTGTAGCTGAATTGGTAGAGCATGGTGCTAGCTTATATTTTGAATGCACTTGGGCAAATGTAAATGTAAATCTCAGAAGCTTAAACCTGATGCAGTAAAATTATTGCAAATGCATACCTCTGGAGTTGGTATAGCATTTGATTTAGACTTTATTTGAAAGATGTAATTACTGTGGTTAGTGAAAGTTGCTACATGGCAGATTTAGAAACATGAAATACCAGACAAAAGAGCATAAGTGATGGTAATTTCAGCTTAATTGTTTTAACTAATTACAGACAAGCAGGTTGCATTAGCAGAGTGCTTTAGCGTAGCTCAAACAAAGTCTACTGATGCAAGATGTTCACATTTTTACATAACTGTGCAGTTGCTAACTGTGTAGTTATTTCATACGAAACAAACAGAGATAGAATGATCTGTAAGCAGAATAATGAAATACCTCAGCTTTTTTGTACTTCGAAATCTAATTTTGTTTGTGGAAGCCCATTTCTGTTTCATAAGAAAAAAAAATCATGCTTTGGTAGATTAATTATGAGATAAAAAGACATATAAAAATTGAAAGTATGAGACAAAAAGTTCTAACTAAGACAAAAAATAGTATGACATAATTAATTAATAATTGTTGTGTCTTTTTATGTTATAACGATGATTTACCAAAGCACTTTTTTTTTCATTATGTGGCAGAAACAGGCTTCCATAGGTTATGTTCTTATGGTATAACGTTTTACTCGGCTCATATCTTGAATTTTTACATTCAAAATTGTATTTTTATGTAGTTCTTTTGTAAAAATTACTTTGAAGTGCATTTGCTCCAAATGTGAAAATATTGAAAGCTACAGAAAGACTGATTTAATTTAATTTACACATTCTGTGTAAGGTGAAAATCTCAAGATACTTCAATCTGTTTTGACTCAAGACTAGTTAAACTAGTAAAAACAGTTCACAGTTACATTTTATGTTATCTCTCACGGGAAATATTTTTCCTACTTTAGAAACAATAACATAGACGCAATGGCAATGAAATAAAAAGGAAATGAGATGTTTCTGCATAGCTGCTTAAAAACAGAAACTAAGGTCTTGACATGCTGATTTCCAAGTCTTGTTTGTTGTTGTGTTGTTTGCTAGTAGGCTAGTAGTTCCTACTTGACTGTTGTATTAAAGCTCATTAGTAAAGTTGCTATATATTGTATGTGTGAACGGCCCTTAAAGGCCCACTGAAGTATGCAGCATTATTCAATGTGTAATTTCGTAATTTCCACTGAAACAGAAAGACAGGGTGGGACATATTGAGCAGCTCCTCCCCTTTTTTAAATTAGCCAATAGCGTTTCGTTTATCACAGCTCGACAAAGCCGCATTTGACAGCCACAGCCTAACTATTTGACTATAATAGATCCCCTTTTTAGACTTAATATTAAACTGTTACTAAAGCAAAACACATATGCTTTGGACATAGTCATGCTGTGGATGTGTAATTTGAAACGCGTGTAATTTATGTTTGTGGCGACGTTGACGAGCGAGAGACGTGAGAGGAGCGAGCGAGACCTTCCCTGAACTAAGAACTGTGTTACATTGGTAACGAAACCCAGGAGGAAGCAGTCAGAGAGCCCTCGCTGCTGAGGGTGATCGCGGTGCTGAGGAGTTTGGACAGTGCGGCTGAATGAAGACCGCGAGTGGCTGCCCGAGGCGATGGTGCTGGAGCGAGTGAAGACCGGTGGGACAGAGAGCTCGCTGCTGTGCCCCTGGGTCAAGGTGGGGTGGCGGCCGTCCTGGAGGGAGCGGAGGAGTCGCTGGCGTTCGCCATGGGCCGGAGCCTGCTGCCATCCACCATGATGGGGAGGAGCAGGGAGTGCAGGCGCCGTCTCAGGTGTACGCCCCGGCCTGCGAGGTGTGGTGAGGTTGACGAGCGAGAGACATGGGAGGACGAGAGAGGACTTTACAGGCCTGCGTTACTTTCAGTTTGTTTGTTTTAATGATTAAAGTCTTTTAAATGTTCGCCGGTTCCCGCCTCCTTCTTCCCTGAACTAAGAACTGTGTTACAATGTTCTTGTAATGCCACGGCAGCTGAGGGAGCCATCTCCCAAATACTGACTGGGATCTGCACCCTCTACCGCTTCTACTTTCACTTCCTGTTTGGTGCCCATTTAGCCAGAGAAGCTGTATTCATACTTTGCGAAGTATTGCCAGCTATTCTGTCATACTGAGCGGTTTCCTTGTTTACTCGATTGCCTTCCACATGTATGATTCTGCCTGTTGATTTTTGATTATCTGGATTATCCCTTTCTGTCTTGGTTGCCTGATTAGACTGATATCTGTTTTTGACCTACTATCTGCCTACCACTCTGCCTTTGGATTATCCCTTGTGTATGTTCACGGATTGGACTGATTTCCTGGTATTGACCCATAGCCTGTCTAACGGTATTTGTTTGTTCCTGCTGCTGTTCAATAAACACTCTGCAGATGGATTCTACTTCGGACTCTGCATCCTCATTACAGTTCTAATGCCGAGTCTGTTACTGTTTCTCCTCAATTGCTTTAATAGCATTCTGTGTAGAATTCAAATGGGTCCGATACGTTTTGTGGTCTGCACTGACTTGTGCATATGATCCGTTCTATGCTATTTTGTCTTTGGACCGGAGCAGACTGTGTGCGCGCAGCGGCGGTTTGCATGACACTAACGTGAAACCAGACTTCATTCGCCCCAATGAAAAGCATATTTACAATCATTACATTTACATTTCTGAATCATTTCCTATCCCCTATATAGTGCACTAGTGCCATTCACCATATAAGTTTTGAATGTTTATATCTTTTAAATGCAAATTTTGTCATTGTTTTGGAGCACACTAGCTCATAGATAAGGCTAACATATTCATAATAAAAGTCAAACAACTTAAATTTTGATATCATGGGGACTATAAAGCCCAAAGTATACACTTTTTATGTGTATGCGAGTGTCAGTGCACAGTGCGCGTTACACAAATTTTGTCATCAGAAGAGTATTTTGATGCGCCAGACTTTTTTTTTTTTTTTGCAGTATTTACATGGATTGTAACTTATGGCGAGAGATTGCTCAAAACTGCGGATGCATTGAATGCTTGTGTACACGTACGAGTCAAGCACGGAATGACAAAAAGTAGAGTTCTAATTTGGTTTCATTGGTTGGCTGTCCTTGACAAAGGAATTTCAAGCAAAGCATCTCATCCTTAACCCTAATTAGTACATACTGATAATTGTCATTCTGCAATTCATCTTTTTTTACAATTCAGCTCTGTTGTCTACCTATTACCTGTGTCTTGAGCAGGTTTCTGTACTCTGCTAATTATCTAGCTGGGAAAGCAAGCATGGATGCGTCATTGTCAGTGCCAAAGCCCCTCAGAGACCTGCTGTTATATGACTCACCTCAAATATGGCTGCCAAAGTGGTTTCACTTTTTTGTCAGTCATTGTACCGGCTGACATGGATGAGAAGAGACACGAACAAAGCAGTTTTGCACACTCCTTTCCTGCTAATGATGTTTGCGGAGAATGGGTATGTTAGCTTTCAACACAGTCTTTTTCTATATGCTCATGTGTCTACATGCATAGAGAGGCTTTGTGTTGGGCTAAATGCGTATGACAGCATAACAATAACCGTTAGGCATTTCGTCAACATAATTTGCATAGATTGTTCTGATCAAAAAAGAGGTCTTTTGTGTCACTGACAAGCATCATTGTAACCGTCTATTTATATTTTAATTATTTATATATTTACAAAATAGTTCTTCTTTTTTATTTTGTCTATAATTACAAACCAGTTCCTGCATCGCTAAGCCTGTTGTAAAGTGTACAATTCAAACGATCGGCAAAGGTTATCTGAACCCTCCCTCATTTAGAAATGTCACAGATCCAGAACTGTCAACAAACCCAGTGGTAAATTGCACGATGCAGGTGTTCTTCCTACACCCGAGGTCTGTTAAATGCGACCCTTGTGGTGATCTGGCAGCATGTGGTGGTAATTGGACGACAGGGTTGTCCATCATACAAATGGGGTCGAGAATCAAAAAAGCCCTGCCTACATTTTCACAGGCCATCAGCTATGATTGACAGGTTGAGCTCTGCTGTGCTAGAACAGCCCCGAGCGGTTTGTATCTGATTCATTACATCCACTAACTAAATCTTTCAAGACTGCTGTGTTTGAAGTTGTTTTCGCTACTCTTTAATGTATTATTTTCCATTGACTGCAGCTAAGCCGGTTACTATGGGCAACCTGTGTCACATGGGACCTTTGATAGAACTACTAGCGCATGAGGTGCCTGTGGCGTAAATACACCGTTTCTCCACACGTGCACGCAACAGAAGGAGAGGAACACTATTTCATCTGGCTAGTACCACGAGAGAGAATTCATGCAGTGTGTATTGTTTTGATAAGCATTTTTTTGGCCTTTCAATACTGTTGATAAAAGCTGCATTTAATTTACACAGCAGGTTTGGTAATTCAGTACTATTTTTGAGCAAAGATTTAAATTCTTTCATCTTATATTTACCCTCATGTTGTATCTTAACCTGATGAATACTATTTAAGTCTTTATACTTCAAAATTTCACATGCAATTCAATTACTTGCCATTTCTTTGTAATTATTTGTGATATTGTGAAACATATGTATGTTTTTCGGAGTGGAAACTGTGCTGGTCACTCTTTTCCAAGCATATAAAATAAGGACTGTAGCTTTTCAGCTTCAAAAACAGATGCAAAATCTCCATAAAAATAGTTCATATGAAGTGTGCTATTTTCCAAGTCTTTTGAAGTCTTTTGAAGATTTGTGTGATATACAGACTAAAATTTGCATCGTTATTCACTAATAATCTTCCCTTCCAGATGTTAACCACTGTGATTGAATCACTGAGTCATTGAGAACTAGTAACCGGAGCAGTCAGGTCACTGAACAAATCATGCAAACTGAATGTTTACTAACTTAAAACATTGTTATACTTCTCTCATGAACAAGTCAAAAGAGAAATTGATCCTTTTTGTTTTTGCCCTTTTAATCTCATGGATTCAGAAGATATGGATTAATTTTATGGAACCTTTATTTTAAGATTGAAAGCTCTAGCACTTCGGTTTAACACCTGTAGTGTTCCACAGAAGAAAGAAAGTATATGTATTTGGAATGACAGAAGAGTGAGTAACCCATTTTTATGGATTAAGATTAAGGATTAAAAAATTTTATGGTCATTCCAAAAACATGGTACATGAGCTGGAATGAAATTAGTTACTGAGGTCGGTTAAAAAACACTCACAAATAAATAATTAAACTACTAATCATAAATAAATACAAATAAATACAAATGACCAATCATACACACATACATACACACTAAAAACAGAAAAATTAGCAGCATATATAAAATGCAACAAAACTTTAAATTACAATTTTCTTTTTAAGAGTGTCTTTAACTGTCCCTTTAAGACTTCTGTGATCAGAAAGCTGTCACCCACAATGGTCACAGACCAAAAGAAAAGGAAGGAATAAAGAAGGAGAGACCAAAAGTATAGACTGGAGGTGGAAGGAGTAAGGAGAATAAGGGCACATACTCATGTTCATCTCCCGCTGATCTGTATCTAATCTCATTATCATTGTACAACGGCACCATATATAATGTCACTTTTTGTTTGGACACCGATCTCACGCCCATGTCCCCTTCCCGCCACCTGTGGCATGAGAGGGTTTGAGCTCCGGTGTGCCAGCTCATCCATTAAAACTCACATTCCACTAAGTCTTTTATGCCACCTTATAAAGGGCACTTGGGCAAGCTCTTCTCCATTCAATCCCAAGTGCTCAGCATTCCTCTCACTTGACATGAACATCCTTTGCTGGACCCAAACGGCCTTTTATTTGAATTGTGTCTTCAAACAGAAGCTACACTGTTTCGGTCTTGTTAGTAACTTTCTCAACCAGCCTAATTAAGAATAGATGCACTTCTACTTGTTTTCCATCAAAGGTGTTCCCTCATTATGAAGAACTTCAAATATTCTCATAACATTTTGAGTATTCTAATTTGTTTTGTCATTTACAACCCATTTTACTGCAATTTGACACATTTCCAGGTAAAAAAATAAAATAAAAAAAAAAAATAAATATATATATATATATATATATATATATATATATATATATATATATATATATATATATATATATATATATATATATTTTTTTTTTTACCTGGAAATGTGTCAAATTGCAGTAAAATAAGAAAGAATATCGTATATAGAAAGAAAGAATAAGTATATAGAAAGAAAGAAAGCCAGAAAGGACTATTGTTTTGTTTTAGAGGCAGATCAAGTTAAGTTTTTTTAGATGGAACAATAACCAATTTTCCATTCACATAATGTTAAGTTTTGGCATATTGCATAAAATTGCTGGATGGAAAAATATGTATTATTACAACATTTATAATAAAAAAATGTTATTCTGTCAGAAGATACAGAATAAAATATGATAGAAACACATTTTCAGAATAAATTCCCAGATGTGTGTCAGAAAGGTCATATGACTGGATAATTCACTCAGAAAAGATATTGATTTTGCTATATTCAGTTTTAATTTTTTTATTTTGAAGCTTGGCTATTTATTATTTAATGAAACATGCACAGTAAGACCATTAACATGTATTTAGAAAGGCAATTCTGATTTCTTATTTATGTATGGTTAGCAACTTGTGTAAGGAGTGAAATCATACAGTAGCCTATATGATTTATGAGCTTATGATATTCTGTTCATAACTACCGTACCAGTCTATTAATAATGTAGAAAAATGTTCTAGAATGATAAAAAATGCATTATCTTAACATAACTACAGTGTAACTAATAGAATGTTGTTGGACACTGCTGTAATTTAGCATTAGCAGTGGAGTCACATCACCAAATTGCTTTTGTGCTGTGAAGTGTGGATGACATACGGTGAGCTTAACCACAGCTAGCAGTGAATGCTAACGACAGACTTCACCTTCACTAGACCGCTGAACACAAACATCATCCATTTACAGAGCGAAACCACGGTTTTTGGGATACAATAGCTTAAGCAGATTAGCATAGCGACACCTAGCACATCAGTGTAAAGACCTTAGGTTTAAGGTTATCGTTCAATGTATTATCACCATGCTTGTCGCCATATTAACCCCACTTCACATATTATCAAATATGCAGTTTCATCACAGTTGGTTCAGTTCAAAAAGCTGCAAGGGATGTGGCATTGCCAATGGATTTGTCTCATCTACTAGCGTTCAGAACAAGGTAAATAGGAGTGTGTCCAAAGTGGCAAGATATGATTTTATTTAATGTATTATTGAATGTATTTGTCCACTTGGTCTTGTCCACCCTACACGGACCGTGAGGAGGGGGATGGGGGTGATAACGGTTTGAAAGAGCCGTGTCTACCTGCCGTTATCAATGGAAGACAGCTGGTGTGAGGAGATACGCTGGGAATTCATAAAGGTCCCGAGCTTGGCAAGATGATTGCTCTCCACACTGCCAGAAATGAATTTTTCTCCTCCCTTGTATTTTTTTATATAGACATGTATTAAAGGATCTGTAAAGGAAATGGAATTTGAGGATGCAGCTGGCAAGATCGTAATGATTTCGGAAAAACAATCATACCTTTAGGGAAAATAAGGAAAAAACTAATTCTGAGAACAGATGTTGCGACACAATGGCAGTACCTGTGTTGTTTTTCAAAATGAGTGCTTCGAATTAGCGTCTGTCATTATTTTTTCATATTAAAAACATAATTTCTTTAATCTTCTTTATTTCTTTAATATTATTTTATTTCTTTTTCAATCTTGAGGATGCTTTTCTGACTTGTCTCCACCGCTGTCTTTGCAACTGTTCCTCCCTGTATTCATAATGTATTCATTCATATTCTCCCAAAATTCATATTTTAGATAATCGTGATAGCTATTTGGAATATTTGGAAAATGTTTGTTTTCTCTCTCTCTCTCTCTCTCTCTCTCTCTCTCTCTCTCTCTCTCTCTCTCTCTCTCTCTCTCTCTCCCTCCCTCTCCTCCTCCTCTCTCTCCCCTCTCTCCCTCTCTCTCTCTCTCCTCCCTCTCTCTCCTCTCCCTCTCTCTCTCTCCCCTCTCTCTCTCTCTCTCTCCCTCTCCTCTCTCCCTCTCTCCCTCTCTCCTCTCTCCTCTCTCTCTCTCTCTCCCTCCTCTCTCCTCTCACTGTCTCTCTCTCTCCTCTCTCTCTCTCTCACTGTTTCTCTCCTCCTTCTCTCTATCTCCCTCTATCTATATATATATATATATATATATATATATATATATATATATATATATATATATATATATATATATATATATATATATATAATATTTTAGCTTGATATGGCATAATGCAATTTATTACTGTTGTTTATTTAAAAATGCTACAATATTACAAAATATTACTTTAAGAACCTAATTACCTGCTTCGCACAATGCCCCACTTTGAGCTTTAGATTGAAAGTTTGTTTAGCTTTTTTGTCTGCACATTGTCATTAGGCTAATTAAAACGCCATATTCAGGAGATCTTTATGCATCGGCTAAACATTGAACGAGTGAAAAATTAACTGGTCTGATCAATTCTCTCTTTGAAAATGGGAAGAATACTTAATCATGTAAAGTGCACCAGTGACCACAGGGATGAAATCTGTCTCACGTGGCACAAATACTAGATCACAATCAATATAGCTGAATATGCAGTCAAAGACGAACAGATACAGTGAGAAATGCATCCGATGCATGCAACATCACAGATATGCAGGGACAGTTTCCTGTTTCCCTGGATGCTTGAAGCTTGAATTAAGACAGGCAGTGCAATCAGTAACCTTGCTCGCCAGAAGTGGGGGTATGCAATCCCAGGGCTACCACGAAGTAGAAACTCTGCAGCCATCATCATTAAAACGCCACCAAAGGCCCAGAGACCATAATGCGTCCTTTCTGCAAGCGCTGCAGTTTTATCTGGCTCATTTGAGACTGTGAAGACCATAGCACTATGAATTATCGGCTATGTGATGCTCCTTTTCGCTAGCTCTTGGTGGTATCCAGGAACAACCACAAGAAGGAAGCATGCCCATCCTCTGCAGTGGTTTTTGCCCATTCTCCTCAACCCTACCACCTGTCAGCCATCTAATAGGGGTTTTAGTCTTCATTTATCTTCATTTAGGGTGGGGAGAGTGGATGGTTTTGTTTACCGTTCGAAATATTACGCGTTTGGACAAGGGAGGAGGGGTGGCCAGTGTAGGCTGTGTTTGAGCGGGGGGAAGGGAGACTCCATTTGCTTTTCCCCCAGACTCCTAATTACTCTGAAACATTCTTCCGTCGTCTCGTAGTCAGTGCTGACAACGTTTCGGAATTAAAGATCCTGCATGCCCACAAATGGCATTAACATGTAGATACAAAAATGCTATGTGCATTTATCATGCTGTCGGCAGCACTATTGAAAATGGAGTGATTCAATACGTACAACGACAATACGCATTAATCAACTACATTTACCACAGTAAATACAATTAAATACAATTTATTAAACTTTATTTATTATATTATATTATACTATATTATATAAAAATATTATCTGCATAAGCCCCATTGCAGTTACTCATTGCAGAGTGTTTGCATTGGTTTTATTTGACTTCAGTCCAGTAGTTCATTGGTCGCCAGTACTACCCTCCCCCATCAAATTGAAACCCACACAATCAATGAGAGTTTGATTTAACACTTGCAGCTCCAGAAACCATGAGGGAGCTCTGGCCTGTCCCGCACTTAGCAATGCCATTGATTGTTACTCCTAGTTGAGCCACTGCTGTCTGGTACGGTTGATCGAGTCAAGCAGCCATAGTGCTGTGAATAGTGAGTGGGTCAGATATTGAGAGGGCACAGGCAAATTAAAAGTGCTCATATGGATCTTTTCCTTAGCATCTGAAGTATTGGAGAAACTCTTTATTTAGGCCCACTTCGATTAGACCATGGAATGCAAATGCTTAGATAAGCTACATTGCAGAGTTCAAGTTAACATTTCCACTTGCACACATTCCTTTGACACATTTCCTGTCTCCTGGTTATACTATATTAAAACATGGGTGGTTGATTATGATTTCACTTTTTAAACTTTAGTTAGTGTGTAATGTTGCTGTTTGTGCATAAACAATATCTGTAAAGTTACAACGCTCAAAGTTCAAAGCAAAGGGAGATATTTTCCTTTTTTTAAGGACTACAACAAACGGCTGGTAGGGACTACACAAGCTTCATCCCGGGTTAGTGGCATCACTAACCCTGAAATGTACATAAACCCAGCCCCCAGGAACATGCATCAAAGGGGGTGAGGCTATGTTGAGAATTTATAGATTATCATGACAGAATATGCTAATCAATGGCTTAAAGATATTTAACTCCACATCAGCTACATAAATTCATCAACTAACCATTCAGAAACGTCCTGTTGCATTCTACATGTTATCACTTCTTCTTGAGTCTCTCCATCGTTGTCCAACCTTTTATGTTTGAACATAAAAGGCTGAACAGTTTCATTGCCTGTCTGCATGAGGTAATCACTGGAGTTCTTGAAGCACCACCCCATGAGCAGCAGCTCATTTGCATTTAACGTTTTTGCTGACTCTCAAAAAGTGACAATTTTAACATGCTATAAAAAATTATCTGTGGGGTATTTTGAGCTAAAACTTCACATACACACTCTGGGGACCTCAGAGACTTATTTTACATCTTGTAAAAAGGGGCAATCAACCACCCTTTTAAAACCCAGGTGCAGTAGTCACCATGAAAAGCTATAGGAAACTGTCCATTTTAGGAAATTTTGATTTATAAATAATGTGACGGTATACACTGCAAAAATATATTCGTATGTAGTTCTGTGTGTCAGATTTTTCAGTTAAAATATTTCAAAATCTTTGAAACACTTTTTTCACAAATTTACTTGAGAAGTAACAAGCGCCGATGGGAGTGGACAGTTCTGCACGTGATCTACTGACGACGTGCAAATTAATGAACACAGATGGAACTGGATCATTTCCATAATGACCAGCGCAATCTACCTGTTAACATCTGGTTTAAAGGGATAGTTAACCCAAAAATGAAAATTAGCCCATGATTTACTCACCCTCAAGCCATCCTAGGTGTATATTGCTTACAGACAAATACAATATGAGTATTAAAATATGTCCTGGCTCTTCCAAGCTTTATAATGGCAGTGAATGGCTGTTTCTGATCTGAAGTTCATAAAAGTGCATCTATCCTAGGGATGCACCGGTTGACCGGGCCAAATGTTTTTGTTTTTTTTCTGCCGATTTTTCTGGAAGTGTGCCCGCGTGCACATACGCCTATATTGCAATCATTCGCGAACATTAGAGCCCGACCGATATATCGGTGAGCCGATATTAGGTGCTTTCCAAACTATCGGTATCAGCATTTATGATGGCCGATAAATGAATATGTAAAAAAATTATAAAAACGGACGAAATACCGCTCAACCACATTATGAGTGTTGGCTTTTCATAGTTTGTCCACCAGAGGGCACTTTACAACATGCCGGTTGGCAACACCAGCTGATCCAGCCAGAGTAATGCTGCGCGCTGCGAACATTCACAACTGAGATCATCCGAGAAGTGCATGGTAAGTTGGCAACTGTTGGTAACTGCATTGCTTGAATAACAATTAAAAGATCCCACATCATACGCTGGGCCGCTAGTCTCTCGTGAACGTGTGTACGACAGTTAGCTGAAGTTAGAGATTATAGTTTGCAAAGTTTTAAATATGGATATTTTTCTTACACAAACTCATCGCTTCGCTCCAGAAGGCATTTATTAACCCCCCGGAGCCGTGTGGAGCACTTTTATGGACTAAACAGAAACAGCCATTTACTGCCATTATAAACCTTGGAAGAGCCAGGACATTTTTTTATATAACTCGTCTGAAAGAAGAATGTCATATACACCTAGGATAACTTGAGGGTGAGTTAATCATGGGCTAATTTTCATTTTTGGGTGAACTATCCCTTTAAGACACGCAGTAAATAATGGCACAAACACCAGTAAATTGACGAGCACAAACCTTAGTAAATCACCTTGGAGGATTAATTTAAATACTCTCCTCCCATGAATTTTGCGCCTGAAAGGGAAATACCAAATTACATATCAAAAATTGTGGGTAGCATTCTATGTTTGATGAAAATATTAATATTTGCAGAACAAAATGCAGTGATACATATTATAATGACAAATGAGATTTCAAACTACTCTGATCTGTTTACCACACAGTTCTAAAGACTGATAGTTTCCCACTACTTAAGAAATTAAAGTTTTATGCTAATCAGTGCACAAAATAAATCTACACTAAGTGCACTGTAATGATTTGCATTCTACAAAAACCAAGGACTTTTAGAGCCACTTTAAAAGCAGTGGTCAAAACCACCTGAAAATGACCCTAGATCCCTAGCCTGTTATCATTTTAGTTGGATATGTGTTACCAATTCATGTGATAAAATGTAATGCTTGAAAAGTAAGTATATGTCTGTGCCTGAAACAGTTAACTGAAGCTATGAAGCATCAATTATGATTAGCCTGTGGCTGCTCATTGTCACTAATCAATTTTTTTTTTCTTTTTCTAATCAATAAGCAGCTTTGCCATGCAGAACGAGGCCTGACACTGTGCCAGTAATGGCATTCCCTCCTTTGATTCGTGACCCCTCATAGTGTGTGATCGTATCAGAGACATAATGCCTTTCTGTGGTTTCACTTCATTGGCGCTTCTTTCTTGTACCAACAAAGGGTCATTGCTCATTTGTCTCTGTCCTTTCTCTGTGTTGTCTCTCATTTCTCATATCATTCTCCTTCAGGACATATGTTTGCTTGGGAAATGTGTAACCCTGTGATGGACTAGCCACCTGTCCTGTGTGTTTCCCTGCATTTGGCCCAAGTCACTGGGATAGACTCCAGCATTACCGCCATCCTATATAAGGCTGCATTCACATTATGTTGTTCAAGTGACCCAATTCAGATTTTTTTTTTCTCCCATTTGGCTCAGGTATGACCCAAAAAAAAGCACATGCATTCCGATATTCATAAAATCATCATAAAAATCATTAAAATTATCATTAAAAGTAATGGTGGCAAATGTAGATACTAAATGCGATCACATGACTCTTTTCAATGGCGCAATCGAGGATGAAGGCTCAACCCATTGTATGGCTGACCTTTAAAGATGTTGTGGAAAGCAAAAACTTATTTTGTATTATCATTTTGTCTATGTCCATTGCAAACCACACCATTTTACTTCCTTTTCAGCCTAGGCTTTTCCAGGTCAGTACGTCTATGGTTGTTTCACCAAGTGTATAGTTTAAATGCAGATATAGGATATGGGTCACTTTTAAGAGATGTAGTAAGCTAGTCTTCAAAAAAATGTGATATAGTCAACAAATCGGAATTGGGCATCAAGACCTGCAGTGTAAATACAGCCTAAATGTAGCTGTATAGAGAATGGATGGGTGGAAAATGTCTATCTGGAGGATTTAAAGGAATAGTTCACCCAAAAATTTTAAATTCTGCCATTATATACTCACATTCATACCATTCCAAACTAAATTGGGCTAGATGGATGGCTGAATGGATAGATTTTTGAATTAAATATCTCTTTGAAATGCAACAAGGATTGGGTCGCATTGTACTTTACTAACATGCTGACAAAAACAGAGCCAACTATGCTTAAAAAAAGATGTCACCTTAAGGTTAAATCTCTATTTTCTTTTATTTCATACACCTGTCACATTTGATGGGTGAACAGCTGGGTTTGCGAGATATTAAAACCTAAATGCAGCATCCTCCAAAGAGAGAGTTCCCGTCTATCCTTTAAATGGCTCAGCTCTGGCACAATAAATCTGCTAGACCTCTGAATCAGTCTGTAATCTTCTTATCTAAAGGGCAGGGGCCCTACCCTGTCAGCAGTAAAAGATGGACCATTTTCAGAATCACACGGGTCCTCTCATAGGTTTTTGGATGAGTGAATAACTAGTCTGCAGGCATTCCAATCAATTTTATCTTTCCCACTAACCTCATTTTGAATCTGAGATCATGATGAGAATCAAAGCATCGTCCCAAATGTAAATTCAGGTTGATCTCCAACCTTTCATGCCATTATCATTTTGGTTACAAAGGTGCGGCATAAATTATGCATGTTTTGGTGGTGAAACAACAAAGCAGATTTGCTGACTTGAACTTTTGTATGTTGTCGGATGAAAGCTGTGGGCGATATAGGGTGTGACGTGCCCCTCAACTGAACAAACTGTCCCGCTGTGTTACACAGCGAGGGTTTGCACCCCAGGTCAATAGCAACCATCATTAGTGCCAAAAGCATTCCGACGGGATGTCGGCCTTGTCTCTTTCAGAGCTCTTAAAAGATATCAAATCTATTAAAAACTACACTGTGGTGGGGCATGTTTTATTCGGTGTGAAAGTGGAATATAATGGGGAAGTGTACCATGTCATCTAAGTGGATGGGTATATTCATCCACATGGAAATGACATCATGTGTGACTTTCTGCAAAGAGCTGTGCCTTTTCAAGCTTGACATACCAAAAATAGTGTATATTGTAGATTGTTGTGTTTTTGCAGCTGACTGGAGGTGTCACTGCAGCTGACTTAAATTGTAACCCTCATCCTTTCCTCGCACTTTGTAACAAATCCTTCCCTCGTGGGTCAAAATGACCCGAAAACCTAAAATTATATACTTCCTTCTTTCTTCTTTTTTTTTTTTTTTTTTTTTTTTTTGTTCAGAAAGTTTATTTAATTTCATTTTGATAATATTTTGTTCTATTTTTTTAATGCAATTTTTTTATTTTATTTACCTTTAAATTACTAGATTTTATCAATAAATAATAATGTAAGCACATTCTTCACATTCTTTCAACTTAAAAATAACTCACAATTTCATGCATAACCCTTTTAATTCAGCTCAAAATATCTTACATTGGGTGTCTTTGCCAACCTCTTGTGGAAAAATAATAATATGACTCTTACCACTAGATGGCCTTATAGCTCTATTAGTATATTGAGCAAATTAGTTGTTCCGCTGGGTCCTAAAGTCAGTTTTTCTTCCGTATGCATTCAGATACACATATAGACATTATAAAATCATTTTTTGGTAAAGTTTTAGCAGTTTGAATTTTGAGCATTTTTAGGTTTTTCTATGTGTACTGAAGCATTCTATTTATTCCTATGGGGGTCAAATTGACCCACGAGGCAAGGATTTGTTACTTTTTTAAATTTCAACCATAAAACTCCTTGAATCCAGTAATTTTTTGTGTGTGCGTGTATTTGTAGTTCAAGTGATGAACCACAGTCAAAATGACCCAAGGGAAGGATGAGGGTGTAGATTTTTATATTTTCTAGATTTTTGCCTGTTTTTAAACTGCTAGTGTATTATGGGTTGTGCCAGGGTGTTGCTATGTGGTTGGTTACAAAGGTGTATTTTTTTGTATGTTGCAAAGTGGTTGATAGATAGTTTGGGCCAGATTTACTAAAAGATTGTGCCAGTGCAAACCCTCTTTTGGCGTTAAAAACTACTGTCAGGATTTACTAAAGACATGCAGTGAAAAATTTGTGCTGAAAAGGTGTGGACACAGTTGTTTTTGCGGCTGACCTTTTTGCATATGCATTTGTAGGAGTTTTCCTTTCAGATGCAAAATTTATGGGAGGAGAGTATTTAAATGGATCATGCAAGATGATTTTCTAAGGTGTGCACTCATAATTTACTGGTATTTGTGCCATTATTTACTGACATAAATAATGAAGCATATCCTGAACCAGACGCTAATTTATGCTGTTCTTGGTAGATTGCGTTGAACAACTGCGTCTGTTCTTTAATTTGCGTGTCGTCACTCGTCAGTAAATCACATGCAGAGCTTTCCACTCCCATCTGCGCTTTTTTGTAATTGCGCTCTCACGCTAATTTGCCGTTTAGTAAATCTGAAGTCAGTACAGTATTCTATTTATCTAATTTTATTTATTTTACATCTTTATTCAATTCAAAAATGTAAATTTTTTTGTGTATCATGTTCTGTTATGAATCTTTTTCCTAAACACATCAGGGACAATGCGCATCCTTAGCTTTCTGTACTAACAAGAACTTTAACTACCATTAAAGTGGAATTCAAAATACTGCCACCTTATGAAAAGGCCTGACATTTGCATTCACATAAACAGCCAGGAAGTGTTTGTCCTTTTCGCTTGTGATTTTCCCCTTATAATTTTAAGATAAAGCCCCCGTTTCTAGGACACGTCAAGCGACCTGCCAGAGAACGTAATTGACTGATGAACTAATGGGGGGAAAGCAGGAAAAAAAAAACATGGTGCCTAATTTACTGCCTGACTTTAAAAGTATCACTGAGGCAAACATACATCAATTGTCAGACTTATCATCCTCATAATCCTGACTTCTGAATATGAGAAAGAATCTATAAACCATTTTAGGCTTAACAGAGTCTTTCACTGAGGAACAGGAAGAACAAATACTTTCATTCAGCGCCTTCCAAAATGCAAATTCCCCTGGCTCTTAACATCTTTTCTTTTTTTATTATTGGGGTTCCCATGTCACAATATGGCCTCAGTGGGTCTTGCGTGTGGTGCCTCAGTCCTGTGGTAAACATGAATGTGTTTTCAGGGCGAAAACAAGACTGTTGGTTTCCTGTGGTGGTGAGAGGTCTGGTGACATTCTTCACTTTGAAAAAGCTGAAACTTTATTCATGTTAAAGCAGATATAGGTACCTTTATTTTTTAAAGTGATACAATTACTATTACATTTATGATGTGACTTTCTGTGGTAAAGAGATCAAACAACAAGCCATGTTTGTTTACCATTAACTATTAAGACCAGATGAGCAGGCGGACTTGTGAAACAAATTACAAATAGAATAAAAGTGTAGTGTTTTTACCTTGTTCTCGACTTAAACCAGAAGCCAAAACCTTAATTTGGAAAATCCTTATTGAACCATGTTAAGACCTTTAAGCAAACTGGCAGTGCACATTTGAGCCTTGCTCCTTCTCTGAATGCTTCAGTCATGCTCGCAAATACTGGTTGTGTCAAAATAAAAGTCCTCAGCTGCCACATTGCACGTTTAAAGGTAGGGTATGCGATTTTTTTTATAAACTCTTTTTGTTATACTGGTTGAAACTCTTCACATCCTTATAACAATCAATAATATAAGTGGTCTAAATATTAAAACATGTACACATGTCTCAGATGTTCGTCCAATCATTGCATTCTGTCAGACTGTCAGCATATGTATTTCTATACCTCCGTGCACCCTGGTACACTTCGGTACCAAGTCGGTACTGAAATTTAAAAAATGTAACGCTTTGAGCTCTGTTGAGCAGAATCGTAAACACCTCTGATTGCCCATTGTGCTCATGCGATCATAAAATATGTCTGTGATTGGCTACAATGATCAGCGCTTCAAAAACATGTCGTAAATATACATCAATGACACTCTTCGCCGAGCACTTACACAGATACACACGGGAGCATTTGAAAGCAGGCGTCTATCAGCGGACTGGTCGCCTGCTTGTGCTTTTAAATGCTCCCGCTCTCGGCTTTCAAGGCACTTTCAAACACTTCCGTGTGCTTTCAAACGCTTCTGTGCATTGATCGTTGTAGCCAATCACAGACGAGCGTGTGAACACAGTGGCCAAAGAGAAGTGTTTACGATTCTGCTCAACAGCGCTCAAAATGTCACATTTTTTAAATTTCAGTATTGATTTGGGACCGAAAACAGTACTTTTGACAACACCAATGCTGTGTTCATGCCATGTTGTAACCATAATTACAAGATGGCAACCCATACTGTTCTTCTCTGAGCTGTTCATGTCCTCAGACTCGGATTTATGCGTTTCTATGTCAACACTGTCAATGACAAAATTAATCTGCAGCAGTCAGGTGGTACGAGTAATAGCTCTGTAAATTGTTTACGTTCATTGTTATTGTAATGTTATGTGCTTTGAGGCATGAGATCATTTAACACTGTCTCTCGTGACCCTTTGCAGACTCTGCTGAGTGCGTTCATGTTTTGAAGGAGGCATGGCTTTGAAAATTATAAACTGAAGATTACTGTGTACAGGATTTTCTGAACTCAAAGGAACTTTTGAAGGAACTATTTTTTTTTAATCCAACATAAACCGATGCTCATAAACATACGGGATTATTTCACCACAAGGTGTCAGTGCTCGTCTAAATAGTGACCGTGACACTGCAGTGTGTGTGAGACCTGATGAATAAGATCAGAATGAACATATTTATTTATTTGTATTAAATATTTTTGTCATTTTTCATTGACAATCATTTCACTGTATGTCATTCACACATTTATGCCAAAATTCTTAATTAATATTCAAAGCAGTTGCGCTTGTCAATGCATTACTGTTTAAGAAATCAAATGTTTAACATCATTACATTTCTTTAAAGCAGTTACCGCATATTCATTTATTTATTTTAATACTGCACTCATGAAAATGAACCATGGTTTTACAAAAAAAAAAAAAAAAAAAAACATGGTTATTGTAGTTCAACCATGGTATTTGTAGTAAAACTGTGGTAATATAAATGGTAATCAATCCACGGAAAAAAACATGTTACTGCATTTTTACTATAATAAAACCATGGTTAATTTTTGATAGGGTGTCTATCAGTCAAATTCATTTAAAAATGTAAATTGAACAGTTCTGAAATACAATCAGCATGAGAAAAACACTGTTAATGCGAGCACTGGACTGCGGCAGGTTAGTTGGGAAATACATTTATTTATTATTCAGAATGCACATTTGAAAGGGAATGTTTCAGCAGGCTGAAGATATGAGATGTAAACATCCTCTGTTTTGAAATGCATAGGTCTACTACACACGAACATACTCCCACATATTATTTTAAAAGAAGGACCTTCATCCCGCCATATCAGTTTCACCCATGCTTTCCTCAGTTCTTTTAGTGTCAAGGAATCGTGAAATCTGAGGTAAGGGTGAGGTAACTGCACCAAGTGAAACAGAAACTTTGGTGTGGATCTGAACAATGCCTGGTGGCTCAGTCATATACTCAGGTAGCCCTGTACTTCATTGTCTCTGACTTGTGAAAACCATGCAATCAGGAGAAGTGCTTTGCACACTTGATGAGAGCTTAACATTCAGTCACGAAAATGGAAAGTCAAAGTAATTATGTCCTTATCTGGGCCTCTTCAAACCAAGACTTCCTCTTCCTTGAAAGGCAGATGTGACTTTAGGATCACAGCCTGACTCTGCTCATTTCTGCTGCCCCAGATTAACTTTTGCCCCTTCCAGCTCTTCATTGAAATGAGCTTAGCAAGTTTCTACATAACTTGATATTCTAAGTGCTAAATGCAAGAGCAAAATCTAATTTCCTAAAATATAAAAGGTTGGAACCCTGATACTAGACTTCAAAGCTCTCGGTCTGACAGTCCTGTGGCCTGCGGTTGCCCTCCAGAGAACATGACTACATTATTTTAATATATGAGTGTGCATTCCCACACTGTAGAATCAGGGCTTCCCAACCTTTTATGTCAGCTGAACTCCTGTGATCGCAATGATTTACTTCCCCTAAGACTTAAAGTCATGTTAACTTTTAAATAAATATAATGAATTTTGCATGTTCACTTACAGTACAGAAATACAGTACAGCAATCTATTTTTGATAAATAATTAGAAAAGAATATATTTTTATTTAATATATATAAGAATAACTGCTTCTATGCATTTGTGCATTATGCCTATATATATATAATATAATATATTATTATTATTATTATTATTATTATTATTATTTTACCAATGCATTTTTTTATTTATTGTTTTTCATTGTGCCATTAGAGCTATTTAAGTGAAACAATTCTACTGAAACAACAACAATGAAAATCTGACATCATTGGCAAACACTGGTGGGAGCTGTCTTCTGAGCTCACATGTCATGCACATTTTATCTGTCATAAACTGAAAAAAAAGCATGCCAGTCAATTGTAGAATATTAATATGAAATATTCTAAGCAGGGTATTTCCTTCATCCAAATGTCTTTTATTCAATGAACTGAAGTACTCAAAGCTTTCTCTTAGCATATATAAATTTTAATGTGTCAACAAGGGACTTAACCTATTTTTTTCCCTTTTCAATTCACGAGGGCCAACATAGATTTTTGGAGGTATTTTGCATTGTTTGATGATGCAGTTTTTAGAAAGTTTAACATGGAAGCAACTGGGTGCGTCTGGTGATTTCAAAGAGCCTTGCATCAAATAAACAATTCACTGCACACTTTAGTGCTGACTTCATCAACAGGCTACAACAATACACTCTTTTCTGTTTTCCTCCATAGACCAACACGTTACTCATGTCTTACAACATCTGTTCATTTCCTGCCGCCCTTATATTTATTTTTTGTATATATCTTTCATCTTTGAAGTCTTTGTCGGAGGGTACACAATGAGTACTTTAGAGAATGCTGGGTAGATGATTGCTCGGCTGTACATTACCAATAGATGCTCTTAAAGTCACAGAGAGCCATTTTGAAAGCAATGTTCATTTATCTTTTTCATTTTTTTATACAGTGTGAAAGCAGGAGGAAGTCTTCATGAAATTGCTGAAAAGCTTAAATAATTATATTTAAAGGAATGTTTTGGAATACAAGTAAATACGTCTCAGCTGAATGGGACAAAACTGCTTGACCACATGATGTGTCTGGATGTATGCTTTTATCCATAATTTAAAAATCATTTAAATTACAGCTGCCTTGATCATTTGAAAATCTACACAAAAGTCTCTCTAAAAGAAAATTCGGCCCATTTTTCCTCACAGCTTTAATTGCACCAGCAAATAATGCTTAGTTTTGTTCACAATCTATAATAAATCAAATTTGCACAAAGGAGGCATTTTTGCACTGAAAAGAATGTTGATTACTTTTTATATACAACTCAATGCTATTTAAATGCATTTAAAGCATAGTTCAACTTAATTGTGTGTGATTATTGAAGTTTATCCTTAAATTCCAGTGCAATGTCTTCCCCATGACTTCCATCCAGCCAGCGCCAGCATTTTTGACCATTTTCACATGGCCCCTAGATTATTTTGTTGTATATGTGACCATATAATATATCAAAAGAAAGAACAGAGGCTCTGCTTTTAATTTTTTTTTTAAACAGTCCATCAACAACACCAAAGCTTGCACAGCCGTATACCTCTTTGTGGCTTCAACATTTCATTCAGTAATGTTAGGAAGTTTTGATTCATATGCTGTTGAATGCTAGCGTACTTTAACGTAATTTTCTCTATGCTCCTTCTGGTTTATGCAGATCTTCTTCTTCACTTGTTTTTGGATTCGGAGATGCTGTACTCTTTCAGAAGATGGGTAACAGCACCTGTACAGTATACAGCTGTACCGACTCTTTCCGAAAAAAGCCGAGCTCCGGGAGCCGTGCCGTGCCGTGCGTGGAGCTAAACAGTCACGAGAGCACCCGCACACACACGCGCACGCACACACACAACACATCATCGCATCATAGACTCTCTATTCTTTCCGGTTAAATCACAAAATAAAATGTGTCCCTGCTCTTGATACAGAATAACAGATCACCTCAGACACGCTCGCCGGACAAATTCTCTACCGCTGGACCACGAATCTAGGGAATAAAAATGTAGCGCTGAACTTGTATTGAATCTGGAACATTACTTTGATACTTATAAAATGATTTGTTGGTTGTTGTTTTGAATTTGATCTGCTTATAGTATTACATTTATTTTACAGTTTCTCTCCTGACATCTCTTGACACAGGAAGCCATTTATACAAATGATAGTGCTGTGTTAATGACATGTAGGCGTAACATCCTATGCTAACGTTAATTTCCTAATCAAGTAAATGTGAATGGGAGTATATAGCCTTCGGATCAGATTTCAAATCAGATTAACCAACCCAGTGTCTTGTTGGTCTAGAAACAGACTTATTGCAAGGACACAATGTCCCTCAAACCAATTACACAAAGACTCTCGAGAATGCCATTCATTAGCTTCCATTCAGAGCACATGCTAATTGCAGCTGAGATAACCCTTCTTCGCACTTTAACCTTCTGACCAGCATTCATTGAATTAGTTCAGCACTCCTTAATTCAATCCACACCTCGGCTGAGGCTGTTGACGTCATCAAGAAGGGTAATATATTTAGGCTACACTATCAGTGTTTTAACATCTGCTCCCCAAATGACATTGTATTTGAGAGCTGGAGGTCTCATGTTAATGAAGATAAGATATGAGTTGAACTCAATGTGTTGGCACCAAGCTATAGCCTTAGGCTAAACAATGACAGAACATTCTGAATGGATGCCAGTGAAAGCGCCCCCGTCTGATATTGTCCTCATTTTAGCTGGTAATATCCATGAATTATACAGTGGGTAATGTGTTGCTACTATGAGACAGGTTTAAGCTTGTTATTTGAAGGTTTAGAAAATGATTTATTGACAGACTGGTGTTGAATTATTAATAAAATGATAAGTAGATATAATAACTGCATGTATATTAATTATAAAAATATGAATTAATTAAATTAATGTAAAAAGGATAAAAGATCAGACTGTGGTCCATTCATAAAAACATTAAAGCCCTATTTGAACAGGAATGTACTTTTTTCCTTGAAGAGGTTGTACTCAGTTTTAATCCTGGTCTAATTATCTGCAGTCTTTGTTAATTATATACACAATTCTTTTGTAATCAGTTCATTTTAATTAATACATCAGTTGCCAAATTGTGATGGCTAGATGACTGGGTCAGAGCATCTCCAAAACTGCAGCTCTTGTGGGGTGTTTCCAGTCTGCAGTGGTCAGTATTGATCAAAAGTGGTCTAAGGAAGGAACAGTGGTGAACCGTTGACAGGGTCATGGGCGGCCAAGGCTCAGTGATGCACGTGTGGAGCGAAGGCTGTCCCGTGTGGTCCGATCAAACAGATGAGCTACTGTAGCTCAAACCTTGGGTCCTGCCATCCATGTGGATGTTATTTTGACACGTACCACCTATCTAAGCATTGTTGAAGACCATGTACACCCTTTCATGGAAACGGTATTCCCTGGTGGCTGTGGCCTCTTTCAGCAGGATAATGCACCCTGCCACAAAGCAAAAATGGTTCAGGAATGGTTTGAGGAGCACAACGAGTTTGAGGTGTTGACTTGGCCTCCAAAATCCCCAGATCTAAATCCAATCGAGCATCTGTGGGATGTGCTGAACAAACAAGTCCGATCCATTGAGGTCCTAACTCATAACTTAAAGGGCTTAAAGGATCTGATGCGAACATCTATATATGAAATATATAAAACTGTATGTAAAGTTTATGTAAAGTGCATAAATTACATGTTATAATTTAAAAATGTTATTTATAAAAGTTTTTCTGGGTTTATAAGTGGGTTTCCTGGCACATATTTAAAGCACATGACCTTCAGTAAAATGCACATCTAGACAACACACACTCCCATCTACGTTAAATAAATAAATGCATAAATAAAAATACAGAGACATCATAGATTTCCTATGTTAACCATTAGAATTCAAGCATCGGTTAGATAACTAATCCTGTCCAAATAGAGCTTTGGACTTAAATTCAAGGTTCTTTAAAGATGTCAAACCATGATATCATGCGGTGAAGGACACTCTTGGTTAAAGAGCCGTAAAATGTTGGAGATTTCCCAATAGCTCTTTCAATAGCTCTGCGTGTACACAGGGATATCTCCACACCACAACAAACTCCCACCCATGCACTGCCAAACACAAAGCTAAACTATTCACTTTCCAGACGCAGCCTTTGATATGAGTTTGACAAAGACGCCTCTGTAAAAGCCTTCTTTTCACTGGGCTCTTTAATGCCGTGGCTCCCCTTTCAAGCATCCCCCGAAAGATAACTTTCAGTGTTCTTGAGTGAAACAGGCTGTGTGTCATCTGTGAGATGGCCCGCAGGCCGCCAATGAGAAACTCTAAAGCCTCTTACATATGTTGAGCTTGGAGATTACTTTACATTATTTGAAATCATCAGGGTGGATAAGACTGTTGAGATTTGCAGAATAAGCTGTGTAAGAACACAATCTCTTTTTTATCACACAATGTGGAGAAGATACGGTGTAGAATTTTACACTCAAGCTGTTTTAGGGTCATATAATATACCAGCTAAGATGATTTTTTTGGGGAGTTGGAGGAACTCAGCATGTGGATCATAAAACTACATGATACCTTACTCTCTGAAATGGCTTAAGTGGACAATTACAAAGTTATATGTCCATGTCCCAGAGTGCTTGTAAGGAAACCTGCACTTTTTGGCCCAGGGGGTTCGCAAATACCAGATGTGCACTGCAGGTGCTGCTATATTTTCAATCATGACTTTTCAAATGTATCTGCAGTGTAAAACATAGACGGCACGGTTACCAAAAGCATTTGAGAACATGTAATATTTCTGAAATTCTATGAATTATAGCCTGTTATGTAGATTTGCATTATTGTTGAATCTCAAGGAAACATTACTACAAATGGGGGAGATTACATTACATGTCTTAAAGCATTATGGATTTAATTTTAATTATCATGAGACTTGGTAAATTAATAATAAAATTTATTCAGCTTGCTAAATTATAGCTAAATTATTATAATTTTACATCAGCAAATGTGAGACAGTTTTGGTTTAAGGCAAAACACTACAGGCAAAACACCATTTAACACTTATACTTACATCAAATGCCTAATGTATGTAACTTCATTCCTAAAACAATTTTTTTGTTTGTTTGTTTGTTTGTTTTTTATTTATGTGGAGTGATAAAAAGAGATATCCAAATGTTTGTATCTGGTTTTATCCAATGTTTAGATTTATGTTCTGGAAAAGTTATGCAAATTAGGACATATTTAAGTAGGCTATATACTTATTTTATTACTTATTTACACATAACATTCCGAAAATTTGTAATACAAAACAGTTGACTTAAGGTACAGTGATTAATCTACTAGGGCAAGTATGGTAATATTTATTATTTAATTTTTTTACCCTGTTCACCTGTAATGTCTTGCCTTAAAGGCACAGTAATCGATTTCTGATTGGACCAAGCACCACAACACACTTCAATCAGCAGTAGGGGGTGTGTCTACTCATGATGGGGGAGGAGAGAGAGTAAACAAGAGGGAGCTTTGAAGAAAGACTGTAGAAAGAGAGATGGCTGAGAAACATTACAAAAGAGAAAAGCTCAGAGGAATATCACTGGAAAAAGAAGGGTTATGATCAGGCAAGAGCTTTCTGCTAATATTAGAAAAGTTTTCCAGCGCTAGAAAGACCTACGTGGGAAAGCCTGAAAACAGACGCTGAATTTGTAATGTTAGCTATAGTAACAGGACTTTTTTGTTTTGAGTTTTTAATGTCATTGTTTGTCTGGAGCTACAACAAAGGAACCTTGGTTGTATATACTCTTGTGTACTGTATGTTCATTATTTGTTCTTCATTGTCATTTGCTCATCTTCACTTTTGCACAAAGCATTATTTTGCTTTGCTCAGCTATGATAAATGGGCATTTTTGGGTGAACTAACCCTTTAAGGACACTACAATTTACATGTCAATTTCCACTACAAAGTTTCTAAAATTAATGTGATTAGTCATTAGATCCTGTTGCTTTCAGAGTAACTTGATTGATTTAATGAATCTTAGGATGCCAGTAGGTACATTTGCATAGTAATGCAGTTTTCTAATACATCTTATAAATTTCTGCCTGTGGCTTCTTTCATTCTGTCTTTGTTAATTGGCTTTGGGGAAGAAAAAATTGCACCTTGCTGAGAAAGATGAGAGTCTGTCTTTCCCACAATTGATTGTACCTGAGGCTAAGACATACTGGAATTTTCTTTTTATTGTTGCCCCTGGCACTTTCAGAGAATTCCTAATTATAATTAAATTATTTAATTTAATTAGATGTTTCCTTTATCCTATATTCATAGTCTATGGTATGTATCCTATGCATAGAGTGAATCCTCTCAAGTATAGACTGAATGAGCAAAATGCTTTGAGGGAAGTATCCACACTTTTCCTGCATGGACTGACTAAAAAACACTTGTGCATTCCAGAGCCATACACGACTGTGACCCGCATGTCAATGCAACACCTTGCTTTCCTTCTGTGTGTGGAGACCTCCACCTCATCAGGAGAAACTTGCTCATGCGAAGCTGATCCCTGATACATTATCCGCCGCAGGATTAGAGCAGTATTACAACATGCCCTTCCATTCCCCTACCGCAACCCCCCGGCCTCCAAAGACGAACGCTGCTTACCCTCTCCTTAAAAGGCATTAGCGAGATGCTTTTCCTTATCATGGGCGTACTAACCGCTGTGTTTTATCTTATTAAGGCAAGAGGAAGAGAAGGATTGACATAGAAGCCTCCCAGAAACATGCATCTCACTTGTGAATCTGATTTAACAGGACCTGCGGTGTCTGTAGGAGTAGTATGGATTCCACCTGGAGTGCTTTATGATAGAATTTTTATGTGATGATGGTCAGTGAAGCACTTTGCCTGCAGAATTACTATCGACCAGGTTATTTTTTTCTGGTTGGAAACTTGAACAGCCCTTCAAGCTTTTTGTACATGCACAGGCGGTTTAGGCTGGGATAGGTTGCCATGTACACCCGTTCGTTTGTAAGAGACTTGTAGGTTATTTTAATGAATTTGTCTTTGCAGCTTTGTGTTTGTGTTGCACTCAGACGGCTTGAGTACACATTCAGAGTACTTCAGGATGGCAGACCCTCTCCATTGTTGAGGTTGACCCAGGGGGAAATAGTTTATTGATTTCTGGGGTAACATGATTAAAATGGGTTTCAGGAAGCCCCTGACTTGTCATCTAGATGAGAGACTTGGGGCAATAAAGAGACCCGCAAAGGAACTGCCTATCAAATAGGACATTACTGATCTTTTATTTTCTTTACCTTTAAAGAGGCATTGTAAGAAAGTGGTGAAATATATTGAAATTCTGACTTATACCATTAAGCCAATATTTATTTTGATTCTATGACCAACAACCAATAAATAGCTGATAAAATAAAAATAAAATTAGTAAAAAAAAAATTTTCATTATAAAATTTAATGTAGACATTTAACCATTATAATTAAGTTATTTTGAAATCTTCTAAAGATCACATGATTTAATAGTGTTATTAAATCATTATTTAAGTTATTTGAGTGCTCAATGATGACAACTAAAAATGGGCAGAAATGAGCATGCACAGTTAAATTCCCAATATTGGCCGATATATAAACAATACTGACTGATACAGATACATTTAAAAATCACTAATATCAGCTGATGTAGAACCCTAACTACACACAACTACTTTGATACTGTTATATGTTTTTAGTGTTTGTCCCTGGACATTTATGTTACTTCCTGTCCCGAGTGACATGTTTGTAGTTTGTTGTAGTTTTCACAGGTAATTAGTCCCTGATTGTTCCCAGGTGTGTCATGCTAGCTTGAGGTATGTTCACACCATGTCATACTTACCACAATTACATGATTTAAACTTGTAAAAAGCATTCAAGTCCTTGTAGAGCTTGTAATACAGGAGTTTTCGGAGAGTTACTCCTGAAATACTACATGAAAAGGTGTTATGAAATCATTAAATTACTGGGTTGTTTGTGTGCTAGATGATGACAATGGTAATCTAAATGTAAAAATGGGCAGAAATGAGCATGCACATTAAATTCCCAATATCGGCCGAAATTTTAACAATAGTGAACTATTCAGATATTTTTAAAAATCACAAATGGTGGCTGATATAATACCCATATATCGTTCATCCTATAACTACACTGAAAAAAAAAAAAAAAGGTTTACGATTTAATTTGAAACAATTTTCATTCAGAAATCGCAAATAATTACATAGTAATTAAACCTAAAATTTTGAAGTAGAAAGATGCAAATAGTATTTCTTGTAAACATATCTATTTTATTTACAACTTTAGCAGTGTTTCCACCACAGGGACCAGGGTCTAAGTGAAGTTGCAGGTACAAATTTCCAGTAGTACTTTTTCATTACGAGGTAATACTTTTTCAAAGTTCAGGAACTTTTTGGGGTAGGACTTGGCTGCTGAACATGCTGATTGGTTGACTCCATGCAGCATTTTATTTCAACTTCCATTTTTAAAAGTCTTTTGCGGTCCGTGCAGTAAGAGTTGTTTGCTAATCGAATCAACAGTGGAGTTTAAACAATACAACCAATGGGCCGACGACGAGGTTCAGGCTTTATTAAGCTTATATGCAGAGGATGAAAACCAGTGGGAACTGGAAAGTTGCGCACAGTCCTGCGTCGCCGGACTAATCTTCATGGTACTTTAGACCCCAATGGAAATGGATGGATGGAAAAAAATATTCTTGGAGAAAGTTCCTGGGACAAATTCCGGGTTATTTTGGTGGAAATGGGGCTTTTGAAAAAAATTATTACAGCACAATATATCCACACCACTATATGGCAGTATAAAGTTAACAAAACTTTAACAAACAAGTTTTACAAGTTAACTTGCCTATTTGACACCCAAACCTGCAATCTCAGCGAAAGACTTTTGTTTAATTGGCATATGTTTGCACAAGGTCTTTGGTGGGGTGGGTAATCAGGAAGAATGATCACATGGTCACTGATGCCAATGATTGCAGAGAGTGCCATCTGTGAATAAGATGGCCAGAAAGGAGTCTGAGCTCTCTTGACCTCTTTCTCTCAGGTTGAGTTATGTTAACCATATGGCACTCTAAGCCTCACCCAAACCTCACGTTAACACACATAAGTTAATTCTATTTTGAAGATGAACATGGCTTTGAGTTGATGGCTTTCTCAACAGCTGTGTTGAGCATGCTATATTTTGGTCTCTGCACACTTGTAGATTGTATAATGAATGCATACAGTAAATTGTGTCCTGTACGTTGCTGCTTATATAATCTTGCGTCTGGAAACAATTTAGCTGCTATTAAAATGTCAAGGCTAAGGGGATTGCATATAAACACTAGCAATCAAGACAATGGGTATTTTATTAGAACGGCATATGGTGTTAGAGTTCACGGAGCACTACACATCAGATAGATGATAATTATGACATGTTTGAAAGAGTTCAAAAGGAGGTACTTGGCGGCAAACCAAATGAACTTCTGGGGCACTGGAGCAAATCTACCTGATAAATTATTTGAGTAAATTGACCTTACTTAAAATAAATACTTAGGGAAGCATTTTCTACCACTCCATGGGAGGCCATTGATCAATGCTGTTTGATTTCAGTGACACGATCAATGGTAAGAGCATGTCAAACAAGCTAATTCATGCTCTTTTTTTTGCATCAGCAGCTGAAGACTAGCTTGAAAATTGGAGTAGATTAGGGAAGTATTAAAAACTTACAAAGTGTGAAAATAAATGAAAATATGTAATAATAGTAATAATAAAATTAGTCAAACTAATTAGATGATATTCCAAATAATTGCTGAGAAAAGCCCCCAAATGAAGATTATTCAAACACATTACATTACTGTGATAATACAAAATAACAAAAAAACAAATAAATACACAAGTATGTGTAATAAAGTTGGACAATAATTCAATATCAATATATATCGCAATATAGTTTTTTTCAATAACGGTGATATGATTTTTATACATAATTCCGATATTTCGATATACATTACAGCATTTCTCACTGGCTGATGTTCAGGGCGCAGCCGTCAGAAAAAGCAGAACACGATTGGCTACTTGTGTGATGACGTACACCTCAGACACACAAGCCAGTGCTCAGCAGTAAGATCCAACGCGACAAGTTTTAGCTACAAAATGAGTAACGTTACCCCTGACCGCAGTACAAATGTGACTGAACGACCTTCCACAAGTTAGGAGAAACAACCCTCTTAATGCGTGTCTAAGATGCTAAGAATAAGTTTAGCATAGATATATTTTCACTCGCTGAACACAAAGAGAAACAGTGTTTCGTTCTCCGTCTAGCGATCTGTCATCTATTTCAGGTCAGGTCAACTCTAGTGTGTAGGCGCACAACTTGCCTTCGCTACATGTAAACGATTTTCTTTGTTGTATTTTCCTGTCAAAATAACAGAGTTCAGCTTTTAAGAACAAGCGGTTTCTCTGGTAGTGGGCGGGACAATGCGCAAACGGCAATCTCATTGGTTGGCGCTCATCTATTTCCTTCACTGTTTTGATTTCAGCAAATCAGTTTGAGCAACGCTGACAACGTGATTAATATTCATGAACCCAGCAGCTCATCAGTCTTTAGTGCGTTGTATATTGTTATTAATAGTAGAATTAGTAGTAGTAGTAGTGTGTGTGTGTGTGTGTGTGTGTATATATATAATTATTATACATACACATTAATGTATATATTTAATACATTTTTGCATGTATATACTGTATATATATAGTAATTAACTATATGTACTTACTATATAATTAGGGTTAGGGTTAAGGTTTGGTTTAGGGTTAGTTGCATGTAACTATGCATAATTGTCTGTTATTACTATAGTAACTACATGCAAAATGTGTAACAGGGACACTGTAAGATAAAGTGTTACCGTTAATTGATTAATTATTATTATTGTTATTATTATTATTATTATTAATAATAATAATAATAATAATAATAATAATAATAATAATAATAAAATAAACAAATAAATATAATAATAATAATAATAATAATAATAATAATAATAATAATAATAATAAATTAAGTTGGCTCAAGTAGTTAACATGAAGTGTCACACATTTCATGATATAGTATAAGCATAAAGCAATAGAAAAAACACTAGAAAAAAAGCATTGTTTAGATTATAAAAGTAACAATTTGGCAGTTCTCTAGGTCTGGAAAGAGTTCAGTTCAGTAATCATTGCACGCTGGATTAGCGTTCAGTCAGCAGGAGACCATCCTTATTCGGTCTGGTGAGCTGGGTTCGTCCTGCCCCTGACCTAGCACATGTCGTACAGCGGTCTTTATGCTTCGGCCTATATCACCAGCTCTGAGACACACACTCTAAATGCTGCTGCATATATCATCCTGACATGCTGGAGGGCATTGATCAGGGCCCAGGTGAGCTCATTGTGTAGGTTGTCAGCATTGCCTGAAGGTTAGAGGGGGGTTATATCCTATAGAGGGATGCACCCGTGCTTCACTGTTCTATGCCCTTCACTCTTTTGTGGTTTTTGTAGGTTGTGAATCTTCCCTCAGTCTGTCTGTACAGTAATGGTCATGAGGAATTTAATGTTAAATCTATCCTTGGACAAGGTTTGGACATATTTTTCAAATATCAAAATAGGTTCTTTTTTAAATAGAAGAACCACAATTTTGCCAGATAAATACATAAATAATTACAAGAATAAATACATTTTCATTATTCTGATTATTCACTAATAAGTATGGTTATAAAACACTCAGATAGGCATACAGTATGCATGTTACCGGCCATTGTTTTAATCTACTTACATTTTTATTCGCACCAACTGGATGAAGACACAGAGCAGAGACTGTGCAGTGAGTTGTACTGACAGAGGTTAGTGATTTGGAGAAGAGAGAACTTCAGAATAATGTCGCAGAGTTCATTCATGAAGTTGTGTGAACAACACACAGCATCCGTTTACGTCCGAGCACATGTGCACTTTGGTCAGAGCGGTAATAATGTGATTAATATGTTTACATGCCTGTTTATTGCAATTAAAATCGGTGTACACCATCTAGTTTAATGTGACTATTGTTACTACGATTAGGAGCTTAATCGCATTAGTTTGATCGAAGTATTGCGTTTGATAAAGTTTAATCGCACTATTGCTAAAATCCCATTATAATCGCATTATGAGGGTGCATGTAAACGCACTGATTGAATCAGAGTTTTGAAATGATTCATTCGAACGGACACTTGATGAACTGATTCACAAAAATGAATCACACTTACTAACTCTAATTAGTATGCTACTGAAGTTAACCCTCTGGGGTCTGAGGTTTTTTTTGTATGTACATGTTTGTATGTACATGTGTGGTGTATTTTCTTTTCAATAGGCTACAGAAAATATATATATATATTTTTTTTTTGTATCAGCAGAATAATGAACATTGAATATGGTGTCTGCTATTGCATTGACACATTAGGTCATTGCATCAGTTTATGTCTGTGTATTTATATTCCTTCTGCAGTTAGTGATTGTAATTTCTGTACATTTATGAATGCTGCTGAATGCGCTTAAACAGGCATTTTTCATTGCGGTCAGATGTTTTTGTTTTAGTGACAGTCGTGATCCAGTTGCGATATTATGATGTGTCGCAATGTGTATTGTGTGGTAGTTGGTGATACAGATTTTCTGCGTATTGAAAAGACATGTTGTGTAGTGAGTGAGTGTATGTATTGTACGGGCATTGTGCTACACAATCATATTTGCTTTGTTGGCTACTAAATGGTCTCGAATCAAGCATTTCTATATAGTCATTGTTATTTGTTACTCCTAGTACACGCATGTTAACTGCAACACAATATTGTTTTGTTTGACTCGCTTTCATAAGTGATGTAATTCAGGCATATATAGTTTATTCAGTTACTAACAACAAACAGAACAAGTGGGTGTAGAACATGATAATGACAGATCAAACAACCTCAACCGAATCCTCCAAAGTGGAAAAGCGAGAGAGCATGCAGTTTCTGACTGAACAGTGAATGAAATTGAGGAGCTGAGGAAAGAGAAAAAGAAAGAATGGATGTGATCCCCTAGGCAGTGCCCAAAACAATGTCAGGTTTGTTCGGCCTGGTTGCGTGAAGACTAAGCTTGGTGGAACTGGCAGCTTGCCCTCCCGTTCGCTCTCTTTACTCCCTCCCGCCACTCTATTCCAACCCTGTTGCTTTCAGGAGGAAGCATTCCTATGAAGTTCATCAGCCCTCTTTCTGTTTGTGCTGCCATAATGGCAGCTTCATCCTCCGAGCACTTAAAAAGGACATGCTGGGGACTGGAAGGGCCCCGTCAGTTCAGCGTCGGCACAGTGGCGCTTTGAGTGTTCTCTCTGTCTGGCAATCTGCTCACGCTATCAAACAACCATCTCTTCCTGCCAAAACCTGCCTCTGTCCCTCCTTCAACCAGTAAAGGGGGCATTTAAAAGGTCTTGTTCACATTACCGCCCAAGTTCAGATGAATGGCCTCTTTGCAGAACAGCTTAGCATCAATAATAGATGTTATATTTGTTCGCTGTACTTGTAAAGACAAACATTACTGTTATTGCGCCTACTTAGTATTTAACTCATCCCTATTTATGCTATGATTCAATGATTACTTTGATGATTGAGCAACCATCTACCAGCCACCCAAAACACCCTAGCAACCACTTAGTAATACCCTTAGCAACCACTCAAAACACCATGGCAACCCCATAGCAACATTCTAACACTTTAGCAATAGATGCAACAGTTCTTACCCACTTTTTCAGTATTTTTCTATTGGGATATTAAAACAGTTTTATTAAAGAGTTATAAGCCATGAACAAAACCAACCAGCTATGTGGTGATTTGCAACATTACAAGCTTTGATATAAAGCAAAAAGTTTTTAAAAATTAGACAAAAAGACAAAGGATTTTTAATGGCTTTGATGAGGAAAAGAACAATCCCTTGAGGTTTTGCAAATGACATAATCGGAATAAAACTATGGAGAAATATAACTACAACTATTGTTTTTAAAAATGTTGATTATGCAAAAACAATTTAACATTATGGATGAAGTTGGCTACTCCTGTCTCGTGTGTTTCTCTGATTAATAACTCCTGACAGATATAACCACAAAAGCATAGGGAGACTGACTCCATTACATCATTTGTTTCAATTTTCTGATTTGATGGAGATTATTTTGCAGAATCATTAGTAATGTAGTTTTTCACTAGGAATTTCACAGTTAAAACCAATTATTTAAAAAAATGATTAAGTTGAAATAATACAGGGTGATGGCTTCAACAAAAGCATGTGCCACTGATTAACAATATTGTAGCTCACAGTAGATCTGTCTTTAAAGTTATCATTAAAAATCAATTTCCATATGGAAAAAATGCATGGGATTTTTTTACTTCCGAACTCTACGGAATTAATATTTCCTCAGTTAGTCAATTAATATTCCAAGCATGTTAAACAGGAAAGGGAAAATGGTTTTGGCTTAACAAAAACACACTTAAGTAATAAATTGTCCTGATTGGAACCAGATCAAAACATCTGTCAGACACCAAGCTAGAATTTTTCATAGAATAATATCTGAAAGTCCGTCATGCATTTCAGGCAATCTCGAGCCATGTAATGGGTAGGAGTCACAGATAATGAAATTAATAGTACATTCAAACAGCGAACACATGAACGAATCCATTTTAATTGAATTTTAATTATGAGTGTTTATGGTGCCTGTACGTTTAATGATGTTTCCTGTAATTGATGGCGCATTGTATGATCTCACCTCATACGGAAAGCACTTGACAAATGAAGAGCATCATTTCCTGGAAACCTGAAAGACTAATTATTCCTTTACCTATGGGCACTCTTTCATTTGACAGATATGTCAGCGGCACCTACATCAGCATATTTGAAGCAAACATGTCAACCCTTCCCAATTTCATACTCTCCCCACACCCATTCGCCCAATTCTACATCATACATCACAGCGAGACTGTTCCACCCTCAGCATTGTGGGAGAGGGGTGGGGCTTTTGTGTTTAGAGTGTGTGACAATGTCCTGCCCTCTGCTATTTGCTCTGTCGGCAAATCACATGGTCTCCAGGGGTTTAGTCCTATTTGTGAGGTACAGATGAACTGTTGCTGTCAATCAGATGGATTTAAGTCAGAGGTTAAGTCAAAGGTTATCGACATTTTTTGGTCATTGGTGACAGATTTTTTTCATTTAAAAAATGTTGCACCTCACCAATGTATTACAATTAAGCTATATACTTTAGAATCTCGCAGTCTGAACTTGATATTATTAAAGGGATAGTTCACCCAAAAATGCAAATTCTGTTATCATTTACTCACCCAAAACCAAAACCTCCAGATTTGGAGGGTGAGTAAATGACAGAATTTGCATTTTGGGGTGAACTATCCCTTTAAGAACATAAATACTTTGTGCTTAACTGCTTCAAAATTGATTTTTCAGTTTCATTTCAGTTATTCAATCAATTTTAATTTGTATTTATTATAGTGGAAAGTGCACAATCTGAATAATGTTGTAGCCTATATTTCACAAAGTACACAAGAGAATACATATCTTGTTTAACCTACAGCTAAAATTATGTTGATAAAAATAAATAAATAAAATAAAAAGATTTCTATGTACAATAAATATGATACAATGTATATAAATTTGCGTCTCTGGCGAAGCATGTTGAATGTCGAGAACCTCTGATTTAAAGGGATAGTTCACCCAAAAATTTTAATTCTGTCATCATTTACTCACACTCATGTCATTCCAAACCTGTATTATTATTTTTTCTTCTTTAGAACACAAAATAAAATATTTTAAATAATACTGAGGTCAAAACAACATTGGACTACATTGACTTTGCAATGAAACATTTTATTTTAAAAAAAATAGCTAAAAATGACTAAACTACATTAGTAGTGTTTGTTTGAGCATAGTTCTCTGAAAGGATGTGTATTGTAGTTTTTGATAAGACAAGCATCACTAATGCTGTAGTTCATGTTTAGGGTTGGGGATTTGAGAAAAAACCAAAAGAGTCTTTCTTTTTTGTTTACCCTGGTGGACTATAAAATGACCACAAAAAACCCCATAGACTTACATGTAGACCACCATATCATACAGTCTTGTGGGTGGGCTCTTTTAAATGCCCTGTAGCACGCTAGCAACCACGTAGCAACACACTAAAAACCACTTTGAACACCTTAGCAACTGCATAGCAACGCCCTTGCAATCACCCAGAACATCAGCTCCTCTTGCATCAGCTAGTACTGCTCACATTGTCTTCAGAAAATGTAAAAGCGTAGTTATAAAGGACCAAAACTGATGCTTTTCTCAGAAATGGTCCTTATATATTTGTCTGAAAGATGTGTATTGCAGTATTTTCTTTGTAATATGAAATAATACTAAACTAAGCTCCATATTAACCCTATTTAACCATAGTGGCAGTGTTACAAAAGGCAATACATGGATCTTGACATCTATGGCACAAAACATAAACAAGTCTCCCCATGCCTCAGTGCTTTAAATGCAACTTCTTCCACACAGAATTCCTTCACTTTCATTCATTCTCTCTCACCCTCTCTCTCCTTCTTTGTACACTCCATGTGAAAAGCGCTCAGATCTGGCTTTGTGGGAGTGATTGTCACTCGTTTAATGAGCTTCTTTGCCAGGCAAGAGGCTTTGGCAACATATGTCTCCCCAGCGCCTCTCTCGCTCCGCACCGTTCCATGCGCTAGTGGCGGGGCTCTCTCCCGCGTCTGCTGTGGTAGACGTTTCTCTGGATTTCCTCAGCACTCTCTGTTTTTCACGCCTGTGGGATTAGACTGAGCAGAAGAGGAAGGGTTCGTCTGTCTTTCTGAGGACGAGCGGACAAGAATGAAGCAGATTCCTGTGAGTATTTAGGCTTCTGTTTGATGGGTTTGTCTGAGCTTGATATAAAAGCAACCCGGTCGAGGGAATTACTACTGCAGCAGCTACTGTAGTGGTGTGCGCTGTGACCCCAGCACGTGTGTAAGAGAAAGCCTTTGGAGGGACAGTGAAGCAGTGTATGATATGCAAAATCAGTTTCTTTTTATCCAGTGCTTATATAGGATTTAACATTAAGTGCTACCTTTTTTTTTCTTTTTTTCTTGTGAGTAATGTACATGTCAGAGTGATTCCAATTTTTAATTGTCACTCATATTATGTTTTGGCTCTCATGTTCTAGTCTGTTACCATTTGATGGAAAATATACTTTACAATTGATTTGTTGAGAATTGAGAAATAAGTTGAGAATTGATTTAAAAACTACATTTTAATTTGATAACTTTCTTTTGTTCGTATTCTTAGAGAGACCCTATTCTGTATACAAATAATTAAATAAATGTGACGCTTTTTCAAATGTTTCTGAAAAGTCCATGTCAACTTTGTGGTACAACAGAGGGTTAAATCTTCAATAATATCTCCATATCAGGTTTAAGTTAAGTCAGAGAATTGTCATATTTCAAGAATGTCAACTCATATCTTAATAGAACATATAAGGGTTCAACTTTTTTGTTATATTTATTTTATGATTATAGTTATTTAGTATGAGAGATTATGCTGAACTTTTTTATTTGCTCTTATTTAACTTAACTTATTGGGCTTCTCCATGAGGTCATGAAAGTGTATCCAGTAAGCAACTTTTTTTTCTTTTTTTTTTTTGTCTGAATACACTCTCAGAAAAAAAGGTACAGTGCTGTCACTGGGGCGGTACCCTAAGGTACAAAAGTGTACCTTACTCACCCCCAAATGGTACATATTAGTACCTTAAAGGTACATATTAGTACTTTTTCGGTTTTGTACCTTAGGGTACCGCCCCAGTGACAGCAATGTACCTTTTTTTTTGACAGTGTAGAAATTGCTCTGGAAATATCCTTCTACAACTCTGTGTCGTGTTTTGTTTTGTAAGACTGATAAAAAGGCAAGTGGTTTATCTGAGCACTGAAATAATGACGAAATCCAGAATGTTTTGATTCTTCCGACAGAACTGTCAAATAGCTCGTTTTAAACAAGATTATCCAGATGTTAAGGAACAAGTTGTAACGTGTTCTAAATTAGTAGCTCATATGAATCACTTTCTACAAACCAGAAAAGTCAATGGACACAGGTGTGCCATTATTTGGAAGATATACAGAGGGGAATTAGTGCAGTATTTACTCTATGACAAACACAGGATATTTCTTTGCCTTAGGAATAAAATATTCTGCCTACTAGAGGAAAAAAGTAAATTAGCTTTAGATTTGTCAGGGGAAGGAGATAATCTTGGGCACAAGTTCCATTTATCTTGTCTGGCTACAGCCAAGTTTCATCCTGGGAGATTGCCAACATCCGTCAGATCTGAATGAACGTAGCCAGGGCTCTTGCTGTGTCAGTTCCCACAAAATAACACTCCTGTCCCCCTGGTGTGCCTGTTTCCATTCCCCTCTACTTCAGGCCACTCAACACGAATAACGGCCTAATATGATCGCTGTCCAGGGCACGCAGAATTCCACTCATCTCAAAGACTTCAAAGAATGACGGTAATGAAAAAAATACTATATAAGCCGAGACACAAAAGGGAATTTCTCCCTCAGCCAGGTCTTTCTCACATGTACTTGAAATGGCACATGTAGGGACATTTTTAGACTCTCTCTCTCTCTCTCTCTCTCTCTCTCTCTCTCTCTCTCTCTCTCTCTCTCTCTCTCTCTCTCTCTCTCTGTGTCCCTCCCCCTCCTCCCTACTTGACAGCTCGTCTGTGATTGCAGAGCTTTTGAACGATCTCTTTCATTCTTCACAGCCGTCTTCTGTGACCTTAGCTGCACGGACAATTTGTTCCTTTCGAGCGCTCAGATTGGGCTTTTTGCAGTTGTGCAACAACACATCTCTAGAACATTGCGATATTCATAAACTTGTTTTTAAATAGCTGAAATTGTGAAGTATTGACCAGCTTTCTGCTGCATTTTAGGGCACTTGAATTTTACAGCTTTTGGTGTGGATCCGATATTTCATTCAGTTTGTTTGGTTGGTAGAAATGCAATCTGTCCTAATTTGCGGAAGTGAATCTCTATTGAGCATAATGCATTTCTGATTACAGCTTGTTTCCATTGAAATTGCTTTTACCGTGCAGCAGCCTTTGCTTCTTTTTCACCCATTTTACAGCAGAGAGAAGCGAGTGCAAATCTGTATGTTTTGGTTTGGTTGTAAAACCAAAGAGGCAAGAACATGAATAAAACAGTGAAGCTGGTACCTTCTCCTGAGTCATTACTTATTTACAACGGTAAAGAGTTGCCGGTGGGACTTGATTTAATGACGTAAATGACTTGTAAGTTGAATACTACAGTGTGAACAGAGACTTCACACTGTAGTAGAGGGAAATTGGTCCAGGAGAGTAGCGGTGAGGACTTTGATTCATCCAAATAACTCTTTTGAATATGAACAGGGTTTGAAATTAACTTTTTCACAGAACTTCTACTAGCCAAAAAGGGGAAGAGAAATAAACCAGACTAACCACATCACAGCTAATATAGGCCTATATATTTATTATAAAATGTGAATTTTTTGTACATTCATTTCTTATTCAAACAAAATCCTGTAATCCAGCCATCTCCTCCCTTCCTCTTTCATCATCACCACCAAAAATGTATTTTAGGTGGACAGATCAATAAAGTACAAAGAACATCAAACAACACACAGAACAAAATATCTTCTCATCTCACTCAGCACGCCATTATTTGTTGCTTAGTGCCCGATTCTGTGCAATACACTGTATCATGATGTCTCACGAGTTGAGTATTTGTGCTAAATTGTTGCAGAGTTGGCTTACATGAACTTCCCCAGCAAAGTGAGTAAACATAATAAGCTATCAAATTGGCTAGTGATTTGATAGTGTTACCCGCTACAGTTGATTTTTACCCGCATTTGGCGGGTATCAATTTCAAACCCTGAATATGAATATTCGTTTATTAATTCTACAGGCTAAATCATTATGCCAGTAGGTTGTGACAAGTGGTCACAAGTCTTTTGTGTGTTATCAGTGAGTCAATTAATCATTTACTTAATTGGCTAATGAATCAACCAAAACAAACCAAATATATTTTATAAATGTTTAAATGCATTTTTAATAATAAAATGTGCTTAGGCCATTTAATTGTGTTTATCATTATCATTCAAGTCAGCGTTTGGTGTACTTGAATGAACAACACCTTGCAGATCCTTCATTCAGTTAATTCACAAGTGAAATTCAGTGATCGTTTGGTTGGGCCAATCAATGAAATTATCCTTCATAACTCACATTTGAACTCTATTGCTCATGCTCATGTCAAATTTGTTTAAAAACACTGATTTGTTCAGATCCAGTAGATATCAACTTATTAGAAAAGTTAAGAAAACAGCATTAATTGTACAGATAGACATTATATAGGCCATTCATTTCCAAAAAGCAGACATGAGTTATAGGCCATTTTGTTTTCATCTCTCATCTCTCCCTTGCTTTTTCACCTGGTGTGTATTTTTTCACGACAAGAACATTTATGAGAGGAAGTGAGACCTTTTCCACTAGGGAACCCACTCCATAAAATCCAAGAAAAGCATGTAACAGGTTGATGATCAGGAACTGTTCTGGGTTTGGCACTTTTAAAATAAATTGCACTGTTGACCAGGGACACGTTAATCTCTGTCAGAGCAGTTCAGGGGGGTCACAAGGTCATTTGCTATTTCTCCAACGGGGGCTTAAGGTTAGGAGCTCTTTTCATTGATTATAGTTCTCTCGCTCTCTTTTCTCATCTTTTTTCACTCTTCTTCCTCTCTCGCTGCTTCATGATCCATCTGTACGTCTCAGTCAATACGCCTGCACGTCAGTCTACCTTTTGCTCATCCGCTCTCTCACTCCATCAAAAAACAATCTCTCCACTTCTCCGTGCGGCAAGTTCTTGATCCACGCCCACACCATTCCTCGCCCCCGTCCATCTACATTCTGTCTCCTTCATTCACTCCCACATCCCTCTCCCATCCCCTGTCAATGACAGAGACGGTTTGTGACTTCTGCTTCCCACTATCTTATTCCATAGCTGTCTTCCACCAGCCCACATCTTTTCTATTCTTGCCCAAATGCTTGCTTTCTCCCTCAAAGCATCCCTACATTCCTTGCTTGCTCCCCTGTCCCATCCTATCCCAGCCTCGATGCTTTGTTCAGGCTGCTGTATTATTGATGGGCTGGTAATTGAACCGTTCAGTCTCTGGCATGCATGTTAAAACATAATAGTAAAATCTCAGTTAGCCATAGTTATTATTTAATATCGCTTCAACTTCTTAATCTCATTTAGTTGTCTCTGCTTTCCCTGAACTGAAGTTTTATTTATAGATATGTTGTGTAGCTGATGGCTGTTGAGGGTGTTATTTATGCATTATTTATGCTGATTTTAACAATTTAGCAGCATGTTACAGTGTTGTGACTTGTAGTAACCATCATAAAGGACTCGAACAGTCAAGTTCTCAATTTGGTTTAAGATTAATGGTTATTTGTATTGATGATAAAGACAGATGGGTGCTCATAAAGAAAGAAACATCACAAATGACATATTGTTAATATCTTTGTTTCCCTAAGAGATTAATGAGGTTAAATGTTGAGAAAATCATATTTTTGCTTTAGTTTGCTGCTTGGTGTTTTATCCTAAGAAAAAGACACCAGTAATATCATAAGTATCATACTGTAATGTCATATATCTGAGAGATCTCAACAATGTCTCAAACTGTTCTCATCAGCTCAGCTCAAGTCTGAAATAAAAAGTCACATATTATCATCACGTTCTTCCAAGATAGATTTACAAACCCGATTCCAAAAAAGTTGGGACACTGTACAAATTGTGAATAAAAACAGAATGCAATGATGTGGAAGTTTCCAATTTCAATATTTTATTCAGAATACAACACAGATGACATATCAAATGTTTAAACTGAGAAAATGTATCATTTTAAGGGAAAAATAAGTTGATTTTAAATTTCATGGCATCAACACATTTCAAAAAAGTTGGGACAAGGCCATGTTTCCCACTGTGTGGCATCCCCTCTTCTTTTTATAACAGTCTGCAAACATCTGGGGACTGAGGAGACAAGTTGCTCAAGTTTAGGAATAGGAATGTTGTCCCATTCTTGTCTAATACAGGCTTCTAGTTGCTCAACTGTCTTAGGTCTTCTTTGTCGCATCTTCCTCTTTATGATGCGCTAAATGTTTTCTATGGGTGAAAGATCTGGACTGCAGGCTGGCCATTTCAGTACCCGGATCCTTCTTCTACGCAGCCATGATGTTGTAATTGATGCAGTATGTGGTCTGGCATTGTCATGTTGGAAAATGCAAGGTCTTCCCTGAAAGAGACGACGTCTGGATGGGAGCATATGTTGTTCTAGAACTTGGATATACCTTTCAGCATTGATGGTGCCTTTCCAGATGTGTGCGCTGCCTATGCCACACGCACTCATGCAACCCCATCCCATCAGAGATGCAGGCTTCTGAACTGAGCGCTGAGAACAACTTGGGTTGTCCTTGTCCTCTTTAGTCCGGATGACATGGCGTCCCAGTTTTCCAAAAAGAACTTCAAATTTTGATTGGTCTGACCACAGAACAGTTTTCCACTTTGCCACAGTCCATTTTAAATGAGCCTTGGCCCAGAGAAAACGCCTGCGCTTCTGGATCATGTTTAGATATGGCTTCTTTTTTGACCTATAGAGTTTTAGCTGGCAACGGCGAATGGCGCGGTGGATTGTGTTCACCGACAATGTTTTCTGGAAGTATTCCTGAGCCCATGTTGTGATGTCCATTACAGTAGCATTCCTGTATGTGATGCAGTGCCGTCTAAGGGCCCGAAGATCACGGGCATCCAGTATGGTTTTCTGGCCTTGACCCTTACGCACAGAGATTGTTCCAGATTCTCTGAATCTTTGGATGATATCATGCACTATAGGTGATGATAACTTCAAACTTTGCAATTTTTTCTCTGAGAAACTCCTTTCTGATATTGCTCCAGTATTTTTGGCCGCAGCATTGGGGGAATTGGTGATCCTCTGCCCATCTTGACTTCTGAGAGACACTGCCACTCTGAGAGGCTCTTTTTATACCCAATCATTTTTCCAATTGACCTAATAAGTTGCAAATTGGTCCTCCTGCTGTTCCTTATGTGTACATTTAAACGTTTCCGGGCTCTTATTGCTACCTGTCCCAACTTTTTTGGAATGTGTAGCTCTCATGAAATCCAAATTGAGCCAATATTTGGCATGACATTTCAAAATGTCTCACTTTCAACATTTGATATGTTAACTATATTCTATTGTGAATAAAATATAGGTTTATGAGATTTGTAAATTATTGCATTCCTTTTTATTTACAATTTGTACAATGTCCCAACTTTTTGGAATCGGGTTAGTATCATATGAATAGCCATGTTTATTTTAATGCTCTGTACTCTTACTATGTAAACAATTCATGTCAATACATTAGGAGAAACATCTGAGACAAAGCTAATACATAAATTAAACAACTGAAATAATCTGTAATAAGAGCAATATGTAATAAGTAATTTTTCTATTGTCTCTTGATGTGTATAGTTATTTTATTATTTCTTATTAATCTAAATGTTAAACACAGTTTTTACTTGATATTATGTTTGTGAAAACCACAATAATTTTTTTTTTCATGATTCTTTGATAAATAGAGTCCAAAAGAAAAGTTATTAGAAATAGATATATACGTTTATTATTATTATTATTATTATTATTATTATTATTATTATTATTATTATTATTATACATGACATTATACTGTCACTTTTGAGCAATTTAATGTATCCTTGCTGAATATATGTATTATTTTTATTTTATTAATTTAAAAAGTAATAATAATAAATGTTTCTTGAGCACCAGATCAGCATATTAGAATGATTTCTGATGGATCACGAAAATCACAGGAATAGTGTTTGTATATGTAATGTGTGTATATGTAATATCCTATTTCATATAATATGCTGTTGCCGCTGAAAATATGTAGCCTGAATGTAACAACTTTAAACATTTTCTTTTTGTTCACACTGTAATCAAGCTAAACAAAAGATTAAAGTGACTAAATGAATGAAACACTAATTAGAGCACAAAATTTGCTAATTGCTTATTAGTGCTATAATCTCACCAATTTCTTAACTGTGGGAAGAGATTACATCAGAATCTGTGGGTTTTATCCAAAGGTTTGAGAAGGATACACTACCATCAAGACTCTTTAGGCAGCAGAATATATTAATCCAGTTTGACAAGACAGGGATGGAGCTAATCCAATTAGTGGCCTGCACAGTGTGAACAGTAAGTTTTTATACTAAAAGGCACTTAAATGCTGAGTGTGTGCTGAATAGCAGATATCTGTCTACTTATTGACAGTGCTGTGGTATTGAAACCATCTGAAGTGGATTTACTGTAAACAGGCAGCTTTGCTAGCGTTCATTCTTTCCTTTCCAGTTATTAAGATCGTCAACATGCACTCTTAAAGGGAGACCTTCATTTACTCACCTTCATGTCATTTCAAACCTGTTTTCATTTTGGAATTATGGAAGCTTGTTTCTGCCACTGAATAAAAAAATTAAAAAAAGTAAATGTGACTTTTTTTTCTTCTTCTCGTAATTGCTTTTACATCTCGCAATTCTGACTTTTTTCCCTCAGTATTGCTTGATATAAACTTGATATAAAACATAAAATAAAGCCAGGAAACAAGCTTCCACATGGAACACAAAAGATGTGTTCTAAAAATCTCACACTGAAAGTCTCACAATTAAAGTCAATCATCAAAAGTCAGCTTTCTTCAAAATATCTTCTTTTGTGTTTCACAGAAGTCATGTGGGTTTAGAACAACATCTCTTTAAAGGGAAAGCGCTTTTATCAATACAATATTTTCTATTACTCATAGCTATCACTTTTAATTTGAATTTGATTCTGAAAATGGGCCAAATTATTAAAAAGACAATATTTGGTGCTAAATATAATTTAATGCCACCGGCTGTAGAGGTGAAGACAACAACTCTCATGATTCTGTGAAATCAAGGTGCCATCAAGGTACGCCTTTGTTTTGAATAAGCAAAAATTACATATTGTGCCTTTTAAAAAAACTACTGATATTGATTATTAACCAATATTGCACAGATCAATTGTGTATCCCTACATGTGAGCATTAGAAGTATTCCGGTTTGGTTAGTTATTAAATACGATCAATAATATTCAAGCAAATAGCGATGTTTTGGTGTTGACTGATCCTGTTGTGTGAGGAATAGACGTGATTGTTTTTCCTTGCAGGGTTGAACAGCCAATACCTCCCTTCTACTGCCAGTTTGCTTCCTATTTTTTCCACTGTCCTGATTTACACTTACCCGCCATGCTAAATGAGTCTTCACGGTGGGCAAGGCGAGTGTGAGAGGGGCAGGACGCCATCAGTCAATTGGGGAGAAAAGCTTGCTCTTGATTTCTCTCAGCCCAGTTTCTACCTTCTCCTCCTTCTCTGGCTCTTGCTCTAGACCGCTTTGCCCAGTCAGTGCCAGGTCAAAGTTCACACGGACCTTCCCACGCTGGGCAGCTTTTACCCCTTGCCAGTATCATTAGACTGAGATGTGGAGATTAAGAACAGGCTGTAGCTGTTAAGAAAGTCCCACTTCGGTGTTTACAGGGTATTTCTTAGATGGGTTGTATAGGGATGAACTTTGTTTGAATGTTGCAGATTGAAATGTTTAGAGGAGCTGCCATTGGTTGCTACGTTGTCTTCCTGACACTTCCTTACAAATCCACTTATGAGTGAATGAAGTTGTGTGATCTGACCCATGTTGGTCTATTTATAACTGCCAGATTTCAATTTTTTTTATAAATGAAATGCTCTTTTACAAGCCTTTAGGCCATCTGGCTTAAGACTCTTTTATGACAAGAGCCTCAGTATTCTCTGTGATATACAATGCTAGAGAGTGTTTAAGTGAAGTGCCAAAACAACTAACTTAGCTGTATTTTTCATTAGTGTGAGAGTTACATTGTTTTAAAAATACAAAAGTGCTGCTTTTCCAATACTTTTTCCAATGAGTTGCAGTGTAGTGTCTTTCATACGTAGCGTTGGAAAGTTTGATTCAATCAAGTCCATCCATTTCCGCTAAATCATTCTTACACTCAGTGGGTTTCATACTAAATGACTCACTCTCTCAAATATGTTGCTATGGAAAGTATGGATTTATTCTAGTGAATCTGTTCATACCAAACAAGTCTCTCTCACACATACATTATGTTGCAGTGATTTGATTCATTCTAAGTGATTCTCTCTTTCTTACACGTTGCCATGGGAAGACTACTAAAAACAAACTAAAAATGACTCTTCTCACACGTTGCATTTGAATGTCTGATTCATTCTAGTGAATTGGTTCATTATAAAGGACTGTCTCTCTTATATGTTGTGATGTAGTCAAAAGATGAATTCTAGTGAATTGTTTTAAACAAATGGTTCATGTAAATGAACAGATGAACAAAAATCCAAGTGCACCATTTCAGATCTTGTTTCATAGCAGAATATTAAATGAAAGTTAAATTCTGCTCTTTTCATTATAGTTATGTAAATTATGTTGTTTAGGTTTTTACTTGTATTTAGGATCCATATTTGTATTTAAGTTTGTCAACCGTCCTGTTACCCTCAAATCTGGTAACATATTTTACCCACTGAGGTCAATTTGACCCCAGCAATTTAAACCTCCAGAATATGATTTTTTTTTACAAAGGTTTATGTCTCAGGTCATTTATGGATGACAGCATATCTGGTGGGCCCTGGAACCATTTTGATGACATTAGCAGCACTATGTCTACCCTGTCTTTCAAGTGGGGAGCAGGACCATAATAACGTGAACTAGTGGTTCTCGCAATACTACAGGTATGGTTAGGTTAAGTTAGAGCCCTAAAACAGATGGAAGTTTTTTGAATATTATATTGAATATATAAAATTGTAGCATGTTATAGTAACCTCAATAAAACAACCAAAAATTTTTTTTTATACATTTCTTATGTTTTATACAGATAAAAGAGCCTGGGGTCAAATTGACCCCAAAGAACACAGATGCTACAAAATGTGTACAGGACATTGGAAAAAATATCATCATGTTAATTTTATGTTTACAGAGTTGTCCCCATTAATTTAGGAAAAGTCATTCCATCTGAGCAAAAAACAGACGTTTTCACAGACGTTAAACACTGAATGGGGGTCAAATTGACCCCAAAGATGACAGGAGGGTTACGTTTTTTCATTCATTCAAAAACTCATTGCTTATGTGCCAGAAAATATGATCTGCTTAAGTTGTAATTTATATCATGAAATCATGATATAAGTACAAATAGGCCCGGTTTCACAGACAGGGCTTAGACTAAGCGAGGATTAGACCTTAGTTCAATTGGGGCATTTAAGTAGCTTTTATAAACGTGCCTTATAAAAACATTACTGGTGTACATATTGAGACAAAACAATGACACTGGCATATTTTAAGATATGTCAGTGCAAGTTGCTTTCAGTTAAAACAGCTCAAACATGCATTTTAGTCTAGGAATAGCTTAAGCCTTGGTTGGTCTGAGGGAACTAGTGCAGTAGCAATAATCCAGGATATTGTATTGGATAAGGAAGGTAAACATATGCTACCAGTAACATGCCAAACCGTCCAATAAATCACAATCCAATTAGTTTAATTCTTTACCTTTTGATTTTAATCTGTCTACTAAAGCTAGCCACCATCTGTGTGAGCAGTCTCAGGGCAAGCGGTAGAGCCTCAGGCATTGTCTTCGGGTCCAAGAAACACATCCAAGTCCGACAGACCGTAGCCACAAGCCTTTCATTATGACAGTCAAGGGATGTAGTCCTCTATAGTGACATCACAGAGGTCATCTCAGGGGTCGCTATAACCAGCACTGAATCACAAAAGCTTCCTGGCAGAGTTAATACTATTATGAAGAAATGCAGACAAGTGGAGCAGAGTTCAAGCCCATCAGAAAACAAGAGCCCCCACTGAGGAATGAAGGGAATCAACTCATTCACACAGTGGTCAATTATTCAATTACTTCTCCGCTTACTGGTGTTTGACCTCTGTGTTTCCTATTGGGTTTGTTAAGCAGAGGAGAAGATTAAGGGGAGGATGAGCTTCAGGGATCTGGCTGAAAAAGGTGGTGATTGAAGCAGCTGGTGGGGTTAAAATGGAGAGGCAGTGCAGTTATCGCTCATGACTGGCCCCAAAAGCTGACATAAAGAGAACATTCAGCCCTGCACCAATCAAATCCCTCTTTTGACTTTAATTAGAGGCCTGAATAAATGACCTTATATTGTTACAAAGAGTCATCACCGGTTTTCTGTGAAAATCTAAATCCTGAAGGGGTGGAAATGACTGATAAAGTTGTATTTTGTGAGCTTTGGGCCTCCCTTTTTATTTTCTCTTTCTCTGCCGTCCTCCCTGATACTCTTTTGTTCTCAGAGTTAAGTACTAATCCATTTTATTGTGTGTTTAACTAATTAAAGTCAAAAAGGAAGTGACCTAATAAGCTCAGGGCCCAGCCTACATGAGAACGGCTTTTGAGCATCAGTGAGACACTGTTGTAAAATTTGTATAGATGTACAGCCATTGAGATTTTATCTCAAAGTAACTTGGGGGCCTCAAAATAACAGGCACAGTAATGTATACGGTATCACAATCAAGGGACAGAGTGTATCACATACAATACTTGAATGTTTAATATCGTGCACAGCTGACATACATTATTTTGCAATATTAAATGAAAATATATAATGGATGAGAAATATTACATTTTTATTAAGCTGACACTATATGTTTTATAAAATAATTCATGATTAATCACATAATGTATTTTACTGTATTCATTTATTTTTTTCTTTACATTTTTTGTACATAATCTGCTACTCATAAGCCTATTATTCATCATTCATCACACATTCCCTGTGCCGTATATTTTTTAGATTACCCCTATTATTCTATTTTAAAGGTTCCTAATTCTGTTTTGGAGGTTTCCTACAATAGATTTGCATGCATCAAAGGTCAAAAATCACTTTAATGTTCTCATAATATACATTGCAGCATCACCTCATTTCTCAAAGAGTCTGAAACCGGTTCGTTCGAAGATTCAGTCTCTCTAAACCCCTCCTTTCCATGAGCCTACTCTGCTCTGATTGGTCAGACAGCCCTGTCTGTTGTGATTGGTCGACTGCTTACAGCGCATGTCAGAAACAAAACGCTGAAAATAGCAGAATTTCAGCTCCGTAGGCTTCCTCAGTGAACCAAACTTGAACCAAACTCTTCCAGGCCTCAGCTACAGGTGTTTGAGTGCGGGTCAAAGTAGATGTTGTTTATGGGCAGCCAATGAAGACCACAGACTGGCATTATGCAAATGTGTTACATTGTTACGTAAGTACAGTATGTAACAGGAAGTGAGACTGGAATTACTGACGACTCGTTTTGGCAGTTCAGAATCAATTCTTTCTTTGAGAAGTCAGTACCTTTATTTTACTTGCGTTTTGAACTTTAAAACATTGCAGGCCTTTTACATTCACAATCAGCTATATTAGACACTACATGAAAGGTAATATTTAAAAAAAAAAGCACAATAGGGGCACTTTAACAATAGGGGCAGCCAACTTTCAGCTCCATTTAACATATTTCATTTTTTAAATCTATTTTCACAGACTTTTCTACCAAACTCAGTGTAGAAAAAGTCAGATTCAGAAAGTGCAGATTCTGGGCCCTATCATACACCTGGCGCAATGCAACACCAGGTGCAATGCAAGTGTTTTTTGCTAGTTTCAGCTCAACACAGTTATCATTTTCACATCCAGCACCACCTTGTTTAATTAAATGCACTCACGCCCATCTGTTCACCCATGGGCATGGTGGTCTGAAAACGAGGTGTGTTCATGTACACTGTTGGCGCGTTGCTATTTTGAGGCAACTGACAACGACTGCGCAGTATTTTTTGTGTTATTTAAAGGGCACATTAGTAATAGGCGGGTGCACAACCTGCATACACACATGCTTATTACACACACATGGACGCACAGTAGCACACAAACATGCCAAATATTAAAAATAAAAGGATTCCTCTCTGGAGAAGCGTTTGGTCTTTCCGCTCGCAAATTACGCCATGTAAATAGTGAATCCGCCATGGTGCAAGCGCAACTGGCTTTTGAAGGGAATGGGAGATGAGACTCAAAACACACCCATGACTCATTAAGAGACTAGGTACAATCCTTTTGGACCATGCGCCTGGTGCACAGACCGTTTTTTCCGTCGTTAAAATAGCAAAAGTGCATTCGGATATGCCCTAAGTGCACCTGCGCTATGTGCTTCAGACCCTCTGTCTGACCCTACTTTTAGGTGTTGTAGACCAAAAGGCACTATGAATAACTACAACTGGTCTCTGATACACTGTAATTGTATTGCAGATTTTAAAGTACATAGCTGATTCCCAGTACTTCATGGAAGATGAACTCCATTAGAGTTTCTCCGATCAACTGCAGCATTTTATTGCAGCACTGTTATGAATCTGAAGGGAAAATGGGCATGAACTCCATTTGTCTCTGGCCAGATGTCTTGCTGGCGCCAGATTCCAAAAGGTTAAAGCAACTACTGATCCCTTACCACACATGACATCACAAGAGACTGCGCAAGAACGATTTTAATGGCAGAATACATGACATTTAACTCAAAGTTCATCCACTTAGTTGTGTATACAAAGCTGTGTATTTCTAGATGCATATTAGGCACATCTGCAAGTTTTGTGATTTACCAGCCATGTGTTTCTGCTCTCTCTACTGCATCCAGCTAATCAAAATCTGTCACTGTTACAGTGCCATGAATTCATAATTCAGAATAATTTCAGGAACAGCTGCTGTGCATTACCATAACTGCAGGAGGGCTCCGTTTATTTTATTTTTTTAAGGTTTTATTTTTCATATTCAGAGTTACAAAGGGGAAGAGCGGGGAAAAAAATGTGCCTGCCACACATACACCAACAAACAATTTACAGAAATACAATTCATGTCTCCAGGGACTTTAATATGGAGATTCCTCTCACAGATGCATTTCAAGTAAATACAAGTTGGGATAGACATTGACGCAAGTTACTCAGCAGGAGACATGCAGAATATGCAAGTCTTTGTGTCTGCGCAGGTGACAGGGTTGTTTTTATATGTCATATTGTGGGTCGACCGTAAGCGTATGGTTGTTCGGAAGTCTGTGTATTGTTTATTCACTCGTGCGTGTGTGTGTGTGTGTGTGTGTGGCAATGATTCCTTGTTTGACGTCTGGCAGTAAGAACTGTTTTGTGTTTTGTGCAGGTAGGAAGACCCCAGCCTGTGTTGGAGTGAGATGCACTGACTCCTGGCAAACTGCAGCATTCCCTGTCATCCTCTGCTCACTTCCGAGGCTGTGGCAGTCATGCGGTTATTACGGAAAATCCTCCTCCTTTTGGGCACTTGCCTTAATATGAGCTGCAGGTATCAAACTAATGCCCTGGATATTCCACTTGATGGTAAGCTGAATAAATGACTTTTATTGATGAGTATTTATTTAATAAGTTTCAGGTTATATGTCTTATCCTAGTTTATATATTTGATTATATTTTTAGTGCTTTTTCAGTTTAGTCGTTTGCTCTCTGGAAGAACAATAAGTTATGGAAGAATGTTTCCACCGCAGGTTAAAAAATAAAAAGAAACTGCCTCTTCATTTCTTAATTTCAACTTTATTTTCATAATTGCAACTTCATATTACACCATTGTGACTTCATATCTCTATTGTAGCTTCATATCCCTCAATTGAGACTTTCAATATTGCTATTTCATATACAGCAATAATGACTTCATATTCAAATCATTTGTGACTTTCTATATCACAAATTCTTTATTCTTTATGTTTTTAATTAACTTTATGTCACACAATCAAGACTTTCCATTTCAAAATTCCAAATTCATATCTCCACAATTGCGAGTTTATAACTCCATTTCTGTTTCATATATACATCAATTGCGACTTCACGTCTCACAAATGCAGCTTAATAGAAATATTTTGCAGTCTTTACTGTTACTTTTGATCATTTGAATGCATCCTTACTGACCCCAGACTCTTGAATGTCAGTGTATTTTTTCTCCACACTGCAACCTAACCTAACTCAATTTCCATTTCATATGCAGCAGTTATATCAATTGTGACTTTCTATATCACATTTTCGCCTTTATTTCTCTGAATAGCGACATCTCAAAAATGCGAAAACTTCATATCACAAATGAGACTTTTAAAATTCAAAATTGCTATTTCATATAAAGCAATTTTGATTTCATACATCATTTGTAAATTTTGATATCACATTTTCACTTTATTTTCTCACAATTGCAACTTTACATTTTACAACTGTGACTTAATTTCTCATTATTGAAACTTTATTTTCATAATTGTAATTGCATATTACACAATTGTAACTTCACATTTCTATAGCAGCTTCATATTTTAAAAATTCTACTTTATTTCTCACAACTGTGACTTCATATCACACAATCATAGTCATTATAACTCAGTCCTAATTACAATTTCATATACAGCAACTACGGCTTCATATCAGTTGTGACTTTCTGTATCACATTTTTGACTATATTTCTCACAAATGTGACTTCACATTTTACGAATGTGACTTTGTATCACAATTGCAACTTCATATTCCAGTTGCAGCTTTATTTCAGAATTGTTTCTTCATATCTCATAGTTGTGACTTTATATCACATTTACAACTTCATCACAATAATGCGACTTCACATTCACAAATGTGACTTCATTCAGTATATCACCACAATTGCAACTTTATATTCATATACATGTCTCAAAATTACAAATGCACAGTATATCTCAGTTGGTCTTCATATCCCATAATTACACTTTACATCTCATAATTGTAAAATATCCTACAACAGTGTTTCCCAACCACGTTCCTGGAGGCCGACCAACAGCACATTTTGCATGTCTCCTCAATCAAACACGCCTGATTCAAGTCATCAGCTCATTAGTAGTGACTCCAAAATCTGATGTGGGTGTGTCAGACTAAGGAGACATGCAAAATGTGCACTGTTGGTGGGCCTCCAGGAACGTGGTTGAGAACCACTGTCCTACAATTACAAATGTATATCTCAGTTGTGACTTCATATCACATAATTGCAACTATTTCTTATAACTGCAACTTAATTTCTCATAGTTTTGAGTTTACATCTTGTAATTGAAATTTGTTTTTCTATCATAACATTTCATGTGACATTTTATTATTTTAAATCTATAAAAAAAAAGTTACTTGTTTTATTTTTTACTCTGGGAGGAAAACATGCTTCCATTGTGAGCACACTGTTCTCTTACAATAAATCTGTTTGAAACTGGGTGTTTGTATGCAGGTTCACTCGAGCTGAGGGCAGGTATAATTTATTGCTATGGCTGTTTCCATGGAAACCAGATAAAAGTGTATTTTGTTGATGTTAAATTATTCACAATATATCTTTAGGGCCTGAAAGATATCTTGGGGAACACAACACTGTTCTTAATTTTTTCTGTTCTACTTTTATTTAGTCAGTCATGGACCTGGATTTAATTGTTTGTTGACAATTCATTATGTGTTAGCAGTTCAACAGAAGTCATATCTATGGTTCTAACAAATCCCTGCACATTTGTTTCTCTGTGTTCTCCCTGCTGCGGTGGATTTGTTAGTTTTAGCCCGCATAAACAGTAAGTTTGTAATGCCAAGCCATCCATAGAACTAGTTAACTTTCATCCGCAGAGGCCACTATCATCCATCAAACATCAGATTTATTTAAAAATCCTACAGAAAGGCAGAGATGTGCTCTTTTGTTGGGGACGTTTACAATGAAGTAAGGCAGTTCTATGGTATCATGGTACCTCATAATTACCATATTCAGTACTTGATGGTATTTAAAGAATACCATTTTACTACCATTGTACATGGTCAATACATGGTACATTATATTTTTCTCCATAAAACCATAAAGAAAAAAAAAAAAGCATAGTACCATTGTGCTTTTTTGTGAATTTAGTTCATTTTCATAGACAGAAACAAATCAAACACTGTTTTGTGTTTGTGGTTAAAGGGTTAGTTTACAATAAAATGAAAATTCTGTCATTAATTACTCACCATTATGTTGTTTAAAACCCGTAAGACTTTCGTTCATTTTTGCAACACAAATGAAGATCTTTTTGATCAAATCTGAGAACTTTCTATCCCTCTGTTGACAGCTACGTAACTAACACTTCGACACTTCACAAGTCAATAAAGAGATCGTAAAACTAATTGAGTGAATTGAAAACAAACTAATGAATTGAGTGGTTTAGTCCAAATTTTGTGAAGAATCTCGATCGTTTTATATGATGAACATATTTAATTTAGGTTTTTATTCACATATAAACTTTGATCAGCGAACACAAATAGAAGCTTAACCGAACCTGCTTGATGCGCAAGAACAAACCTCACTGGTTCCTGCAGAAACTTAAATGTGCTGCGTAACACAAGAACGAACCTCATTGGTTTTTGCAGAAGCTCAAACGTGCTGCGTAACACGAGAATCAACCTCATTGGCTCTTGTGGAAGCACAAACGTGCTGTGTAACACGAGAATCAATTTCATTGGTTCTTGCAGAAGCTCAAACATGATGCATAACACAGTTGAATGAAATTCATTGGTTCTTGCAGAAGCTCAACCGTGATGCGTAACACATGAGAATGAACTTCACTGGTTCTTGCAGATGCTCAACCGTGATGCGTAACACATGAGAATGAACTTCACTGGTTCTTGCAGAAGCTCAACCGTGATGCGTAACACATGAGAATGAACTTCACTGGTTCTTGCAGAAGCTCAACCGTGATGCGTAACACATGAGAATGAACTTCACTGGTTCTTGCAGAAGCTCAACCGTGATGCGTAACACATGAGAATGAACTTCACTGGTTCTTGCAGAAGCTCAACCGTGATGCGTAACACATGAGAATGAACTTCATTGGTTCTTGCAGAAGCTCAATCGTGATGCGTAACACATGAGAATGAACTTCACTGGTTCTTGCAGAAGCTCAACCGTGATGCGTAACACATGAGAATGAACTTCATTGGTTCTTGCAGAAGCTCAATCGTGATGCGTAACACATGAGAATGAACTTCATTGGTTCTTGCAGAAGCTCAAACGTGTGGCGTAACACCAGAATCAACCTCACTGGTTCTTGTGGAAGCTCAAACGTGATGCATAACATGAGAATGAACCTCATTGGTTCTTGCAGAAGCTCAAACGTGCTGCGTAACACGAGAATGAACCTCATTGGTTCTTGCAGAAGCTCAAACGTACTGCGTAACACACGATAATTAACCTCATTGGTTCTTGCAGAAGCTCAAACGTGCTGCGGATCACAAGAATGAACCTCATTGCTTCCTTTCTCTTTTGAAATGATGATTTGTTTTACAATCTTTTTATTAACTTTTTGAAGTGTCAAAGTGCTTTCATCAAAAATATCTTGATTTGTGTTCCAAAGGTGCACAAAAGTCTTACATGTTTTGTAGCAACATGAGGGTGAGTAATTAATGACAGAATTTTCATTTTTGGGTGAACTAATCCTTTAAATGATATATCAAATTTAACAAGAATGTTTACTCGAATCAAAGCATTTATTCTATGTTTACAGTATTTTTGTGCTTAGTGGAAAACCTCCAACAACAGAGCCAACAAACCCCTTTACATTTATCATAGTGTAACCCATACCACCACTCCATCATGATTTTGATCATGCATATTAAATTTTACACTCAAACTGCATTAGCCATTAGTTTCTTCCTGTTCTAAACCACAAACAAACTGTCATTGACATTATTTGACCAGATCATTTGCCATTGCCTGATAACAACTCACTCTTGGCCAACAACACAATCAATGATTCAATATCTAATTATGTTCTCCAACAAACATTTTTTGTTTACCTTTAGTCTTGTATGCATTGATCAAAACAGCTGACTTGATTGTGGAAAATCATTACGATTGAACCAAAGCCATTTCACATCACCATTTGCTCCATGCAGGTTGCATGCTGCCATTTTTTTTCTCTACAGTTTACTGAGCATTTCCTCTCTGGCTGTTTCTTTATCTAGTGGAGCAGCTTCCCACAATTACAGAGAAGTCACCAGCCTCTCTGATCGCCTTCCCTTTCGAAGAGAGCTTCCCCATGAAGTGTGAGGCAACAGGAAACCCTGGACCGGAGTAAGTCTTATATACACACATTCACAACCGTTCAAAAGCTTGAACTCAGTGAGATTATTTAAATGTTTTTGAAAGAAGTCTTTGTAACACTTTAGTATAATGGGCCGTCATTGATAGGTAACTATGCAGGACAAATGAGTAGTGCTACATTAACACTTCAGCTACTACTAACTAATATGAAAACAAGCTTAAAGGGATAGTTCACCCAAAAATGTCCATATTTAAAACTTTATAAAGTAAATTATCTAGCTTCCGCCAGACCACCTTCTGTTTTCAATTTATGAAGAAAGTGTTACTGACGCGACATAGCACGTAGTGTAAGCATTTTGAACTGAAAGAGGCATTACACTTTCTTTGCCAAGTTGATTACGGAAGGCGGTCTGGCGGAAGCTAGATATTTTTACTTTATAAAGTTTTAAATATGGATATTTTTCTTAAACAAACCCATCGATTCGCTTCAGAAAGTGTTTATTAACCCCTTGGAGTGGTATGGATTACTTTTTGGGCTTCAAATTTTGGGCTCCCATTCACTGTCATTATAAAGCTTGGATTAGCCAGTACATTATTTAATATAACTCTGACTGTATTCGTCTGAAAGAAGAATGTCATATACACCTAGGATGGCTTGAGGGCGAGTAAATCATGGGCTAATTTTCATTTTTGGGTGAACTATCCCTTTTTCTAATCAGTAAGTACTATCAAATTTAGGACTGAGTTAGTTCCTTATTAGGTAATCAATAATTACTGAATGAGATTAGCCTTATTAAAAACTAGCAACTAACTATGACAAATTATAAAGAATTACCAATTAATTACTAATCATAACATTATCGTGTGTCTGAGACGTAATCAGTAATCTTTTTTACCAATTAGTGTTAGTCACTCTGCAGGAACTACTAATGATCTGGACCATTATTTTAAAATAATGGTTCAAATCACTAGCAGTTCTTGAACAGAGACCCTTTCATACACCCGGCGCAATGCAACGCCAGGCACGACGCACATGTTTTTTGCTAGTTTCAGCCTGACGCTGTTATCATTTTCACGTCCCGCGCCACCTTGTTAAAATAGCAAATGCACTTGTGCCCATCTTTTTGCCCATGGGCGTGCTTGTTTGAAAATGAGATGTGTTCAGGCGCATTGCTAGCATGTTGCTATTTTGAGACAACTGAAAACAGCTGCACCATTGACCAACAAAAACCTGATCTAAAGTCAATAGTGCAGTATTCTTTGTGTTATTTAAACGGCATGTTAATAATATGCGCCTATAGGCGGGTGCACAACGTGCGTACACTCTGCTTATAACACACACAGGGACGCGCAGCTGCACACAAACATGCCAAATATTACAAAATAAAAGGATTCCTCTCTGGAGAAGCGTTTAGTCTTTCCGCTCGCAAATTCTGCCATGTAAATAGTGAATCTGCCATGGTGCAAGCACAACTGGCTTTTAAAGGGAATGGGAGATGAGACTCTGATTGGTTTACTGCACGTTACACCCAAAACAGACCTTTGACTCATTAAGAGACCGGGTAACTAGCAAAAGTGGATTCGGACACGCCCTAAGTGCACCTGCACCATGCGCTCAGAACGTTAAAATAGGGCTCAAGGTAACACTTGAGTAATTAGTTATGCATTTTATGACAAAAAACAGAAAATTTCTCACATCTCAGACACGTTGAAGTTGTGATTAGTAATTAGTTAATAATTGTTTATAATTTGTCATAATTATTAGTTCTTAATGAGGCCAATCTCATTCAGTAATTATTGATTATCTAATAACGAACTCTCTCAGTCCTAAATTTGATATTACTTGCTGATTAGTTAACCTTGTTTCCCTTATTAGTTAATGTAGCACTACTCATTTGTTACCTATTAATGACGGACCATTATTGTAGTCTCTTGTTCTCACCAAGGATGCATTTGATAAAAATACATTAGAAACAGTAATATATGTAGTAAAATATTATTACAATTTAAAATAACCGTTGAACGATAAAATATTTTGATATTTTAAAATGTAATTTGTTCCTGTGATAGCAAAAGCTGAATTTTCAGCATCATTACCAGTCTTCAGAGTCACATGATCCTTCAGAATTAATTCTAATATGCTGATTTGGTGCTCAAGAAACATTTCTTATCATAGTTGATAATGGTTGTGCAGCTTAATATTTTTGTGAAAACTGTGATACTTTTCAGGATTTGTTGATGAATAGAAAGTTCTAAAAAATATAATTTATTTTAAATAGAAAGCTGTAACATTATAAATGTCTTTACTTTCACTTTAAATCGATTTAATGTGTCATTGCTGGAGGAAAAAAAAAATCAAAGGTTGTGAACAGTGGTGCTGTCAGCAAGTGTGCAGGAACAAACGAAAAAGATGAAGATTCAAAACACAGTTTAATAACCCATATAATAATACAAACGGGTAGCATAAACACACTAAATGCAAACCTGAGTGAAGGTGAGGAACTTATGCTGCCTTCACGTGCTATCGGAAATGTCCTAATTCCCACTGCAGAAATCATGATTACGAGCTTGTTGCATTCAAGTGCTTTGTTGTCAGAATGAACAGGATTCATGGAGGACACCAGGTTTATTCCTGCATATTTATTGGGAAAATCTTAAAGCCAAAATTATATTTAGTGTGTCATTCACTGACAGCCATATAAATATTTATAAGATATTCCACTTGCTGACGATTCTGGAATTCCAGTCAAATACAGGCTATTTTAACTAAAACAAACTAATAAATCATACCAGTCACTGCAGTTGTTCACACCATCTCGGGAATTTGGGTATCAGTATTATTCCCGAACTTTCCAATGGTAACCAAGACATCAGAGGGCATTCATGTGCAGTTTTTACCTAGGAAACTCGTATTTACAATAATTAAGATAACGTAAAGGCAGCATTAAATACACATGGTGATGAACTAAATGACAAACAGCTGTGATGATTATTAGTGTCCATGGGAACAGAAGATTGGCAGGAAACGAAGTCAAAGAAACATGTGACTGATGAAAACAAACTGTCTATGACAGTGAAACTAAAGATGAATGAGTCCAGATAACGGTGACAGGTGCCTTACCTTAGGGAGACCAGATGAAGATTGGAGGTTTGTTTTTAGCGGCAGTCCCTTTTTTCAGCATCAATCTGATTATAAAAATTGTATTACTTGAGTACAAAAGTTACAAAACTAGACCAGAGATGGATGGAACGACCTTCAGGAACGACCGCAAGAGCATCATCATGGTGCTCACATGCTGGTTGATCAACATCATCAGCTATGTTTGCGGGATGAACAGTGCAGCTGTGCCAGATCAGCACCAAACCCGCATGGACATTCAGCAGGGTAGCTAGATCATGGGTACCATGATAACAGCTCACAATATACGCAAAAACAACATCAGAAACACCCCACTGACATTTCAAAGCCTCGTCTGAGTATTTGATGTCATTTCAAATTTGAAAAACTGAATGTGGAAATCCTCTTTGCATCCTTGTTGTTGCCATATTTCAAAGGATGCACACTGAGTGGTGTAATTTCATTTAATCACTGATCTTCTCTGTTTTTCAGATTCAGGTGGACAAAGAATGGTCAAGACTTTGATCCGTACCAGGACTCCAGATTGATAACATTAGATGATTCCGGAACATTCATCATTCCCAATAATGGGAATCTCACAGAATTCCAGGGCAATTACCGCTGCTTTGCGACCAACAAGTTAGGAACGGCCATGTCGGAAGAGATTGAATTCATTGTTCCCAGTGAGTAATGTACAACTTTGTGCTGTATGCTCTGTAACGACTCTTTCGGAATGATTTAGAATGAAACAACCGCTCTGGTCCATAGTGGGATATCCATTTTACAAACCCTGGAGCTTTTCTTTTCCTTTCATCACAGTGCATTATGGACCATGAGGAGAGGGCTGATGAAAAATGACTTTTCTCCTCTCTCTCCATCATTTTTCGACGTAACATTTCTCATTGTGTTCTGAAATACACCACATAAATCTTCAAAGATGTAACCAGGCCAAAGAGTCATCAGTTACCAAACAAAACCGTTTTTCAGTCACTCATTCAGCTGGCACATATAGTTTCAACAGCAGAATGATGTGTTATTGGCAGGTTTTTGGACTAAATTTGGGAAATTGGAATGAATAATCTCTTTCTGGAATGCCTTAGGGGAGAAAGTCTGCCTTATACTGCCACCTAATGGTGATTTCATTTGTAAAATGGTATGTAATGGTATATATGGATTCATTTTGCTTGTTACTCTCTGCAGATGTTCCGAAGTTCCCTAAAGAGATCATTGATCCGATTGAGGTTATGGAAGGTCAGTCAGTCATTCTGGAGTGTGACCCACCTAAAGGAATCCCCCCACTGCAAATCTACTGGATGACAATAGGTAAGTTCTGGTCATTTAGGTTAAATTATTCTAAGGCACATCCACATTCAGCTCACAGTGCATTTAGCGATCATCTGATGAATACTGCATATAGTTAAAATGATCGGCTGGCTTCAACTTCCCAGTCGAACAATTAAAAAATTTAAACTGACTTGGAACTACCTGTGCATTAAAAGGCTTTATTTTACACCTCAGGCTTTATTTTGCATCAGAATGGAGTATTCAGACAGACCGTGGTATAATATTGAAATAATTTTTACTTTTGGACAAACAAAAATGTGTAATAGTGGAAAATCTGGCTATGCGAAGCTAAACTTTATTTTAAAAACTGTATTCTACATATACTATATATGATATTATTATTTAAAATGTAACATTTTTGTAATCATATTATGTAGCTGTTCTTGGAGTCAATTGTTTTATTTATGATAAGGCAATTAAACATGCCAAATTGTGTGGACATAATTTTTGGAACACATGAAAAACAAGATATAACCAACAAAATATTAATAACTGATTATGTTGTAGTCAGTGTATGCTTTATCTTGTGAGCATTTTGTTGTTGTTTTTGCATAAATAAAACCTGCAGTTTTTCTGCAGTTTCTTTGTTAGATATTTGGGACAAAACATGTCAAAAACATGTTCCTCGTATTTTGATGGTTCAATTGAAATTGTAGGGTCATTAAAAACAGTTATCCCCTCTGGATATCACTTTTGACCTCTACTGTTTATGTTCATTAAAGTAAATCATTCTTACTGAGCTAAAAGTATTTGAGCCTCAATAAATGCTTTTTTTTTCTCCTTTTCTGTGAAACATCACAGGTCTACAGCACATCGAGCAGGATGAAAGAGTATCAGTGGGTCTGAATGGGAACCTGTACTTCTCAAACGCCATTGAGACGGACAGCCGCAGAGACTACTGCTGCTTTGCTGCCTTCCCGCGCATTCGAACTATCGTCCAGAAAAACGCCATGTCTGTCGTGGTCAAAAGCAGTATGTTAAAATACACATTTTTAAGAGTTTGATTGCGTAATGTGGTCATTTCTTTACATGACCAGCACTGTTTTATACATGCCAGCCATGTGCATCTAATATACATCGCCAGTGTCGCATGTAGTCAATCTCCAAACGTTTGCTGGACCTCAGCAAATCAGCTTAGTAGATATTGATACTTCCTGTGATGACTTGTTGGTGTGTTTCACATCCATATTATCTATCGTTTTAGTTGTTTTTGCATTCTTTAGTTATTTTTATTTGTCTCCATTTCTTCATCCAAGACAAGTTAATGAAGGACTCAGTCTCTGGTAGCGGCAGAGGTTATGGTGAGTGACATTCATTAGAGATGCTACATGGGCGTAGAGCAGCTCCTTTGTTTTTAATTAGTTTTGATTAATTATCTCATTCCATGTCACATCATACTTGCTTACTCTTTAGCCTAGATTTGCAAATCTCAAAGGTTTTGTTTGATCAACTGATGGAAATAATTCATAGGTTCATTCATAACCTATTCTCTGTACTGGATCACAAGTGTATTATTGTTTGTATGTTAAAATACTTCCTTGAATTATTCATTAATGTAAAACAGTTGCAGTTCTGTTTGCTGATACTTGGGCTGCAGAAATTAAAGGATTTAAATCAATTATATTATATTTATCTGTTATATAATCTTTTCACTGTTATAAAGCAAACTCTCTGTTGGAGAGGAAGCCCCGTCTACTGACGCCCACAGGAATGGAGTCACATACATATCTGGTGAAAGGCGAAGATCTTCAGTTGGAGTGTATTGCAGAGGGCTTGTAAGTGTCATTGTCTAATTCACTTTATTAATTCAGTTGATTTGTACATCTAATTAAGAGCATGGCATTTGTTTCAATTATACCACTTGAAATGCATTTGAAATCAAGTGGGAATGCTTAAATGTCGATTATTTTATAAAAAAATTTAATTAAGTATTTATACTAAATTTATTGCAATTATAATTAATTTAGATGGATGCATCAAAATACTGATATCTATCTATCTATCTATCTATCTATCTATCTATCTATATCTATCTATCTATCTATCTATCTATCTATCTATCTATCTATCTATCTATCTATCTATCTATCTATCTATCTATCTATCTATCTATCTATCTATCTATCTATTATTATTATTATTACCCAGCTAACAGGTTTGGCTTACCCTATGGCTAGGTTATTTCAAAGTTATCAACAAACGTTTTCCTCATATACATTAATAGAATGTTCATTCAAGGTTTTACTAGCTCAAAATATTTTTATTTATATATCATTACAGAGAACATTCAAAATTGATGTTCCCATAAATGGAACATTCCAAAGAGAGATCATTTAAAAACGGACGTTTTGAATGTTCAGAAAATTCAAAAATAATGTTTTCATAACTTAAAGGTGCACTATGTAACTTTTCCGTTCGCTAGAGGTCGCCTATTCAAAACAAAGGCGTAGTTTGATGACGCCAAGTTTGAGTGCAGAAGCTTGGGACATGTGGTCTTCACCTCACAGCCGGTGGAAAAGAATCGGGATAGGACTCCATGTTCATGGATGCGATTATTAACGTTACTGTAGTATGAAGCAGAGCAGGGCCGAGTGTTGTGAGAGCTGAGCAAGGCTGCTGGAGCGATTTTTAATAAGATGAACGCAACACACGCCTCGCGAACAGCGGGACTTTTATTATTATTCTGCAAAATAAAACCGGAAACCGAGGGTAACGCAGATATGACGCAACTGACAGGCGACTCCCTCACGCGTCCCGATTCCTTGGTTAAGATAGCAATTTTCTCACAATTTACAGATAGTTGGAAACATTCGGGATATTGTAAGTATTCAATTGAACAACATATATAACACTGGCCTAGTGGTTTTTGGAAATTTTACTGAAATTTTTTTTACATAGTGCACCTTTAATGGGAACATTAGCATAACATCCATGGAGCATATTTGTGTTAGCTGTATAGACTCTATAAAAATGATTGCTAGCTCATCGCTACCATCTGTCTTTCAGCCCCACACCAAAAGTGGAGTGGGTTAAAATAGGCTTCCACAAGCTTCCAGAAAGGGCCGGGGTGGAGAGTCATGGGAAGTTGCTTACCATAGAGATGGTGAATGAGGAGGATGAAGGGAAATATATGTGCAAAGCCAAAAATCCCCATGGAGAGGTTGTGCATTATTTTCATGTTACAGTAGAGGGTGAGTCACATTATTTAATCTCATAATATAACCACAGTAAATGTGCCAGTGTGGCTTTATAAATGATTTCATATCATGAATGCATGAGTAGTCACTCCTAGTGGTAAAAGAGCACCATCTTCTGTCCAAAGACAAAAAGTGCTTGCAGGACTGATTCAGTACTATAAAAAGAGTCCTACTATAATTAGGCTGTCATAACAGATTACTGTTAATAATTGAGTATTTCTAATAAGTTTATATTTTGTTTTATATATATTTTGATCATGTATACTGTCTATTTATTTAATACCCTGACCTTAGTCAGGGTAGACGCCATATTGAATAAAAATGACACTGTGAGGGACAGATATATAATTAATTGTATATTTTCAAGCAGCAGGCATGGTCAGGGCACACACACACACACACACACACACACACACACACACACACACACACACACACACACACACACACACACCATCTTCACCTTTAACAGCTGTTTGTGTTCAAACAACAATGACTTTTCATGTCATGTGTGATAATACGTTGTTTTACATGACTCTATTCTCTTGCATGAACAGAGCCTCCTGAGTTTGAGATTGAACCTCAAAGCCAATTGGGGACGATTGGAGCAGATGTGGTGATCAAGTGTGTCGTGAAAGGAAATCCTCAACCTAGGGTTGTATGGAGAGTCAATGGCCGACCGTTGAACGGTAAACATTCCTATTTCCTGTTTCAAATTACTGAACAACCATCCTTTAACAAAATACAATTTAGATCATATTGATTCAAAATGATTGTGCCTACTGACTTCAGACATTTGATTTTGATAGATGGGATTATAATTTATAACATGTAAATGTGTGACTCAAAGCGGCGATTATAACTTTGTTAATGACCTGTCAAGCATTGTGTGATGCAACAATGTTTGTTAATGAAAATGAAGTGTCAACAATTTTTCTGTGTGTTAATGGGTGCATGGAACATATTTAATCAATTTAATATTGTTTAATATTTGATCATTTTCATATATACTGTTATACACTGTTTTAACAAACCCACATTTTCTATTTCAGAAGTCCCAGCATCCAACAGGAAAATCTTGAAAGATGGCACCATTTTCATCCATAACGCAAACCCAGAAAACAGCGCTGTCTACCAGTGTGAGGCTTCAAACAGACACGGCGCCATCCTAGCCAATGCCAACATCATGATTATGAGTAAGTAAACTGTACTCAGCTGTGCGGTATATTAAATGCATTTTCATTCAAATTAAGTATGATGTCTTCCCATTTTGAGATGAACTATGATCTAATACTGTGATCAGTGGCGTGCACAGACCTCCGCTGGAGCAGGGGTAACATCATGTTTCGGGCGGCACTGCAATACGACCGAAAGGATACTTTACTATTAGCGATTAACAGGGCAGGGGTGCAAGCCCTGTAGAAGCAACAGAAATGTTCCCAATGTGAATAGAAAGAATCTCTAGCCTGTCTTTATACCACATCAATTACATAAACTTTATTTGTGAAACTTTATTTATAAATTATAAAATATAATTTATTAGACATAAAACCTGATGGAGTTGATGTCTGACAGAGTTGACAAAATGTTAACCACAATTTGTACAGTGGAGCAATTTAGTTTTTTTCCTCAGTTTTTTCCTCAACATTTGATATGTTTTTCCTTCATAAACATATAAAGAATGCCAAGATTTATCCCACAACTATTCCAGAACTGTAACAGAAACTATTACACCGAGACGACGGAGTTGATATCTTAAAACTGTGACTGCAGAGACTTCAGCATTGTTTGTATAAAATATAAAATATAACACTTTCAGGACTATGTGTCCTACTGTGAGATCCACAATGAGCAGGAAATAGGAAAGGGGCTCTCAGAGTTAAAGATGACCATGACATTGCCTGATTTTTTCAGAATTATAAAAATCCAGGCGCAGTTGATGCAAAATGAGGCCACACCTTTGATAGGCACTTTTCATGGGAAATATAATTCAACATTTACTTTTTGGATTGTTTGATATATTACAGATTTCTTCCCTTCAATTTAAGTGTACATTTTTTAGTTTGTTGAATTTTAAACACATTGTTTGGCAGTTTTACACTGTGACCTCATTCTGAGGACGTTAAATTGCATATATTTCCCAAGTATAGAGCATGTATTTAAAATAATAATAATGAAATTATTTAAAAATAAAAGCAATGAATGTCCTGAGTATCCAGATTTCTTTTTAAGTATCTTTATTTTGATTAATTTCATTATTTTTAACATAAAGAGGACTTTTTGTGTAGGACATGTTTTGTCCCTTGTCTGAAGAATCAGTGAGATAATATATAAAATTTCGGACTATTATTTATACATATGTCAGGCTTTAGTTTACAGTGTTCAATGCAGTTCAGAGTACAGCAAAACATTTTAAGCACGGTCTCCACCCAGTTAGGAGAGACCAATCCAGAAGTGCCTTCTATGGGATATTCATGGTTTCATTCAGTCTTGGCCAAAAATCTAAAATCTCTGTTGCCTGGCTGTGAACAAGCATCTGTTTTTTTTGTTGTTGGTGTGGACAGGGCCATAAGCAGAGGTGTGATATGGACAGTGGACGGCCCTCTGGCTTGTTCAGAGAGCGAAAGGTCCTCATGATAGCACACAGGCTTTAGGGCGGAGCTGTTCTGTCGGTTCTGATCTCCAGACACACTCTCCCTCAGGCAGCCAGATGCTTTTATGTGCGAACAATTTCGCCGTCCTCCATTCATATTCAGTTGCTCTAACCAAAGCATGTGTTGCTTTCATCTGAGCGATAAAATAAGCTGCTAAGGATCCTTACTTTTAAAACAAAATATGAAAAGGAAAAATTAAATTAAACAAAGAAGAAAGATTAAAAACATAAATCTCAACTCTCTCTATATAACCCTTACCTCCCCTGATAGAACAGGAAGCTGCTTTTCCAAAGACAGGGACTTTTTTTTTTACTTAACTGATAACAACGTGCATCACAAGACAAGAGATAAAGAGACTAATCCAATCATGTTTTGTCGTGTTTAATGGTGCAACGCTGATAACTCTCTCCCCAGACATCCAGCCCCTGATCTTAACAGAGAATAATCTGCAATATATGGCAGTGGAGGGGAAAGGTGTGGTCATGCACTGTAAGGTCTTCAGCTCGCCAACCGCCAGTATTACGTGGTGAGTAGAGCCTGCGGAAATATTTGTACAGGCCAGCAGAGGGCAGCACAGCTCTGGAGGTTTACCGCTGCAGTAATAGTGTCTTGTATGTGGTTTTGCACTGGTGGAGCAGTTTACTCAAGGGTGGAGCCCTCAGGCTGTGTTCAGCACTGTGATAATGAGGTAAACTACTCATGTGGATCTGTAAGTATGCTACTGTTAAGTTAAAGCAATAACAGTAACAGCAGAAGTGTTGACTGTGGTGACACATAAGAGAAAGCAAAGTGGAATTTTCAGCAGCCATTACTTCATCCTGTCATGATCCTTCGGAAATCATTCTAATATGCTGATTTGCTGCTCAAGATACATTTCTTATTATTATCAATTTTGAAAACAACATGTGCTGCTTAATATTTTTTCAGGATCATTTGATGAATAGAAAGTCAAAAAGTACAGCATTTATTTGGAATAGAAATCTTTTTTAAACATTATTGATGTCTTTACTGTCATTTTGATACATTTTATGCATCCTTGCCAAATAAAAGTGTTGATTCCTTTAAAATAAATTGGAAATCTTACAGAATTGCACAATAATGTCCTTAACTTATAAATGTCATTATACCATATGACATAATAACATAACCGCTATGATTTTGTCCATAACATGACAAGCATGATAAAGCATAAACTTAATTATACTAAAATACAAGTTTTTTTTCTTCAGTGAAAGCATGATAATTTAATTTCAATTGAATTGAGAGTTTTGAAAATTTCAAAATTTAAAGGAGTAATTCACTTTAAAATGAAAATTACCCCAAGACTTACTCACCTCAAGCCATCCTAGGTGTATATGACATTCTTCTTTCTGATGAACACAGAGTTATATTAATAAATATCCTGACGCTTCCAAGCTTTATAATGGCAGTGAATGGGGTCCATGAGTTTGAAGCTCAAAAAAGTGTAACGAAGAAAGTGTAACACCTCTCGCATTTCAAAATGCTTGCGCACGTCCGACATCACTATTTTTTTTCGTAAGTTGAATACGGAAGGTGGTCTGGCGGAGGCTAGATATTTTACTTTCTAACATGTTAAATATTTTTTATATTTTTCTTACACAAACCTTTTTTTATTTTTCTTCTGATTTGCTTCAGAAGGCCTTTATTATTAATCTTTACATTTATGATGATTGGATGCACTTTTTTGAGCTTCAAACTCATGGGTCCTGTTCAGTGCCATTATAATGCTTGGAAGCTTTAGAATATTTATTAGTATAACTCTGATTGTATTCGTCTGAAAGAAGAATGTCATATACACCTAGGATGGCTTGAGGGTGAGTAAATCATGGGCTAATTTTCATTTTAAAGTGAACTAATCCTTTAAGTACAGTTAAAATGTAATGGTGATTAATTGGGGCATGCACATTTTTTAAATAAAATGTATGTTTTATTTTAAAAGTTCTATTCCTTACAGTTATATCTATCAAATAATGTGTCTAAGTTCTGTATCCTATTTTTAATTAAGTAATGGGAACACCATTGTGCACACAATTGGTGCTGTTTCCTGAGAATGACCCAGTTGGTGTATGATTACACAGGAGCAAAGCTGACAGTGCCAATGCAGTGGAAGGAGAAAGGTTTTCTGTTCATAAGAATGGTTCACTGGAGATCCACAAAGTGATGAAAGAGGACATGGGGGAGTATTCTTGCTTTGCTCAAAATACCGAGGGCAAAGTTGCCATTGCTGCAACACTTGAAGTCAAAGGCAAGAGAAATAGTTTACTAGATTCAGAAAATTAATCAATTTAGTTCATCCATATAATACAAAATGACTTTTGTTTTCTTTGTCAGATCCCACCAGAATAGTCGATCCTCCGCACGATTTGCGTGTTATAGTTGGAACCACTATCCAGTTTTCATGCCAGGCAGAGTTTGATCCTACCTTCGGTGATGACTTTGAGATCCTTTGGAAAAAAGATGGCATGACCCTCAACAGCAGCGAGAACGCACGGTGAGATATACAACAGGATGTCATTCTTTTACAGTAGTGAATGTCAGAGCTGTCTAATCAGTGCTGGTGTCTATAGATATGTCCTGGACGATGGAGTGCTGGAGATCATTAATGTGAGCTTTGGAGACCAGGGCTTATACATCTGTGTGGCCAGAACACCGGTCGACCAAGACATTGCGTTTGCGCAGCTCTCAGTTGTGGGTGAGTTATGTGTTTTTAGTCTTTACGGTTTAGGAAAATAAAGATAGACAGAAGGTTTGAGGGATGAAATGGGTTCAGCACATGGCACAGGGGGGATTTGGCTACCCGCTGTTTCACAACTGGAATTATACCCTTAATAAGACAGCACCACAAACAGAAGTATTTGTAAAAATGAACTAGCTGGAGACACGACCTGGCATGTTTGAAACCAGCTGGAGTCATTTCACAGGCCCACCCTCCCTCCTCTCCCTATCATTTCCTTCTTTTCTTCTACTGTCCCTAAGATATCTATAAAATGGCAACAAAAACAAAAAAAACAACAGTATAACGTAATGAATCTGATTGAAATCGAGATGCTTAATCGATTGACAGCCCTAAATAAAATTTGTTGTTTTCTTTAGATGTTCCTGATCCACCAGAGGATGTGATCCTGTCTGAACATAATGGCAGAAGTGTGAAAGTACAGTGGATTCCAGGAGATGACCATAACAGCTCCATTACTGGTAACATGCTCTTAACACCCATATTTCCTGTATATCACTACTTGGGAAACACTGAATACTGATACTCATCAACTTGTCAGGCAGAATAGTATTCAGTTAGTTTGGTCAGTGTTTACCTTATGTAAATTACCTTATGTAAATTACTCCACATATGCAAATTACACTACCGTTAAAAAGGTTTTTTGGTAACACTTTAGTATGGGGAACACAATAACAATTAACTACGACTTTTGCCTCAATAAACTCATTTACTGCTTAATAATAGTCAGTAGGGTAGATTTTGTAGTGTTTAAGTTTAGGTATTGGGTAGGATTAAGGGATGTAGAATAAGGTCATGCAGAATAAGGCATTAATATGTGCTTTATAAGTACTAATAAACAGCCAATATCCTAGAAATATGCATGCTAATAAGCACCTAGTTAATAGCGAGAATTGAACCCTAAAATAAAGTGTTACTGATTTTTGTCAAATGTCATTTATTCTTGACAAACCTGAATTTTCAGCTTCATTACTCCAGTTTTCATTCTATATGCTGATTTGGTGCTCAAGAAACATTTCTTCTTATTATTATTTTACATTATTATTTGTAGGATTCTTTGAATGGAAAGCCCAAAAGAACAGCATTTATTTGAAATAGAAATCTTTTGTAACATTATAAATTACTTTTAGTGTCACTTTTGATTAATGCTGAATAAAAATATTAATTTAGTAAAAAAAAAAAAAAAAGCAATATAGCTTACTGTTATATGTACATATATTTGGGTATTACAAAATATTATACAAAATGAATGTCGCACCAGCTACACTGGAATGCAGTTTGTGGACAGATGAATGTTTGCTCATGCACTGTAAAAGAGTGGAAACATGCAGTTGTTACCTCAAGGGGATGTTTTCTACCTGATTTAACCTTTACAAACTATTTTCTTTGGTGTAGTCAGGTTGAGTCATTCAATTTAGAGAAAATCCTGAGTAAAACCGGTTAATTTATATTTTTGTAACATTATTATATATTTCAGGTTTAACAAAAGATGCATTGTGGTCTATGTGTTGACAGTTGGACTTTTAAACTTTATGCAGAGTTCGTTATAGAGTTTGAGGAAAGCCAACATGAGCCGGGCAGCTGGAGGGAGATGACAAAAGTACCAGGACACCATGTTTCCGCTCTGCTGAAGCTTCACGGACATGTGGACTACCGCTTTAGAGTCTCCGCCATCAATGAGGTCGGAAGAGGTTTGCCAAGCCAGGCCACTGAAAGATACAAAACTCCAGCATCAGGTATCTATAAGCTCTCTTACTGTTTCTCCTAACCACGTCGCCTCCACAGATAACAGTGAGGCCAACTTTATCGCCCTACTGAACTTTAAAACATTCCAACTTGTGAGATAATTGATTTTCCCTGTCGTTTAAGCTCCAGTCTATAAAGTGCATATTTCACAGGCCATTTTTCCACTAACAATTTCACCTCCAACAAAATCCATATTTCTGCTCTTTCCAAAGCACCCGACAAGAACCCAGAAAATATCAAGATCGAAGGTCATTTGCCACATGAAATGGATATCAACTGGGAGGTACGATGCTAAATGTTCAATTCCAATAGTCTTCAAGAATATCTAAGGTTCAAAGCACTGGAAGGGGTGCACAGATAAAGAAGTGCTCTCAAAAACAGAATTTCATTTAGTTCTCAGAGGGGGAGAGCAAACTAACAGTGTCAGTTGTTAGGTTCCAATTATCGATAAGCGTATTCCCCAAGATAGGAGTTTTTGCATAGAAAAACACGGATATCTCCATCGCCGTGCTGTTTGGAAAGTTACAAAGCTCTGCTGAAATGGATCTCTCTGGACACAGGTTCCCATCAAAAGGAGCCCAGAGTGAGTCTTTGATTAAAAAGTAATAGGAGCAGGATACATAAATTCAGATTTTCACATAAAGGTGAATCTCTTTTACAGTTTCTGGGCTATTACTTGGCTGCCTTTTCATGCTAATACACCTGTACTTTTGCAGAATTATGAGGATTTTCATTGTTAATGGTGGACTTTAATGAGTATTTGCGTTTTATTCTCTCTTTTGCTGCAGGACGATTGTAAAAGGAGAGTTAACTGTTGTATCTCGAGGGCTGTGTTAATAAAAGTCAATTGTTACATTATTTGACATCAATATAAATTGCTAAAAATGAACCAGGTCTATCAGCAGTTTACCAGAAAAATAGACCCTTATCATGGGGAAAAAAGAGATTATATAATTAATGGATTATATACTCTAATTATAACTATAAAACAGTCCCCACAAATGGTTGTACAGGCAACAGCAGAAAAATACAAAAGTATATATACACTACAGTCCAAACGACTGAAAGATTTTTTTTTTTTTGAAAGAAATTCATAATTTTATTCAATAAGGATACAATAAAGATACACTATCAGTTTGATAAACTGATCAAAAGTGACACTAAAAGCACTGTTTTTATTTCAAGTAAATTAACTTTCTATTATAACTTTCTAAGGAATCCTGAAAAAATGTATCACTGTGTATCACAATTGTTTCCTCAAAAATATTAAACTGTTTTAAACATTGATAATAATTGAGCACAAAATATGTATAATAGAAAGATTTCTGAAGGATCATGTGACATTGAAAACTGGAATTTAGCTTTGTCGTCACAGGAATAAATTACATTTTAACATTTTTCAAATAGTAAACAGTTGTAATAATATTTCACAATATTACTGCTTTTACTTTTTGTCCAAATAAATGCAGCCTCGGTGAGCATAAGAGACTTCTTTCAAAAACATTTTAAAAACCGTAATGACCCCACGGTAGTGTACAGTATATCAGATTTCTCATCAGAATTTGAATCGATCAGGTTATTTCAAAAACATAAAGAAAACAAAGCATGAATATGCAGCTCTATTCAGGGATGACTAGTTAACTTGCTACGAACAACCTTCAAATTCTCATTATATCAACTTGGACTAATTAATAAGGAAAAGTTCACCCTTATTCCTGGAAGAAGAGAAGAGCCATTCTGATTGTGAAGGTTGATGTCAGCCAATGTTTGCCTTTTTTGTGTGCTATACGATCATACGGTCAGCGAGCGAAAGTTCTATGAGCGCGCCCTCTGAGGCTGAGACAATAAAAAACAGCAAGTGTTTGGGCAACTAAATGCTATTTCCTTTGATCTATTGTTTCCCGCCAGCTAACCGTGCTTTTTCGTACTCTTGTCACAGCCATTGTCACCTATTGAACACAACGGGCCTGGTCTGGAGTACAAAGTAAGCTACAGAAGACAAGGCACAGAGGAGGACTGGATGGAGCACATGGTGAAGAGGCATTCGTTTGTGGTTAAAAACACCCCGACGTTCGTCCTTTATGAGATCAAAATTCAGGCCAAGAACCACGCGGGCTGGGGTCCGGAGCCCAAAATAATAACGGCATACTCAGGAGAGGACTGTAAGTAGGAGCTACCTCCATTGTGTCTGAGCTGTGGAGATGAGTGTGCATTCAAATAAGCCAATACCATTGACATTTCACTCACTGTCAAAGCATTGTGCATGTTTACCTTTGAGAGCATACAAAGTAAGTGAAGAATTTGAAAGACACATCTTATTTTTTTCTAACCTTTTCTTTGTCTGTAAGGGTCTTGTTACATTGCAAATAAGCAACGCCTGTAAACGGAAACACCCACTCCCCCCTAGCGAAAGTGCAATACATGTGTGACGAGAGTATCAACACACCTAGAGGGCAAAGAACACTGATGAAATACCATCTTGCCTTTACACAATATTCAAACAGCAGTGGTGATATGCCGATTTGTTTTGCCTTATTGAGGATATTAAATTGCACAAGGGGGAACGATTTCCTCACTCAGAGTCTTTGTAGACTAACAAATGAAATGTTATCATGGCTATGAGCTATTTACATTTGCAACCATAATTATTCTCTTGCCTTCAGTTTTCTTTTGGAGTTGCCCTCCCGATGTTATCTCAGGTCACTACGTCTCTGTGCAATAAAAAAATAGTTTAGTCCCCTTTTCGCTCTCAGTCTCCCGCTTTCTCGTTTCTGTCTTGTCTTAGCGCATGCTTGCCAGTGTTGGGAAGTAATTGATTTACTAGATTTACTCCCCAAATGAAAATAAGCAAATTAATGCTAAATTGCTGTTTTTGTGCATGCAGATGTCAAGCTGAGCAACCTGAAGGAATAAAAGTATGGTTCGTTCAAGTGAATCAGTTCATTTGGATGGTTCATGTAAATGACCAGATTAAAAAAAAATGAGTCACCGGTTTGAATCCCTGCATGGCGGAGTTGTATCTTTTTTAGATTCCTTAATGATTCGATTTTTGGAATTGTACTACACTGGTTACGCTTTTGATTGAACCAGTTCATTTGGGTCATTCATTCAGGAAACTGTACACTGATTGCTGACTACACTGTTTGAGCTACATGTTTCGGATTTACAAAACAACAACAACAAAAATGGCTTATACGAGTCATTTGTTCTGTAATTGGACAACACTGTATGCTGTTTTGTTTCATGCTGCAGATTTAAGAGCAGAAAATCATAGAATGTTTTATTAAAACAGTATGAAATTAAGCCTAATGACAGTCACATTTATGAAACCTACAAAGTACATACACATTATTTTTTCTAACAAAACATCAAAACAACATAAATATATACTCTACATTGTTTAAATGATGAATGTAATAAATACATTTTATTTGCTTGAACTTTCAGGTTTAGATGAAAAAGATTATAATTTTCATGCTGTAATGTTTCATCAATATGTGTGCATAATATTCAAGTTTATCAACAAAATTCAGTCCCAAAAGTGTGTGTGAGATATGAGAAAGAGGCTAAATATATTGTATAAGAATTTTTGATAGAAATCTAACTCAAGATTTAAAAAATAAATAAATAAATAAATAATAATAATAATAATAATAATAATAATAATAATAATAATAGTAACATTATGTTTAAAGCATTATTTGATACCAGGGTCAAAATGAACCAAAACACTTTTTACTTTTTTAACTTTTTTTACTTTTTTTATTTTTATTTTTATTTTTTACTTTTTATGGTTATAAAATGGACCCGAACTGTTTTTTTGTTTGTTTGTTTTTCTTTACATTCAAATGTTTTTAATGGTTATAAAATTTACCCAAAAGCTTTTTTTATTTTTTTTTATAAAAATATATTTTTCTATTACCAAAAAGTATGGTTTCCATACTAAAAAAACGTGCATTGCTTCACAAGTACTGTTAATACAGTGTGTCAAAATCTAATTCTTGAGTCCTAACCCTAATAGTTATTTATTTAAAAAAATATTGCTTTCATCAATGTAGTTAGCTCCTTTTTGTTGACTACCTTTTCAAAAGAATGCATTTTAATTTATCAGTAGCATAGCTTGGCAAGGTCCCATTATTGTTTCCCCAACACTGGTGTTTACTAGGATTTATTCCATTATAATCAAATCTTTTCCATTAGCGAGTGTCATATATGGTGTCTGTGAGTTTGTGAATGTGGAGTGTTGTTTATATAGATTACTTAGATTGTGTATGGTAAATAACTGTTGTGTTGGCAATTTGCAATGTGTTTGATAACGAAATGTAGTTACAAAGCATAAAAACAATATTATAGTCCATAACTCCACATAAACAACTATTACCCCCACCACAGTTTTTCCCATGATTACCCACAAAATTACACCACATTTCTTGGTCCTTATTTCGTGGATATAGCTGAATCTAATTCACTGACATTATCTTGATGTAGGAACAGTGTAATTTGAAGGCAGCTATATAGAGCTATTTGTAATATTTCATTTGCATGTTATTCCTCTGTAGTCCCCTCAGCACCTCCAGAGGATGTAGCCGTAGAAGTGATGAACAACACGATGGTGAAGGTCAGATGGGACCATGTTCACAAGGACAAACTCAATGGACATCTGGGGGGCTACAGGGTAATTCCGCACCAATGTGTCTTTTGCTTTTTAGCCATGGTTTAAAGGCCAATGACCCCCTTTTGTGACCTTGAAGCTCCTCTTGTTTCCCAGCAAGCTGTCAGAGCTATCCACATGTATTAATCCATGCTGTTTTTGACTTGTCAGTTGTACCTTCACTACCTACAGACTAATCTATCATCATGTATTTATAGGTAAGCTGGTGGAGGCTTCGCAGTCTGCTGGACTCAAAGAAAAAACACGGTGACAAACACACATCAACATTCTCAGGCGAGAGGAACCATGCGGTAGTCACAGGGCTTAGGCCTTTTTCAGAATACAGCCTCATTGTCATGGCCTTTAACAGTAGAGGAAACGGGCCTGGCAGTCATCCGGTCAGCTTCAAAACCCCTGAGGGAGGTGAGTGAGGAGAAGATGTGTGTGAATATTTGAGCTAAACATAAACTTGTAAATAGTTAGTTTACCTAAAAAGGGCATTGGTTCAGGTTTTTCATGTGACCGCTCATGTCACAGCAAGTTTTGAATATTAGAAATTCGGACTCACTTTATATTAGGTGGCCTTAACTATGTACTCACATTGAAATTAATTATTTGATACAATGCACTTATTGTGTATGTACATGTTTTTATATTGTACTTTTTAAAAATGACATGCATGTAATGACATTACATATGTAATTAATTTCTGTAGTTACATTTATAATTACATTACATTTATAATTACACTTTCCTTACACCTAACCCTACCCTTAAACTTACCCCTACCACCACACCTGTTTCTAACTTCACCCGTATGCACCTCAATATCAGCAAAAGTGTTTTGTAATACAATATAAACACAATAAGTACATTGTACTTATTTTCTGAGAAGTAAGTACATAGTATTAACTACCTAATATTACGTGGGACCAGAAATGTAAGCTGTAAGCCCTTTGATATAGGGAAGATGTCTTTCACAGAATAAATTATGTTGAAGAGTTTTGGAACAAACAAATGAATAACCTTCATATTTGCTGAATGAAAAACAGTACTATTAAATAAGTAAAATTTTAGGGGCTTATTCCAAATGTCTTTTACTCTAGAATGTCACTTGCTCACAAAATATGATGTGCTTTTTGTAGCATTTTGCTTTCGACAACTATTTGTAAGGTGTAGAAGTATTGCATCATTCCTTAATCACCAGAAAAACTGCCACAAATACACGATTCGTATCTTTCTCTGAGCCAGGTTACAGAACTTTTTTTTTCAATTCTCAGCCGATTTTCACATGTATTACGCAATTGTAAGCCTAATCCTGATTTCAAGGTTTGACAAAAAAATGCAAAAATGACCCAATGTTTTTTGCTACATAGATACAGCTGTGGGTGTTTTACTACATGATTTTGTGGGGGGGAAAGTGTTAGCAAGGTACAGGCAGATGAAGATCAGGATGTTTAAGTTCAAATGCAGAGTTTAATAGTAATCCAACAGGCTAATAACAGAAGGTAGTAGCAACACATTCACAAACGCTAACTCAAACTAGACTGGACAAACACTGAGGGAAGGTGAGGAACTTAAATACACATGGTGATGAACTAAATGACAAACAGCTTTGATGAAGATTAGTGACCGTGGAAACTGATGAGTGGCGGGAAACTCAAACAAAGGAACACGTGACTAATGAATACATACTAAAAGTAAATGAAAACAAAACTAAGGCTTTGTCCACACGAACAGTGTGGTGTGGTGTTGTCGTGTGGACAGTGAAACCGGAGATTTTGGATCGTTACGTCAAAACCGGAACTGGCAATAACCTTTTTTCCAGGCTTCTGATTGGCTAACATGGCTTTACATTTAGGGTTAGATTGCCACCTCTTGGTTTGGCATGCTCTTGACAGCTCTTCATAGCGTGTTTTTGTGATTTGTTTATGAAAATACCCGTGTTAGTGTGGACTAGGCCTTAGAACAAACACAACTGAATATGTGTAACAAAAAGCTTATTTGTAACTTATACACATTGAAATGATGTCAAAGAAACTCTTGACTTTTGCCATTTGGATAAGTGCATTACATATAAACATATACATATCATTTTTAAGAAAACAAAATGTATGTAATGGAAGTTTTTATTGATATTTTTTTTAACTGAGCTTAATTTAATTAGGTAATATTAGGCCTTTTTTCAAGATGCAGGGCTGTGTAATGACCATTTATGTGTTAAATGTTCCTTTAAATTATTAAAACATCTGTCAACTCTTTCTTTCTTCCCCTACCTTTAGTACCTGGTCAACCAGCTGCTTTCAGTGTTTCAAACATCCAGAAACACAAGGTCACCTTGACCTGGTCTCCTCCAGTTGACGCAAATGGAGTCATAATTGGCTACATCCTCCAATATCAGCTAAGTATGCAAACATTGTATTTCCATTTTGTTCATAACCCTCGCTACATCTTTCTGTTAGTGTTATGTGCATGGGATTTGAGCAAACAGCTTTTCTGATGTGTATTCCTGACGTGGCCCATGAAACAGCAGCATTACTGGTCATTATAGTGATTCTACAGTAAAACCACAAACTGCTGGATTTGCACTGACTCAGTTGATGCCACTTAAAGGGCCAGACTACAGAATGTACATTTTTATGGCACAGAGAACTTAAAAAAAGCTATTGCCCTGTGTCAACATGTTCCCCATGATTCAGATGTGGATTTGGACATATGAAAAACAGTAAAGTGCTCTTTTATGGTTCATCTCATTACATCGAGTGATGCCTACGTCTCACCACTAGGAGATATTGTTGTGCCACCTACCTTAGGGTTGGCAGGTACAACTTATATTCAACAGACACTTCAGTATTATGACTGTATAGGACCTCAATAAGACACAGTTGTATTTGCTAAATGATTTATGGAAAACAATTACTTTGACTTGTTTAAGTTGCCTCACTCAATTTGCTTATTTTTATTATACAGGTCCTGTTATACTGAATTGAATGCACACTAGTGAATTAAACAGCTATTTACTACATGCCGTTAGGGTATGCTTTTAATTAAGATTTACAGTGAATAAGACCACTGATTATATATTGTAGTTGGTTAACAATGCACATCATATTAATAGTTAAGTGATGCACTATAGGGAAATGGGAAACATTGTGAAGACTATCTCTAAATAGCAAGAGGTATTTTTCAGGATTCAGGGTATAGATTTTGCTATTCAAAGTTTAATTGTAAGATTAAGCTTAATTGTATCCGACCACACACAACACAATCAGAAACCTCTCTAACAGAGGCAAGCACCATCCCAGAAGATAAAAGCTGTCAAGCTTTGATAATACTAAGGCTGCAACACTACAAAACTGATTTAAAACTGACTTGTTTTCCAATTGAAATATCTAAAAATCCTTGAAACAAGAAATTTACTTGAAAAGATCATTTGCATAGAATAATGAGAATTGTTTCATAGATTGTATCTTTTGTTTACTTGTTTAACTATAAAAAAGAAAAGAAAAGAAAAGTAAAAAGAATTGGAAAAGACTCAATGGTTATATAAGATTTTAATTGAAAAGTTCAACAGAAAACGTTTGTCAGCCGAACTTTTGACCTAAAATATTTACTCCTGAGATTTCTAAATTAATATTTCATTCATTTAAAGGCATTCACCCAAAAATCTAAAATCTATCATCATTTACTCACCCTTGTGTTGTTCCAAACCTGTACGAGTTTCTTTCTTCTGTTGAACTAAAAGATATTTTGAAGAATGTTGGTTACCAAACAGCTGATGGTAGCCATTGACTTCCATAGTAGGGAGGAAAAAAAAATACTATGGAAGTCAATAGCTACTGTCAACTTTCTGGTTACAACATAATGTTGTTTGGAACAACATAAGACTGAATTTTCATTTTTGGGTAAACTATCCCTTTAACAAAACATTCACATGTTCACGGTTTTCTTATGTCAATTAATGTTCACACGGCATACATGTGATCAAAAAATATTTAGGTGTTTTATTTTAATTTTTAATTTTAAAATGTATTCTCTTAAAATTTTATATTTCAGACCATCCCTTACAAACCAGAACATGTCTTTACCTACATGCTAAGATTGTCTAGACCATGGTTTCCAAAACTGGGTTTTGCAAACCCCTTGTCTGGACAATCATGGCACGTAGGTAGTGCAGAGCTCATGGGAAAAATATGACCCGGTATACCATCTTGACACCCTTTCTCGCACTGACCCTACACTGTTCTACATGTATCGTATCACAGTATAACACCAGGCTGGGCACGCACACTGCTGAACACATAACCAGATCCCAGCAGCAATGATGACGAAGCTGATTATGATGCATACAGTCTGGGAGGCCTCGTCAGCTAATTGTGTTTGATCCTGCGGCTGATCATTGAGGCCAAGTGTCAGGTTGCGTATTAAAAGAAGCAACATTTTCATCAGGAGAGCTTGCTAGAACCATTGTGTTCCCTTTGAAGTGGGCTCATTGAAGTCCCCTTGAAGAAAGTGGTGTGTAAAATGCTGGCGCGAGAGCACACAGCTGTACCCATCGAATGGAAAATAGCAACTGGGATTAAAGCGTCACTGCACAGATGGCCCGCAGCCAGATCCAGCTACGCTGAAATCACACAAAACTTGCACATTGCGAATTACTTATGGAGGATTCAGAACTAGTATTTTTCTATTATTTATTTTTATTTGTTAGAGAATTATTAGGTTGAAATGGAGAACTTGTTGCAGGGCAGACTCAAACCTGTTTAAGCTGCATAAGCATTATAGTTCAATAACACATGCACAGGAAATTGTTTAAATCTGAAGTACTCAGTTCAGTACCCAGGTCCTGTCTGACTGACGGTTATTTTCAAACGCACACATTGGTATGTGTGTGCATGATCTGTGAATAATGCTCGTCCCTTGCTGTGATGCATGTACGTTAAAGGTCAAATGCAGTTCTTGCCAAAGTTATTAACTCTTTCCCCACCATTGGCGGAAATTTTCGCCATTTGTGAGAAAACGCTTCTCCGCCATTGACAATTTTTACAGCTTTCCGTGTTTTCACTGTTATATGGTAGGGGGCGCTATTAGGCATCTTCTGAAAGACTACTGCATCTCCTGATCAAAAGACATGCAAAGAAGATAGCATATGCAATCATATGCATATGTAAAATTACGTGATCATCAACATTAAACGGCAAATAAATCAAAACTGCCTAACATTACTAAATGTCGACTCAGAACGGGCTATAAGACTGGGCAAGCATTAGGGGTGTTGATGGACTCGATCTACTCCATCTATGTTTTGATTATCGTTCTGAATATGATCCAGATGTAGTCTTTGACAAAAATGTTTCTTTTGACATATTGCATGTTCAGATATTAATACAACAATATATTATGGGGGCCATGAAAATTTTGTGAAAATGATCAAAAACACTGGTGGGGAAAGAGTTAATGCAAAGACAATTGAGTTGTCATCATGAGTGAATGCAAAAAATAATAGTAATAATAATAAAAAATCTGGTTTGTGTCCAAATTTGTCTAATATATAAAATCAACAACAATATCACCAAGAAAAATCTCCTAATTGATTTATTTGTTCCCTATTGCTGACTGTTTACCAATAATTGCTTAAAAAAATAAAAATAATAATAATATAATTTACTTTTAATAATAAAAGGAGTGTGTTCCGTAGCATATTAGTTGCAGTTGAATTTAGTGCAGAAGCTCAGAACTGTTTTTTGTAAGGCAATATTCAAATATTCAATGCAACTATTTATTTATATATTGTGCAGTCAAAAAATGTATATGACACAACATGCAATAACACATCCAAAAAGCATAAGTGACATTGTGATACTTTTCCACGAGACATAGTATTGTGACAAACCTGTTGTCATCCACTACTGAAATTTGGGTATTGTGACAATCCTAGTGCAGACTGTCAGTCTGTGTCAGAAATTTCTTTTGAATTTGACCTCTGGCTGACTAAACATGTCTGACATTTCAATGACATGGCCCTCCTGCTACCAGTCCAGCTGAGCGACCAACCATAACACATGATGAACACGTCGCTTTGCTGCATATCTTTCTTTCTCTTTTATAACCTATGTGATAATCCATGCATTCTAATATTCAAAGCTTTATGAATTGTTTAGAAATGACGGTATGCTCTGTTTCCTTTTCCTGTTTAGTAAATGACACAGAGGAACTAGGTCCTCTGATGACCCGCAACGTTTCTGCTGATAGCAATAAGCTGCACCTCCAGGACCTGGACGCACTGAGCAAATACAAGTTTTACCTACGGTGTTGCGCGCGGGTGGGCTGCGGACCAGCTGCCAGTGAGGAGCGCACCACTGTCCCTGAAGCAAGTGAGTACGGGTAGCAGCTGCTCAGGGGTGGGGTCGTCTCCGGGGAGTCAGCCTGTGGCATTCCAAAGGACAGGGAATCTGGCTCTCTGACATGGATGACCAAGTTGCTGTTGTTATGGGCATCGACCCGGTGAATGCAGGGGACATTATTTCGACCTCCCATCTCACCAAGCTTTTCATATGCCCATCTAAGCATTTCTTTATAGCTAAACAGTATCATAACACTGTGCGACTGGGCTGCATTCATCACTGTCCTGGAAGACCAAGCGCTTATTGATTTGAGGGTAACAGCTTGCCTGCAAAAAGGAAGAAGAAATAATATGTTGCCTTTGGGGATGGAAATGTTGGATTGTTATTATTACAGACGTATAATAAGTTGGTAATCAAGATCAAAAAATATATTAAAAGTAAAAAACACACAACTGTGAACTTACAGCACATTTATCATGATTAATGGTTCACGGCGACATACTTATCATCAGCAGTTAGCAGATTGTTGATAAAGTGCTGTTTATTTCCGTTTCACTGAGGGTGCATATAGGAAGTTGTATTTACGGAAGAAATATGATCGAGATGAAAATCCCAAGGCATAATACCAATATTCGGCAGAGTAATAGAAAACAGTCGAGAAAACAAATGACTGCTCTGATGTGAGGAGAGATATCTTTATGTGTCAATGGGAAACAACCACATACAGTAGACTTCAACATGACCGGCATACATTACAGTTGGTGAAAAAAAGTATTTTCTTCTTTTAAAAATATTTCCATGTATTCCTGGACATGTTTCCATGGCAATACCATGTTTTTGGCCACAAACATGGTGAAACCATTGCACCAAGCACATATTTCTGATACCATCACTGCAATATCGCCATACAAAAAAGACTTTCAAAACCCTTTTGTAATACTTTCATATTTCTAGTGTGACATTTAAAAGTATGACATCATATTTTTAAATACCTTTCCTTGTTTCTTGCTATTGCATTCTCGCTTTAATGCTTCGGTAACAGGCACTGCTGTCTTATAAACAAGCTGTCTTATGAACTAAAATTGCTGTGATCTCAGTGTCTTTCTGTCGTCCTTGCAATATGTCTTTTTCACTGCTTTATTGCTTTTGTTTTGCCAGCTTCAACAGATGTGGCCTCTTTCAACATCAGTATGAAGTATTCTGTTTTCTTTAGCACTAGAAATAGCTAGCACACTAGACTAGAGGATACATTTGTAGGACTCTTTCTTGAAAATGCATGTTCATATGAGGTAATCATTTCATTTTCGTGCACTTTTTTTTTGCCCTGTCTTTGTGTGAGCCTTCCATAGATGTGAAGTCTTCCATAGATGGTTGCTAAATTAGATAAATCTCACTATTAACCTGTCATCTGGTCTATGTTGGTAGATTAAACTAATTTATTTATTCCATTTAATCCAGTTCAATCCAATTGAAATATTTCTTGCATAATCCTATGGCTCAGCTAACACAGACAATTTTTATTTAGCATTTAGCATCTTCCTATTTAGTACATCACAAGCCTAACTCTTTCGTAGACACATCACATCAGTTCAAACCGTTTAAAATACTGTCTTTTTTTCCAGGAAAATCCGGCTCACAAATTCCTCCAAGAAAAACCACTGTTTCCCCTGTGGCTAATGCTACTCTTTCTTCTATAGGTACTAAACCACACAACAGCAAGTCTGATAGAACAAATAGGGAACAAACTGGGCTTTTTTTATGCCAATAGTCTCTACAAATATTCAGTTTTGTAATAATGGAAACACATTTGTTCAAAGGTTTGGGGTCGGTAAGATTTTTTAATGTTTTTGAAAGAATCCTTAAACCAAGGCTGAATTTATTTGATTAAAAATACGGTAAAAACAGTAATATTGTGAAATATTATTACTATTAAAAAACAAACAAACCAAATTTATTTCTATGGGTGTGTTTACACTTCACTGTTTTCAACCAAAAAAAAGATTATGGGTTTTGGCCATTCATTTACACGAACATACTTTTCACAGTGCAAGTTTTTGAAATCAATATTATCAAAATCCATTATCGTCTCCATGTAAACTACAAACACACAAATTTGTGAAAACAGTGACATCATTCGCATGCATATTACGTGTTTCTTTACAAAGTGACTTTGCCACCCACTGGCCTGGCATGCATAATACAGTGTTTTAGTCGTTTTCACGGATCTATGTGAACAGGGATCGTTTTGACAATGTTGTCATCTGTAAGCAAAACTTTTCAAAAATGCAAAGATGTTTTTTTCTGTTTTTGGTACATCGTTGTTGTGTAAGCGTAGCCTAATTTAATATACAGTACTGTGCAAAAGTCTTAGGTACGGTGGTATTTTCAAACAAAAAATTTTTTTAAGCCAGTTATTTATATCTTTTACTGTAGTGTGTCGGTAGGAAATATCAGTTTACATTTCCAAACATTCATTTTGCAATTAATTGTAATCCAGTGAGATTTTTTTTTTTTTTTATGCACAAGAAGTCTGAAAGCAGCCGGTATGATCTGATCTCACCATCATCGAGTCTGTCTGTGATTACATGAAGAAACAGAAAAAACTGACAGACTAAATCCAGAAAAACTAAGGCAGCGTCTCCCAGACACTTGAGGAAAACTTCCTGCAAAACTACAGTACTGTGAAAAGTTTAGGCACTAAATCAAATGGATATTTGGGGTGACCACCCTTTGCGTTTAAAACAGCTTTTGTCACCTGCATCTCTTCCTACACCTGTTCATGTAGTTTTGCAAGAAGGTTTCTTCAAGTGTCTTGGAGACGTTGCCACAGTTCTTCTGGATTTAGTCCAGTTTTTTATGTTTCTTCATGTAATCACAGACAGACTCGATGATGGTGAGATCAGATCTCCATGTGGAGCATAGAGACTATTGTGAGACTCTTTATGCATACAAAAATCTCATTGGATTATTAAAATTAATGGCAATTAATTTCTAAATGTAAACTGACACACTACAGCAAAATATATAAATAACTGGCTTAAACCCACTTTTTGTGTGTAAAAATACTAGCGAGCCTAAGACTTTTGCACAGTACTGTATTTTAAAATGTAATTAACTCTTTTTTTTTTTTTTAAGTTGCCAGCCACTGCCAGAGTTTTTGGTCATTTTCACAAAAATTTCATGGCCCCCAGAATATTTTGTTGCATTAATATCTGAGCATGCAATATATCAAATGAAAAAACAGAACCTCTGCTTTTAAACCAATTTATTTATTTTTTATTCTAGCCTCATATGCATTGTTTTATTATCAGCACTTGAATGTGGGTAAGTTTCATAAAAAAGCAACATTTTGAGCAAAAAGCTGAGAATCAGATTTTTGTCAAAGATGCCTGGATCAGATTCGGGTCGTTGATCAAAACACAGATGGAGTAGATCGAGTTCATAAACACCCCCAGAGCGTGCAGTTGTATTGTCCTGGATCGACATTTCATTTGGTAACATTAGGCCGTTTTGATTTATATGCTGTTTATTGTTGATGATCGCATTATTTTTCATGTACATCTGCTTACATATAAGATCATTTACGCATTTTTTTGGCCTGTGTTTTGATCTAGAGATACTCTACTCATTCAGGAAATACCCCAAGAGTATTACAGTGAAACACAGAAAGCTGTAAAAACTCATCAATGGCAGGGAAAGAGTTAACAAAGCTGAATCATTACTCCAATCTTGAGTTTCACATGATCCTTCAGAAATCATTCTAATATGCTGATTTGCTGCTCAAGAAACATTTCTTCTTATTATCAATGTTGAAAAACATTTGTGTTCTTTGATGAGTAGAAAGTTCACAAGAACAGGATTTATTTGAAATAGACACTGCACAAGTCATTACTGTCTCTTTTGATCAATTTAATGCATGTTTGCTGAATAATTGTATTTCTTTAAAAAAAAATCTTACCGACCCCCAACAAAAGTGTACTGTATATATGGTCGAAGTGTCGAGGTCTGATTTATTTGGGCTTATCGGGGGACTGAGGAACAGTGCTGATGTTGCACATACTAAAGTGGCTGCTAAATGGATAAGAGAAAACCGTTTAAATTCAGTGTCTACATTTACCCACAAAAGTGGCTTTCGGAACCAGTCTTGCAGGACACGTGTGGCGCAAGCTTTCCTCCCTCCTGCTGTGGTGGCAGATGTGGACTGACAAACCTCCAGCTAGCTCGCTCAATATTTATGGCACCATTTCTGTGTCAAGCAAAGGTGTCACACCGCACAGATGATTAACGCAATTTCTACAATAACAGGGTGGATGGAAACGCACCGCGATTAAAGGATGTCATTTGAGCATGCGGCGATGGGCAGGATAGGCACGGTCCTTCAGTGCAGATGGATTCCTGAAAAGAGCCTGAGAATAAATGTGTTCCATTTGCATGTTTTGCCCAAAGGGAGAGGTGTTGGGTGATTGAGATGTGTGGTAATGAGTTTTGACAGCAGACAACAGTCTGCCTAATTGCTACACCTGAAGGTGATGAAAACACAAGTTATCTGTGATTGATATAGCTCCTGTGGCATGCCGTGTAGGTAGCAATTGTCCAAGTCGAATACTTGTGGCTTCCTGAATAGAAATGGTTCAGGTCTTTCTGCGGCTCCCAGAACTCACTCGGTGACTGCGTAATTATTACTCAGCAAAACTGTCTAGATTTATGTCTTATTATTTCATCTTATTTCGCCCAGTGTAACGAGCACATCATTATTTCAGGTCGTTAATTAGTCATTTAATTACAGAAGACTCGCAGCTATGTTTCTGAATTAAACCACATCCCATTCCACCATCTGAAGATCTGTCATTTGTTTGTGACATCCCATCACGTTAATTTCCTCATGCTGTGTCCTATCCAGCCATGACTCTCGGGTTTCCAGCGGCTAGCAATTAGTCTGACCACAAGGAAAGTAAAAATGCTCTGCGACGTAACAAAATCCCAGCCAATAAAAACACATTTAATGTTTAATGCTGCGTTTACATGACAAAATTAAAGTAATACGAGAGTGGTAAAAAACTCTCAATTACTTCAACTTTGTATAAACACTAACTTTTCTTACTTCACTGGTGATGTCATTCACTACTAATATGAATATATTTAAAAGGTTGTGGAAAACACTTTTCGATTTCCGAAAATGTTACAGTCTCAGTATTTTACAGTCCTGTTCCCCATGTACATACTATGTACTTATTATAGTAATTGTAATAACTGGGTAATAACTAGGTACTAAACCTGAACCTACCCCTAAACCTAACCTTAACCCATGTAGTTATCTTATATTACCCAGTACTTTCTTAGGTAAGTACACTGCAAGTACACATACTGTAAAATAAAGTGCAACCCACTTTACATACAAAAATAGCAGTCCCACTTTATATTAAGTGGCTTTTAAAATGATAATTAGCCCATGATTTACTCACCCTCAAGCCTTCCTAGGTGTATATGACTTTCTTCTTTCTGATGAGCACAATCAGAGTTATATTAATAAATATCCCGATGTTTCCAAGCTTTATAATGGCAGTGATGCGGTCCATTGAGTTTGAAGCTCAAAAAAGTGCATCCATCCATTATAAACTTACTGAAGCAAATGGATGGAATTTGTAAGAAAAATAGCCATATTTAAAATGTTACAAAGTAAAAGATCTTGCTCATAGCAGACCACCTTCCATATTCAACTTATGAAAAAAGCATAACTGGCACGACGTATCACTAGAATGTAGCGCAAGCGTTTTGATCTGCGAGAGGCATTACACTTTCTGCATAAGTTAAATATGGAATGCGGTATGCCTTTTATTAACCCCCTGGAGCCGTCTGGAGTACGTTTATGATGGATGGATGTGCTTTTTTTGAGCTTCAAACTCAATGGACCCCCTTACTGCCATTATAAAGCTTGGACGTGTCAGGATATTTATTAATATAACTCCAATTATGTTCATCGGAAAGAAGAAAGTCATATACACCTAGGATGGCTTGAGGGTATGTAAATCATGGAGTAATTTTCATTAGTAAAGTGAACTACTCCTTTTACTACTATGTATTTACATGAAAAAAAATAAGTACATTGTACTTGTTGTGTTTATATTGCATTGCAAAACACTTTTGCTGCTATTGAAGTGGGATACGGGTAAGGTTAGGACAGGTTTGGTTGTATGGGTAAGTTTAAGGGTGGGTTAAGGTGTAAGGGAAGGCTCAACAGTGTAATGTAATTACAGAGATGTGACCCTGAACCACAAAACCAGTCATAAGGGTCCATTTTTTTTATTTATACATCACTTGAAAATCTGGAATCTGAGGGTGCAAAAAAATGTAAATATTGAGAATATCGCCTTTAAAGTCCTTAGCCATGCATATTGCTATTAATAATATTTTTTTTATATATATATTTACAGTAGGAACATGAAACATGATCTTTACATAATTTCCTAATTAATTTTGGCATAAAAGAAAAATCATCATTTTGACCCATACAATGTATTGTTGGCTATTGCCATGAATATACCCGTGCGACTTATGACTGGTTTTGTGGTCCATTGTGACAAATGAATTACAGCTGTAATTACATACAGGTATTTAAATATAAGTAAAATGTAAAAACGTGTACATAATAAGTGCATTGTAGTAGTTAAAGCCACTTAATATAAAGTGGGACCAAAATAGCCTTTATTATTTGTGTCTTCGTAGCATCACGTCTGGTTAGGACAATGTTACTGTGCAATTGTGATACTGTTTCCATTTGCAGTTCATTGCGACTTGGCAGTGCATCACAAATTGAAAAAAATATGGCAATGCTAATAAGCAGCATTTTGTTAAAGTAATATCTGGCAAAGTTCATATATTACAGTGAATAAAGAAAATAAAGAAGGCACTCTTTCTCCTCCAAGTCTAACACTGTATCTAACAAGCAGCCCTTCCTTGTGTCATTTACTACTAACCCACTGTGTCATTTCTCTCTTCTCTCAGCTGTGTTGAATATTAGCACCTCAGTTAGTCACAACTTTGCAAATATCAGCTGGATTCCAGGCACAGAGCAGACGGAGTCAGAGTTATATGTTGCCTTTATGAACAACCGTAAGCCTTTCTTACTGTTCTAGTTCTTGTAAACTCAAAGTTCAGTAGTATTTCTCACTCTTGTCTAAATTCTCCATACAACCGTTTTTGTTCAAAGTAAATTCAATCAAAAGAAAATAGTTCATTAGTGATTTGTGTAGCCTTAAGATTATTGTCATATATTTATGTATAGATTTATATCTATATATTTGTATTTGCAACTGAATTTGCTATCATTTATATTATATTATAATTATTAGGGCTGTCAATTGTGTCTGCTTGTTTGTATTTTTTCTTATTATTATTTATTGAAAAAATGACTATATGCCAGTTAATGATTTTGATGAAATTAACATATACATAGGTAAAATGATTCTACACAAATTAGCATGTTCATTTGGAAGCCCTAATAATTGCTTACTGTTTTGTCTATATATATAAACAGTAGCTATTTGTAGCATACTAACACCACTTCACCCACTATGCACATCTTGTAGGTGAAGGTAACTGGAAGATATCCGATGTGCTAAACTCTTCTAAGACTTTCCACATCATTGAAGGGCTCGAACCTGGGACTGAATACACAGTGCGTCTTATGACTAAAAGCTGGGTTGATAATTCTAGTATTTTTGAAGACGTTATCAGGACCAGGGCCAAAGGTGAGGAGAAAATAGTCTCCGAAATGACAGAAATGCAAACAAAAATCGTCTTTGTCTCTTCCTTTCTCATCTCATCAAGAGTGCAAGCAACATCCTGTGATAAAATTATCATGCGTGGTGTTCGCCATGTCCATCCCAGAGCATGTGTTCTGTGGACTTGATAAAAGTAATTATGCTTTATCAGCCTCTCCCATTGATTAATTAGACATGCAGTCGGGCAGTTTAATATTAATATCAGCACATTTCCATTCTAGAGTTTGCTCATTTAGTGTCAGATGTTCTCGGGTGGATGTCAGTATTCAATGAAGTGTCCTCAGTAAATGTCAAATTATGAGACGGTAAGTGAATGTTTTGTCTCTTACAGGTCTGGCCAGTATTCATGGAGGCATCTCCAACCAGGGATGGTTCATCGGGCTCATGTGCGCCATAGCTCTGCTCACTCTCACGGTGCTCATAGCCTGCTTTGTGAACCGAAATAAAGGCGGAAAGTACTCAGGTATTTTCTCACACAATGAAACTAATCCGTTTCTGTAGAAAATTGCAGAGTTCTTTTGTAAAGGTGAACTGAATCCTTTAAATAGCAGTCAGATAACACAAGAAAACCCGTCTAAAACTGCCTGGAGATTTTCTTTTAAGAATGAAAAAGCCAAAAGGTTTAACAAGAAGTAAAAAAACACGCTGAATGTAAGGAAAAAGTTTGTATATCATATTCACACACCGATCAACACAGTACCAAATTAAACGTGTTAATGCATTTATATTTAGAACATTTTGCACATCCTCGTTTGGGGCTGCAAATTGCATTGGATCCAAGGTTCTAGCCAATAGCATCGTTGTATTCTTAACTGGATAGCTTAAACCACTGTAACCTCGACAACTGTGAAAGTTTTCTAATTACTTTACAGAAACAGCATGTCAGGTCTGTTCATTCACACGCGTTAATATGAATGTGCGAATGTGCTTGCTGATGAAGTATCATTTATTTTAATGGAGCAGCTGTGTGAAATGTAGTTACAGGATAACCTTAAATTACCTTATATATGTTACACTTTCTTTTTAAATTTAATTTTTTTCAGCATTTTTAAATGATTTTATTTAATGCATTTTGATTATAAAGTGACCTTTAGCTTTTGGGAAAGTTTCTATTTACCTTTATTAATTACTTTTAGTGCTATCAGTCGATTAAAAAGAACTAATTAATCTCACATCTTTTCTGTAATTAATCATGATTATAATCGTGATTAAAAACATTGGAGTTTTTAATATTTTTATATTGTGATCATTTCACAGTAACTCTCCAAACTGAAACAACTACAGGATATTTTAAATATTTGTTGTAATGGCATCTTTTATGAATGAAGGCCAGTATCACTGATACTAATATTGCTACTGGTGTCTCTATGAAAATTATTTTTTGAAACATTAATTATAGATATTCAACATTACGGTATAGTTGAAAGCTATACATTTTTATAATTTATTGCTTATAAATGTCATATTTACTGTGGCATTCCTACCTGTCTAACAGGTAGGGGATATACAGAAATGTAATAAAGTTATCAAATACTTTACAGTCTTCACTGCATAAATTATAAATTACATATAGATTAATCCTTATTAAAACTACAATATTAGGCTGCTGTGACTTTAAGACCTGACCCGAACATCACATGGATCTGACGCGCATATAGTTTAATAGGCAAGAGTAAACAAGATAATAGCACACAGGGGAAGTAATCAGAATATGATTACTACAGGCAATGGGTTATGGGAAATGTAGTTAGAGTGAAGATAGAGGAGTGCCCTCTGGTGGAGCTCATGGGCACTCCAGCTGGTGGTTGACAAAAAGCTTATATTTCTTAATAAGATATATATATATATATATATATATATATATATATATATATATATATATATATATATATATATATATATATATATATATATATAAATAAAGTCTTATTTAGAAATATAAGCAATATGTGTTAGCCTCACTAAATTAACACTGCTCTCTTGTGTTTATTCAGTGAAAGAGAAAGAAGACCTGCACCCCGATTTGGAGTCCCAGGGTATAAATGATGATACCTTCTGTGAATACAGGTATTCCAAACTGCCACCAAGATTTACTACTCACATCTCACATAGTGGCAGAATGACGGCAACCTCTGACACTGTTTCCTTGTAATTTGTGCATTTTTTCTTTGGTTTGAAAGCCAGCACCAAACCAGCCCGAGCTCTGGACGTGCAGCAAGCTAAAGTAACCACCACACGTATGTGCTAAACAATAACAACAAAACCAATGTTGTTCACACATCAATGGCATTGATGTGTTCCTGTTTCACGTGGTGCTTTGTGAGTAGCTAGTACACATGTAGAAACAGTGGTTTCGCTGTAAAAATGAAAATGAGGTTGTATTGAGATCGAAAAGATTGCCCAATAGGATGATGGTAAACAATCCGTTCTAGTTGAAAGACCCGTATCTTCGGGCAAGCAATAAATGCGTTTCTTGTTTCATTAATCATTTGGTGATGCAATTTATTGCAATCTCTTTGAGAACAGTGTTTGTAGTGACAAATATAAATCTGAAATATTTTGTGCAGATCATCCGAGATATGTTTATGATAAATGAGGTTGAACCCTAGATGTGCCCAACTCAGTGTCTTACATTCCACTATTTGAAACACAATGCTTGTTTTATACAGACATCCAACAGTGTGAATGCATGAGCTTCACAGTTTGAGTGAAGTTAATGCATGCTCAAATGCACCCATCCTCACACAACTTTGAATATTTATATCATATTAGTCCTTCCATTGGGTTTGGGGCTGGTGGTTTCATAGTTTTTTTGTGTACGTATGTGATGTTATTTTTAAAAGAGGCATTCACACAATAATGACAATTCTGTTATTATTTACTCATCTCATATTATTTTGAACCTGCACTAAAAAAAAACGGTGAGTTTGTAAAAAACCAAAAGGTTTGTTATCGTGCCGTGCCGACCCAGCCTCAAGTGGAAATACAACTAGAACCGTTCCTTAACGTTCTTAGAACAGTTCGGCCCGGTGGTGGAAAAGCGGCTATTGATGACAAAACTCTCCTTATTAATGAAAATTGAAAAATGTCAATGAATGACTTACATTTCTGTTTTTCCTCACACAAAGTTTGAATACGACTTTGGAAGACTTAGCACTACCATTCAAACGTTTGGGAAGAAGTCTTTTATGTTCACCAAGGCTGCATTTTCTTGAGCAAAAATAGTAATATTGTGAAAAAAAAAAATTGTAAAAAAAAAAAAAAAAAATAAATATATATATATATATATATATATATATATATATATATATATATATATATATATATATATATATATATATATATATAACTATTAATTTCCATTCATTTAAAAACAAATCTTACTTTCCCATAACTTTTAAACAGTAGTGTATATATAGTTGGAATTTGTCTATTTCATATAGACTACTTTGATATTTTACCATTTTGGAGATTGACAGACATGGTCACTATTGGAAAGATTTCCATAAAGATTAAATTCATAAAATTCATTTTTGCATTCCATACAAAAAAGTGAAAGCAAATGGGTTTGGAAAGACATGAGTAAGGACATAATGACAGAATATGATTTGTGTGAACGTGACTGATAGAAGAAATCTAAACTTCTGAATTGTGTAGTTTCTCCAAATCTAGTAGAAGAAGATATCGGCTTAGCGTTAGACCAACCCAATTTAACAAGGACAAAAACAGCCAAACTCAGTTATATTTCCCTGTCTTAAACAGCGATAATGATGAGAAACCACTGAAAAGCAGCCAGCATTCGCTGAATGGTGACTTGAAAGGGGGAGACAGTGGAGACAGCATGGTGGACTACGGAGACGAGGACACTCACTTCAACGAGGACGGTTCTTTTATCGGAGAATACTCCGGACGCAAGGAGAGGGTCTCCATGGAAATCAAGGGAAACAATCAGAGCACAGCGTAATGGACCACGGACAATTTATTTGTTGGACAAGCTCTCATAAAAGGTCAGTCAAAAGGAAGAGGAAGGAAAAAAGCACGACATAACGGCACCCGAAGGACATTTTTGCAATTAATGTGTTATTGTCAAACTCTCAGTCATACTCACATCATTTTACAAGGCTTAGTTTGTTTTGCGTGCTGTAACTGATCAATCATGCCAGTTGTGTATACTTTTGTGGGGTGTTTTTGTATTAAATCTTTGCAAATCATTGGTGACTTTGGAGCTGCCAGAAAGTTTGCTTTTTTTTGTAAATGCAAACTCTGTAAGAAGATAAAACACAGTTTTTGCTTTCTTTGTGTCATCATGTAGCTAAGCAAGTTTTGTGTCAGGGTATGAACTTATTATTATTATTTTTCTTTCGAGGCAAATATTATTGACATTTTATATTTCAGATACTGTATACTGTGCATTCATTAAATGTGGGTTATTATGTGTACGAAGGAGTTGTTGCTTAAATAATCGTAATTTCTGTTGAAATCCAAAAAGTGCAAGGCAACATAAGGGTCGACTCACAATTAGTCTCACATGCTTTGTTGAATATTTTCGCATTGAACTGATTATAATTAACGGTTCGGGCTATACTAACAAGCTGCATAGCCACATTCAGTACCACATAAAGCTTACAGTGAGTCTGCTGCTGTTAACCTGCTAGCCATATTTCAGTATATTATCAAATACTCAATGTTCATATGTTTAAAAAACACACACACACACACACACACACACACACACACACAAGAAAACACCTCTTTTGCCTTAGAATGACCTTGATGTTCCGGTAAGTATGACATAATAAATTACATTCTCATGGATTCCGTTACACAGAGTTGGATTTCCAAAATTCCGCATTGGCATTAAATCCTATGAAATAGTTTTATTCATAAATGGACAATTCAGAAACACCATAATATCTCCAGAAAACACAATTGTGTTCATGTTTATGTATGTTTTTGGAATGGCTCCACATCGAGTCAAACCCAGATTCTCTACAATGTATCTGTAAATTCTGTTTGCATGTTTAAGGATGTTGAATGAGGTTTGTGTGCAGATTTGACATTAAATTGTATCATTTTTTTCTTCATCCTGGGCTTGCTGAATGCAGCATCATGGCTTTTTTTTCCTTCTTGAACCTTCTTTGATGATTAATGCCCAAATGCACACATTCTATCGTAGTGTTTTTATGAATGTGCGGGAAACTTTAATTTTCGAGGCGCGCTTCTGCATGCAGGTAGAAGCTGACTGAGGATGACAAGGGCTTTAAAAAAACACTGGAGTTAACACAGCAAAAAGTATTGGATACTGCAGGCAGAGTCTGTAAAAAGATATATCGTGAGTAAAGATCTATAAAATAGTACATCTGTCTGAGAGCTACGCACCATAGATTCCGCTATATTCCTGGAATATGGTTATACCAAGCATATCAGACATTGTGCTCAATAAGCTTTCATCCCAGAGGAAATCTATGTATTTGGCCGTAAGAACACAGATGCGCTCTGTCAGGGAAATTACTTCAGTGAAAGCGGTGGAGCAGTTGGAAATGAGACAATGAGAATAAGAACGAAGGGGTCAGCCACTCTAAAAGAAGGAGCGTTATGATGTGTTCAGCATATACAGATACGGCAACTCGCAGCAACACGGACATATCAATAATGCAACATTTTTACTGAGTGGGCAGCCTGAGGATACCATAGATGAATTCCACTAAATAAAAAGCTGGTATTGTATTAAAAAGATCAAAGATGTTCAAAGATCTGTGGAAGAATAAAGCCACACTGTCTGCAACTTTGACAGACAGACAGACAGACAGACAGACAGACAGACAGACAGACAGACAGATAGATAGACAGACAGATAGATAGATAGATAGATAGATAGATAGATAGATAGATAGATAGATAGATAGATAGATAGATAGATAGATAGATAGATAGATAGATAGATAGATAGATAGATAGATAGATAGATAGATAGATAGATAGATAGATAAATTTCATGGCATCAACACATCTCAAAAAAGTTGGGACAAGGCCATGTTTCCTACTGTGTGGCATCCCCTCTTCTTTTTATAACAGTCTGCAAACGTCTGGGGACTGAGGAGACAAGTTGCTCAAGTTTAGGAATAGGAATGTTGTCCCATTCTTGTCTAATACAGGCTTCTAGTTGCTCAACTGTCTTAGGTCTTCTTTGTCGCATCTTCCTCTTTATGATGCGCCAAATGTTTTCTATGAGTGAAGGATCTGGACTGCAGGCTGGCCATTTCAGTACCCGGATCCTTCTTCTACGCCATGATGTTGTAATTGATGCAGTGTGTGGTCTGGCATTGTCATGTTGGAAAATGCAAGGTCTTCCCAGAAAGAGACGACGTCTGGATGGGAGCATATGTTGTTCTAGAACTTGGATATACCTTTCAGCATTGATGGTGCCTTTCCAGATGTGTAAGCTGCCCATGCCACACGCACTCATGCAACCCCATCCCATCAGAGATGCAGGCTTCTGAACTGAGCGCTGAGAACAACTTGGGTTGTCCTTGTCCTCTTTAGTCCAGATGACATGGCGTCCCAGTTTTCCAAAAAAGAACTTTAAATTTTGATTGGTTTGACCACAGAACAGTTTTCCACTTTGCCACAGTCCATTTTAAATGAGCCTTGGCCCAGAGAAAATGCCTGTGCTTCTGGATCATGTTTAGATATGGCTTCTTTTTTGACCTATAGAGTTTTAGCCGGCAACGGCTGGATTGTGTTCACCGACAATGTTTTCTGGAAGTATTCCTGAGCCCATGTTGTGATTTCCATTACAGTAGCATTCCTGTATGTGATGCAGTGCCGTCTAAGGGCCCGAAGATCACGGGCATCCAGTATGGTTTTCCGGGCCTTGACCCTTACGCACAGAGATTGTTCCAGATTCTCTGAATCTTTGGATGATATCATGCACTGTAGATGATGATAACTTCAAACTCTTTGCAGTTTTTCTCTGAGAAACTCCTTTCTGATATTGCTCCAGTATTTTTGGCCACTCTGAGAGGCTCTTTTTATACCCGATCATGTTGCCAATTGACTTAATAAGTTGCAAATTGGTCCTCCAGCTGTTCCTTATATGTACATTTAACTTTTCCGGCCTCTTATTGCTACCTGTCCCAACTTTTTTGGAATGTGTAGCTCTCATGAAATCCAAATTGAGCCAATATTTGGCATGACATTTCAAAATGTCTCACTTTCAACATTTGATATGTTATCTATATTCTATTGTGAAAAAAATACAAGTTTATGAGATTTGTAAATTATTGGATTCTTTTTTATTCACAATTTGTACAGTGCCCCAACTTTTTTGGAATCGGGTTTGTAGGTAGATAGATAGATAGATGGATGGATGGATGGATGGATGGATGGATGGATGGATGGATGGATGGATGGATGGATGGACGGACTGAAAGAATCTCCTCAAGGACCCAGACAGGCTCTGTGATGTCTAGTGTCTCCACTATGAATGACACTTGGACTGAGAGTTCTCAAATGAGAGAACAGCACAACCAACAGACATGCAACCCCCTATAGAAATCTAATTCCATCCACTAATTCATTGACAATCTATTTAATGATTGAACATGCATTTCCCCAGTACATTTTGTGTATCATTATTGTTTTATATTGTCTTTTTATATTGTATAGTGTTTTTTATGCTTGATGATATAATTACTAGTTAATGTTAGCCCATCTAGCTGGTGTCTCCTATCAAAATATATTTCTCATTTAATGACTCACCCGCCTGAGAATTGCACGTTTGTCATTGGTCAAGCCAAAACTCAAAGGTGTCACCTCTGTGGAATTTAAAGGCATAGTGCTGGCTGGCATTCCATTCCCAAATGCTGTTTGCGTGAGACCTCACCCCACACACATCAAGTCAGAGTCTCTGCAAGTTCACCGCTGCTTCTTCTCTCAACACAGAATCAATTGCAACTGCAACACCATCGGATCAAACTATCAAGACTTTCTCCTGCGACTGTATCCGGACGCTCTTCAACAGCTCGGGTAAATGCAAGTTACGTACGACATACAAAATCGCTGTGTAGTTAGTTAAAGCTGTAAATCCATTTGTTCAAACAAAGGAGCTTGTAGTCATAACTGATGGTTCTCCCAGGTGTTAGACTCTTTTTCCATAGCATTCTGATCCGTTTTTTCATTCACTTTCATTTTCCATTCTACCCCATGTATGTGTGCTTGTGTGTTTGTGTAGATTAGTTATGTGTTTGTGTTTTAGCTACAGTTTTTCTCAGTCGCTTTGGTACATTTCTCAGATCAGAATTGAAATTCTCAAAACTACCTGTTCAATCTTCACATCATTGTGTCCCTTGTGCACATCAAAAAAGCAGTTTCTCATTTCTTTGAACAAGTTGCAAATGCTTTGGTACGTCCATGAAAATGATTATGTACAATTCTCTGCTTTTTCCTACATTATCAGTTGCTTGTTGATCAGAATGTATTATAATGGGTCTCTGTTGAATAGTCTCACCCCCCACAACATTTAGGCATTAGTTCATAGCATAAGTCTTTACATGCAAAATGGTTGAACAAGTTGTCATAATGTCAAGCATATATCTATACATTTCCATTAGACTTTTTTCTAAAGATATTCATTGTGGTGTGGATGAGAATTTGTGGCCCAACAGACATCAGGAGGTGCAGGAAGACTGCACTGTAATTCCTACAGCACTGCATGTACAGTTTTCCCTAAGGAGATTGCCCTATGTTCACATTTGTTTTTTGTTTTCTTTGTGCTATGCAGTGCTGCCAACAAATTACAGTACAAACAGTAAAAGCGTAAATGTGAATCTTGTCCAGTCTCTTGCAATCAAACTCTCACATACACTAAGGCAGTGGTTCCCAACCACATTCCTGAAGGCCCACCAACAGTGCACATTTTGCATGTCTCCTTAGTCTGACACACCCACATCAGATTTTGGAGTCACTACTAATGAGCTGATGACTTGAATCAGGTGTGTTTGATTGAGGAGACATGCAAAATGTGCTTTTGGTGGGCCTCTAGGAAGGTGGTTGGGAAACACTGCACTAAGGTGTAACCTACAATTTACAATAATTGTCATCAAAACTTTAGCCATAGTTTACATCAGAACATTCCTCCAGTGTACACTGTTATATTGACAACATGACTAAGCAATTTGACTTATCCACAATGACACAAGGACTTGTCACTCTGATGGCACGGACATGTTCATTGACACAGATATTTACTTTTGAGAGATGAACTAAGGATTTTGAGCAAGAGACTGGCTTTTGCAGGTAATCCATGGTGTTTTGCTATTTGTACGAATTGTTTTGAGAAATGCACTTACTGTTTTGCAAATGTCGAGGATGATTCGAGAAATGTACCAAAGTGACTGAGAAAAACTCTTATAAATAAACTCTTGTGCAAATTTGTACGAGTTGGTTTTGGTCTGCTTCTATGGATGGATGGATGGATGGATGGATGGATGGACAGGCAGACTGAAACAGACAGACAGACTGAAAGATAAACAGACAGACAGACTGAAAGATAGACAGACAGATATCTGAACGAATAATCTCAGCATACTGCAAGTCTGCAGCAAATTAATTGGTCTCCAAGTCTAAGGGGCTGTCAGCGATTCACTTTAGATGAAAGCTTCATTCATCAACATTTTGCTTCACCATTTTGTGATGCAACTTCCGCAAAGTAAAGAATACAGGAGAGTTTGTTTGTTTGTTTACATAGATAGAGCGAGCAGTATTTAATGGGTAAAATAATCTCATGGTGGCTACCTGAGCTGACTGTAGATTAGTGCACATTTAACTCAATGTAAAAAAATTCTGTGCTGGAGAGTTTTGGTCAAACATGATCAAGTAAGCTGTAAGCCCTTGCTGCTTCTAAAGAGCATTATATATATGTGTATCTCCCAGTTCATTTTGGAGGCCTCTTAAAAACAAAAAAAATAACATATTTTTCCATGTTGGAGATCATTCTTGCAGCACCATCAAAACATCAGCACTGCGGAATTTCTGTTCTTTGCTGAAATGCAGAAATACCTGGACATTATTATTATTATTATTATTTTTAAGTAGCAAGTTTTCGCATATCTTTACAGAGGACTTCTGTCAAACACTGAGTCAGCTGTTTGTAAAAACTCTGAAGTATAGATCAGCATTTTAGTTTATTTATCCAACCCTTAGTTTGGGACTGCTTTGGCTTTACAGTGCACAGCAGGAGATCTGCATCCTGACTATCTCTTTATACAGTATCTCTATAATTCAGAACTTCACATTCCGCACTCCTTAAGTTCTCACATTTTCTATGTGAACTGAATTTCATTACTGCTATCTTTCAAACGATGTAAACAGAATTATAATTGCTCTGTCCCCTGTTAGCATTTATTTAGCTGTTGGAAACCATAATGCATACTGCAGTGCCTACATTTTCTCTATAATGAGGTTTGCATTGCATGGAGAAACATTAAATGAAGCTTCTGCAGCATCCAATCAACAGCCATCTCGTTTTTAGCTACAATTAGGAGTCTAGATAGTAGCCTGACCTAGAGATGCTGAAATATTTGTGTATTTAATTAATTTCTTTTTCTTGCATGTAGCTAGAGACAGACCTCAAGTGAAGATTGGGCCACAGTGGAATGCACACACAGACTGTGTATCGATTAGTGTTTTTGCAGTCACTTCATTACTTGCTGAATATGCTTATGCATATTTTCTTATGCAAAAGCTTCAAATTAATGATGAATGTGGCTAAAAGTTCAGTGTTATTTATTGTAACATTCGAAGCCCATGTAGCTAGCTAAAGTGGTAGTTTTATACTGTACTGTATCATTTTTCTTGTTGTTTAAGTTACATTTACATAGCCTAGAAATCTAGACACACCCTAGCAGCAGCAAATCTAATTTGCTGCGAGTGTAGTCTAGCAACTCTCGGTAGACCTGCGAGCTGGAAAAAACAAACTCTGGTCAGGCCAATCACATCGTGTATAGAGTCGGTGGGCGGGCTTAACATAATGACAGCAGAGTTGCCGAGGTTCCGCGTGCTACTTAAAAACAAAGAAGCTGGCGAACAGCGGTCTTTCGAATTAGCTTTGGCCGTGACTCTGAGAGACGTGTTGTTAAACTTTTCTTTGAGAAAAGAACAAAGAACGGTACTGAAGTCATTCTTAAGAAAGGAAGATGTGTTCGAAAGTTTAATCTATCAACTAGCTCGGCTTCACCTTCTTCGTTGCTCTGGTTGGTTGTAGCGCTGTCCTATTGCGTGCATAGGGAATCTGAAAGACAACCGTTTATCCCGCCTCTCGGATTGAGCCCTGCCATTGGTGAGTTCCCAGACCCAACATCTTGATGTGGGTCTGGCATGTCAGGCTAACATTTACACAGAATTTACACTAAATACAGGCATGAAATATTTGAGTTAAAAAATATAATTTTACTCATATATTACCTTAAATGCACAATACTTCCCTCTCGTATTTACCACTGTGCATTTAACTCGTAAATACGATCTTTTCGACATGACTTGAATCCACCATTACATTAATCAAGATGTCCTTGTTGCAGATGATGTACTGGATTAAAGCCAATACGTATTTGATGCATGATTTTTTCCAAAACCAGGTTAGTCTGGAATCACATGTCCACTATGTGTTGAATTTAATTATGTACGTCATTGCGCTACAGGCTGCAGCCAGGACAGGACATTAATAATACTGAAGTCATCTGAGGTCATTTTCACCACACTGAGGTGCAAGATGGCGACAGATGCGTCTGTATAAAACGAGAGAGTGCATTTACATTTACTGTGGGCGAAATCCAGTAATTGCAAGTGGAATCTTGACGATCGAGAGTTTTGTACAAGGCCAGAAAATTTCCCCACGCAGAAGTTTGCGCAAATGCAACATGTTGACCAACAAAAAGGTTTGGTTTGAAAGCGAGTTCTGTGTTTGCAGTGCTTGGACAATGGACGGAAATTTTGCATAATTTTGCACATTAATGTGAGACATGACAGTAGTGCTGGTTTCACTTACTCAGATGAGCAGATATACAATGTTGCCACAGATGTCAGCCAACATTAAGAAATATCAGAACACTCAATGTTGTGACTGACCAATTAAGGCGCGGTCACATTGGCTACATTTCAGTGAAAGTTTGTGGCCATTTGTCTATTATCAATAGTGTAGTGATGCAAGAAAAACCGCTCTCAAAGAAGTCCCTTTCAGACCAAGCAGCTTTCTGTTGGTCAATAGATGTGTTCACGCCATGTCGTAATGACCGTAGTTACGAGATTTCAACTTGTAAAAAGTGTTCACGTCTTGTGGAGCCTGTAATTACAACTTGTAAATACGTAATTTTCAGAGAGCTCTGACACGTGACTGCTGTACCACCTGACTGCTGCAGATTCTGATTGCCGTTGATAATGTTGCCATAGAAACGCTTAATTACCGGTCTGAGAACGTCACATGTTGTCATCTCAAAATTAGGGTAATTACAACATGGTGTGAAGCAGTCATGTGGTACAAGTCTACTTAGCTCACTTTTCCACAGCTTTACATGCCCATTTTCAGAAACTTTTGATTTACCATGAGTGCCATGTTTTACCATGCCTAATATCGATCTAGCTTACTGCAATGTGCAACAAGTGTCTCATAGTAGCACCGAGTGAACGCACAGAGAAGCATTATAATATAACTTTCAACACACTCAAGGAAAACGGCATAATAAAAGCTCCACAAAATCCAGGCGTCATCAAGCTACACCTTAGTTTTGAATAAGCGACCTCTAGCGGCGAAAAATTACATATTGTGGCTTTAAAGTGTGGATATCACCAGCAGAATTTTGCCAAACAACCGTAAGTGTGAGCACACCTTTAGAATAGAATATTCCAATGTTGCTGATAACCTTGACTGACAATTTGATTCATATAGGTTCTGGAGGGGGCAGAGACTGCAACCAATGATTTTGATCAGAACACGTGGCATGGCTGACACATACCAGACGCTCATGATGAGGTGAGAACTGATTCAACAGTAGTGTAGGGCTGAAGATCCATCAAGGGGCAGGCTGAACTTCTTGAGCTGTCTCAGGGAATAAAGCCTTTTTATATATGGAGGCAATGTTAGGTTTCCGTTTGATGTTCTTAGTAATAATGGCTCTAAGAAACCTTAAAGTCTCCACTGTGGTGCCAGTTTTGGTGTTCGAGACCATTAGAGTGAGAGGCTCTGGAGACCTTCTGAAGTCTATGATCATCTCTACTGTCTTTATAGTGTTTATTTGCACCAGGACACCTGATGTACTTCCTCCTTTCTTTATAAGCCGACTCATTACAGTCGCTTATAAGGCCAATTAGTGTGATTATGATTACTGTGATTGTTTGGACATCAAAATTACAGGGAGCACAACATAAACGTACTACCTGAATATGCATATTAATAATTAAAATGATGATAGACAGCTGATTAAAAAGTCCTCAGATTATGGAAGAGGAATGCAGTGTAGTAGTGCTCTCATTTTGGTTGTGTATGAATACTTTCATTAATCCGACCAGCGCCTATACCTCATAATGATGAACCTGTTTCTGCTATGGAGCATGGCATGCAAATAAACACCCACGTTTATTTGACAAATGACTTGACAACCAGACTAGCAAATTATTTTATTACATTGCTTTCAAAAATAATAGGGAGAACATATCGCTTTATATATCCACATCTTTCCAATATTTCTCTTCATTGATTCACAAGGGAAACTGAATGAAACGTAGTCAGGCTCTGATGCCATATGCATACCTCGCTGCCTCGACGGAGGGAGAAGGGCAAGCCCAGTAAAATACCATTACTCAGATAAATAGAGCTAATTGAGCAAAACAGGTCTTGGCTTTATTGAACAATAAATCAGATCCCCCCCCCATCCCCCCACCCCCCACTCCAAGAAGCGAATGAGGAATTTAGAGACCACTACTGCCTGCGACAAGACTACTTTATTCCTGCAATTAATGTGTGTGCCCAGTCAAAGTATTAGGGGTTTATGAGTGTGCTATGGTGAGACAACCAGAATATATGAGTCATAGTCATGAAGAGAAACACCCGAGTGAGTGTATTTTCAATGCAAAGTGCTATTTTTAACTGGGTGTTGTAATGTATTGTTGTGCTTTGAAGAAACAAGCTATCAAAAATTCAAAGAGACTTTTCAAGTACTTTATGAAGTCCTCAACACCAGCAATTCAATTTCTCTGCTCCAAATCTTAGTGAGCTGCTTATGGAGGTAACATTTTACAGAATCAAAAACTTATGCTGTTTTTAATACTTATTAATACTTAATATGCTGATTATAAATCAGCATCACACGTCATTTGGAGAAGGGAGAAAATAGTCCTAGAACATGGTGAAATATTGTGAATAAAGAAATGTTGTTTTTATTTAATTCAATACCAAAAAAGTCAAAATAGTTCTGTGAAATTAAATTAAAAATGCATCCTAGTATTTGTGTGCTATGTATTTTTATGTTTATCCTTTTCTACGTTTCATTGTGTATGATCATTTTATTTTAGTTTTTCAGCAAATTAAGGAAAACTAAACCATTTTATTTTCAAAATAATTCGATATGCTAATGTTAAACTCAATTGGGTGTGGTTTCCTCCCATTGACAGACAGGCACATGGCATGAATGCATGATTTTTTCTTCCAATCCAGTTCTGTGTAAACTCCACCCCACAGCAGATTCTAAAGATTTCACTGGTCATGTCCACTCCACTGTTAATTTCCTGCACAATGCTATGCTACAACAAATGCTAACCCAACCCCTAAACCTGCCCTACACCCTAACCTTAACCAGTGAAATTGACTGCAGGGCGGGATTTGCATGCTATAGCGTGCTAAAGAAAATAGCATTTCAGGAGATAAGCAGTTAATAAGATTATGTGACATGAGATTGCTGAGCCGAGCTGTCCATAACTCCCCAACCGGACCTCACTGGACAATCCAGTGTCACTACCCCCTCCTACCCTGCGATTCTTGAGCCCCGGGACACCCCCGTTGCTTAGAACACATCGATAGAGTAAAATCCTCCCACGCACTGCACTGGGACGGCTCACAGGGTATTCCCGCTTATATCATTGACCTCCGGTCTAAACTCCACTGGCCACAAGCTCCGATCTAATTAATTCATGTCATCCAAATTCAACTGAAAATGCAACTTTTAATGACTTCTGCAGTCTCAAAATTATTCAACCCTTTCATGGCAAGCATCTTTAGTACTTAGTAGAACACCCTTTTGCTGTTTTTATGACCTTCGACAAATGAGATGTATAACCAGACACAAGCTTCTGGCAGCATTTCTGTTTGCAAGAAGCATATATATAAATATATATATATTTGCAGGAATCATATAAATAATGAAATAATTATATTACAGAAGATGTTTCACCAGGCAGTTTTTGGGGGCTCTAACAGCGTGAAATAGACTTGCGTTTTTTCCTGTCTGCTGCAAGCAGTTGTTATATAGAGTAATCAGTCACATGGAATTAACGGCTCAGGTGATTTGCTCTAGACAAATTGTCTCCAGAATTGAGCAGCCCTGAAGCAAAGATATCAGGTCACTTGCTTCAAGGACTGCTATTGATCTAAATAGCTCTCTCCAGGACCTCCTTGTTCAGAATAGCATAAAGCCGGAATGAAACGGAAGTTGTGATAGTCTTTTTTTTTCTGTTGTGACGTATATCCATGTGAAAAGGCTTATTGAACAAGAAAAAAAAATTAGGGCGGGACTTGATTTTGTTTGGATGGTTGTGTTTTGCAATTGCTGCGATCTCATGTGATTGACAGGTTGTCCCGCCCTAAAGGACTAAACACGAGCGTCATCATCAGCGAAGAGTTTGCTAATGTAATGAGAGGGAATCATATAATTGATTACAAGGGCACATGAAAAAAATATTAAAATTATGTGCACAGATGAATTTATATAATAAACACTGCAATATTCCATTAAAAATAGGCATTGTCAATTTTGATTTCATGGTCAACTGCTGGAATATAATGGTCTAGAAATTAAATGAAAATGCAAACTAATCTTATCTTCTGTGTGTGTATATATATATATATATATATATATATATATATATATATATATATATATATATATATATATATATATATATATATATATATATATATATATATATATATATATATATATATATACATATATATATATATATATATATACATATAGTTAGTGAGCATTATGTATTTGGAGTTTACATATACATAATGTATTTTTTTTTTTCGCAACTGTAAATAGATATGCCCAATCCTTGAAAAATTAGAGGCAGGCCTGGTATTTTTAAAATACCAATGATTTTCGATACTCTGAAAAGCATGAACACTTTTAAACCACTATTTAAATAATTACTGTAAAAATAATTGACAGCCCGGGACTTTCCGCGCCAATCCTATATGTTGTGTTTGCGTGTGCACAGTGCGTGTTGAGCCTAATCTTTAAAAAGAAATTACATCAACAATACAGCAATGTCCTATCTTATCAGGTGAATTGGAAACATTTACGCTTATAATGCTGAGGACATTTTTTGTGTATTATACTTTCTGCATTTAACAAACTTTCATGTCAACATTGCATCTTGATATTGAGGCAAATTTTTTCATGTTTTCAAAAGTTTTCATGTCTTTCACATTGTCACGTAGTAATATCAATATCAAATGGAGCGATTACACCGTGCACATGTTGCATGTTTGAGATTTAAAGGCGCAGTATGTAATATTGTCAGTTTGGGGTCGAAAAGGGTTCTGCAGTCCAAATTCAAAATATTGGAAAGAGTCGTATCCCCGCCCCCTCCTCCTCCTCCTCCTCCTCCTCAGACTATACTTGAGGACACATAACAGGAGCAAGCACAATTGACTAGGGGCCCTATCATACACCCGGCGATGCCAGGATCTAGTTTCAGCCCGACGCAGTTATCATTTTCACGTCCAACGCCACATTGTTTAAATAGCAAATGCACTCTGTTCGCCCATGGGTGTGCTGGTCTGAAAACTAAGTGTGTTCAGGCACATTGTTGGGGCGTTGCTATTTTGAGGCAACTGAAAACGACTGCACCACTGACCAACAAAATAGCGCAGTAAAAGGGCATATTAGTAATGTGCGCCTATAGGTGGGAGCACAATGCATGCACACTCTACTCATCACACATGTGCCATGTAAATAGTGAATCTGCCATAGTGCAAGCGCAACTGGCTTTTAAAGGGAATGGGAGATGAGACTCTGATTGGTTTATTGCACGTTAAGCCCAAAACACACCCATGACTCATTAAGAGACTAGGTACAGCGCTTTTGGACCATGCGCCTGGCGTCGTTAAACTAGTAAAAGTGGATTATTTGTTTAGTTTAAAAGTGCACCTGCTCCATGCGCTTCAGACCATGTGCTCAGATCCTTAAAATAGGGCCCAATGAAAGCCGAGGAGACTTAAACATAAGTTGGTGAGTTAGTTTATCTGCATTAATATGCTCTCGTTTTTAGATTGATGTAGAGGCTTTTTAGATCGTGTAGAATCTGCGATCTCTGACTCAGTTTGTTTGCTGGCTTCCATGGCTACAATATACGCTGTTTTCCACCAACTGGCAACCTGGGGTGTCAAAATACTAATGTTTAAACTGGCAGCCAGACCAAAACAAAAACAGACATTCTGACACGGAACACACATTTCAAAGTAGAATAACTGGCTGTAGCATTGTTTTTCAGAGAAACGAGTATGTGAAGTCAAAGTCAAAGTCAGCTTTATTGTCAATTCTGTCATACGTACAGTACATACATACAGAGAATTGAAATTCTATGACTCTCAGACCCTAGGTGCCTAACAACAACATAACAATAACAACAAAAGTTTAACAGTGACAACAACAGAAGAAAGATTAAAAAAAGATGGATAAAGTGAATTATAGAGGTAAAGTGGCGATGGCAAATAGTGCAAACAATGGTAACAATAGTGCAATTTCAGATTAAGTCAGTGCAGGTATAAACTAAAATTATAAGAGTGTGTGCAAAAAAAGAGTCTGTAAGAGGGGAGACCAATTCCTCAGAGAGACAATATATGAGGTAGATGAAGGGAGGGGAACGGGGGTTGGGTGATCCCAGATCAGGTGCGTGGGGCAGAAGAGGGGAGGGTCGGCAGAGTCGGGAGGGAGTTCAATGCCCTGACAGCTGAACTTAGCATGTTTCCTAAATATCTGCAAACCAATTATGGTATTTTAATGCTTTAGTAGAGCAAAAAAATTACATACAGCACCTTTAAGTCGTGCGTGTGACATGCGTGGAAATGTGCCACTGTGTGCCTTCCTCATCAGAATGTTATATCGATGTATTTAGAAATAACTTTTTTTGTTGTGTTTTATATGGCATTATATGCAACTCTGTTTAGGTTACTGTCTAAGTATGTCACTACATAAATAAGGACATCTGAAGCCATGAAATTATATTTGCTGTATAATATTTACTACATGAAGGCAATGACACTCAGACCTACATGTCAGCTTCATTATGCCTGGCACAGTGTTTCACAGGTTGGAAATCCCGCATCTGACCTTCATGGTGAAATTATACTATTAGGTGCAACAAAGCCATCACAGAGAAAATTGCTGGGAAAATGGAATGTAATCACCTCGGATTACCTAACCGTCTACCCACGGCACCTCTCTGACAAGGAACATTTAAGAATGTGCTGTGAGCATCAGGGGGCAGGGGGAAAAGGTTCGACTGGTTAGCTTTGGCATGTTTCTCCTTTGACGGCGATTGAAAAGTAGATGTGTATTACTGTTTACGTGAGCACTGCATGGTCAATAGCTCTTTGAAAGATCTTTGAAACTAGAAGTATAGATCGAAAAACTTAATTTTTGTTTATTACACTTTATTTGTTCATATTTGAATGTAGCCTGTGGTTATTATTCTTCATAATCATTCTTACATAAATTATTATTCAAAAGAAGTAACTGTAAACAACTTTTGTGTCAGTTATTAAAACTTCCTATTCTAAGTACAAAATATAGTCTGTGTACTTCCACATACCAAACTCCTGGGGGATTCCTGAGGGTAATGTCACTATGGTCTAGTGCTGTCAAGATCCTGCCAAAGCCCAGAGCGTGTTTATATAGATCTGCATTGCCGCATTAGCCAAAAAGTTATCATGGGACAATCATTGGCAAAAAAAACCCTCCACGTCAGCTGTCAGCTTGAGGCAAGAATGTCAATGTCAAAATGACAATGACAAAAGTATTACCTGTCTGAGTAGAAAACACTGCATAACCATTTAAACGTACACTTACAAACTGCCCTGCTGATCCACCCGTTCTATTCTCCCAGGATTCTCAGCACAAGAGTTATCGACATTCCTTTACCGTGTACCACATTCGGGCTCTCTTTGATCCCTCTTTATGATGGACAGATCTTGTAAGCTGCGATTCCTCCACCAACAGATTTCAAAGGCAAGGTGTAAAAGTTAACTGGCTCAGCTTTAGCTTCACGTCCGGGTGCATTAGCTTTGTGACATTTTTCATTTTTCATACACTGCTTGAGCACATTATAGTCTCAAGAGCTAAAGGCAATGTGGCAAATTAAGTCAAATGTTTCATGTTCATGACCTCCAGCCATAGTAACAGTCACGATTGGTGTGTTTATTGGGAAACAGGGAGTTTCAAAGCTCTCACGTAAAACACAATGAACAAGAATGCTCATGTCACTTGCGTTAAATGTAGACATGGTCTATTTTATTCTATGGAGCTTATGTAGCCCCACCCATTTTCAGTGCTGCGCTCGTTGTGTTTGTATTTCCACAGCATGAAGGTAAGATCTTATGGGTTTATGAATGAACCGCTCCTTTTAAAACCTTCCCAGTCGATTGATATTTGTTATGACATCCACTTCAATTATTATAATGCTCTTTTGTTAACTCTACAATAAGTTAATCCACTTTACCAGCTAATTACTCTTCAGCTGTGATGCCATATAAATATACAGAGATATCGCAAAAATGGAAATTCAAACACAAAATTCCAAAGATAGCTGCATGCTTGTTTCTCTGGCGAGATCTATAGAACTTGTAATTGTTTTTTTTTGGTTTTTTCAATCACAGTTCGAACTTTACATTTTTTTTACAGCAATGCCATAGAAGAACCATTATGGGTTCCCAAAAGACAATTCTTAAAGGGGGGGTCTAATGCTATTTCATGCATTCTGACTTATTACACTGTTAAAGAGATGGCCAAAATGTCAAAAAATGAGTTGGATGTATGATACAGAGAGTCTACCGCGTACAGCATGTATTTCGGAAACAAACACCCATTACATTACTGAACTCCAGCTCCATCCGGAGGCTTCATCTTCCTAAAACTCATTGATAGTACACTGTAAAGACAGTAATGATAACGATGATTTTACATAAATCCCAGCGTGAGTCCGAATTGATGATGAAACAATGGAAGAATAATTTTTCAACCCGAACCTTGAGCAGGACGTTTCTTAGTGATGCTACTCAGTTTAAGGTACATTATGTTTCAACTGTAATTCCTCACCACCAGCATTAACGTGTGTGTGTGTGTGTCTTTAGCTCCACCCACTGCACGCCTGCACGAGCTCGGCTGTTTTTGGAAAGAATCGGTACAGCATATCTGTCTTTTATGAATATGATAAAACTATAGACTCTTCAGAGATATGAAGGATGCAATACTACTCTATAGGTACTCAAGATTAACATGAGACTGGCAGAAACAGTGTGTGTTATGTAACCTTTAAAATAACCTTTTTAATATATATAATCTGAAGAGCCCTTCTCCACAAAGATGTTGTAAATGGAAATGTACCATTAATGTTAAACGTTTTTCATAAAAACATTTAAGAGTGTGGCATTTGATGCATTTGCATTCCACTATAGACCTAATAAAGATTCAAGTTAATTTGTAAACAAAAGTTAAAGCTTAAAGAAAACATCCAGCAAAATAATGAACAAGCTTGCTTGTTATGAGAATCAAATGAGAAGTATAGCCTTCTTTCAATGTTTGAGGCACATTTCATTGATAAGGTAATGAAGTATGACGCAGGTCGAGAGCAGAAAGACAGTCATTTACCATCTCTTGAAGTATTCAGGGCCACCATCTGTAATTTTACGCTTGATCTGGAGTCCCTTTATCCTCTCTTTACTGCTGAGCCTTCACTATCAAATGTACATCAGGCGTCGTTGCTCGAACGCAGATTCTGCCACAGCAGCAAGACGGATTTAATTGCCATTGCAGAGATGCTCCATAAGGGACAATGCAGAGGATAGGCAGCAGATAGATATGGCTGGGAGGCTCGGCAATAACGTCAAGAGCAGTGATGAATTGTGACCCTAAACAGAGTAACAGCTGATGGAGTATTGAATTTGTTTATATTTGCAATGATGGATATAATCCAAGGTGTGAGAAGCCCAATGCAGAGTTGAATGATAAATTCTAGGGACATTGCCTTTCTTATTGATTTCATGTATTATTTTTTATTATTATTATTGTTATTATTACAGCCAGTGGATTATGGATGACATTGATCTGATTCTCCAGTTTAATAGTTTTCCTTTCTTTGCAGTGGCAAAGAAACTATTTTTTGTGTTTTAGGGCCAATGCATGGCAAAAAAGGATGTAAAGCAAAAGTTTTAAATCTAGTTTGCAAATGTGCCAAGTTCTCAGAAATGTTGATTTCTAGACTGTCGAATTGCTCCGTTTATTAGAAAATATAAAAAAAAAAGTGAATATTTTTAGGTTTTCATGCAGTTTTTCTAGCCTGACTTCGTCATACTCAGATTCTAGTCAAAATATGAGTCTGATGCTCCATTGGGCTGTGATTTATGGGGCGTGTTTCAAGCGAACCAGGAAAGAAAATGCCTCTGCACTCTATTGGATAGACCTACAACCAATCAGAGCAACGGTGTAAGTGACGTATGTTGACTTGAGCAACGCATAGTTGTCGACAGAACTCAACTGCACGCACGCTGGAAGAAGTAGAAGAAGAAGATGAGTGTAAATGATCTTTGCCGTTGTTGTAAAAAGAATTTATGGATACACGGAGTACTTACCAACACGATCATCATCTTTGAGAGAAATAGTAAAGGTGAATGCATATATACGAACAAGTTGAATGACGTGAATACTTGCGTTACTGTTGATCATCTGTCATTCATTGTATAAAGCCCGCCCTGACAATTTGATTGGTCCGAACAGCTCTTGTTTGAGCAGACCAGACCTGAGTTGAGTCCAGAACGACCTTCACCCTGCATGATTCATTTAAATAATCTCCTCCCATAGATTTTTCGTCTGAAAGGGAAACTCCTATAAGTCTTTTCATCATGATTTTTTTCACTGCATGTCTTTAGTAAATCCTGACTGTAGTTTTTTAACATCAAGAGGGTTTGCACTGTGGTGCAAGCTGTTATAATTCTGGCCCTTGGACTTGGATGCCCGAAATAGCTGCCTGAGGCTTTGAAAATATGGCCACCGAGTGAACAGACTTTCCTTGAAAGGGACTTTGATTATAGTCAATTAATGCTTTAGGCAATTCATGTTTTTTCCCCTTTGTTCTCCCCAAATTATTCTGAATCAAAGACTGTACAGTGTGAGCCTTGCAAGGCAGAAAAATCAGTCATCATTGTCTAAACTGCTAACAGAGAGATGAGCTTATAGCTGTTACCATGTAAATAGAGAAATTACATAACTGATTATTTAATTCATAGAATAGCTATATTGCATGAAGTCAGTAATTATGTTGTCTTAAAATTCAAACCATTAAAGCCTTTAAACCTAAGTCTTCCATAAACAAGCTGATGAAAACCATGCCAGACAGATCCTGATTTCAATCACAAGCATGTTTTCTACGCACATAAGACACTCAGCCAAAGCTCATTTTGTGTGTGGTTTGATGCTTGACTCTAGAATGATTGTGTTTACCATCCTTATTATTTCCTCAACAAAGAGCTAAATATTAATCATCCTTATTTGCATGACTCGCAGTGGGATTCCATACACGTCTCTAATGAGATTTGATTGCGCGAGATGTGACTCCATGGCACCCCGCCACATTTCTACCTCTCACACCTGTTTACTGTGTAAATGGCTTGACTTCTGATTAAGATTACAGGTCGCAAACGTCTGCATAGAAAGCACAGATCAAGTAGTAAATGGAGAGTGAGTAACTTTAGCATATTGACATTGGTTTTAATGGAAATGGTTTTGCTTGTTTGTTTTGCCATCCGTTTTCCCAGCTGCATTGAAACCAACATGTTTACGCTGGATTTAGCAGTTGCTTTTTTTAAAAGGATTTTTCTGTTCTGTTTAAAAATGTTCAATATAAGTTAAGCTCTGTAGACAGCATCTGTGTCATGTAAGAAAATAAATCACACTAGTTTAATGTTAAATCCTGGTTTATGGTATAGGTGTATCAGCAGAAGTGCTTAGGTGTGCTTATGAAATATGACATTATTTCAGTATGTGCATTACTGTATGTGTGTATATGTATTTTACAACTATACCTAAATAAAACCACTGTACACTGAATAAAACACTTATAAACACTTAGTTTTTTTAATATAATTTGATATTATAAATTAATGTAATGTAAAATTGGATGTTCTAAGATGACAACTGTAAAACTTGTAAAAGTGTTTCATTAAACCCTTTTTTCTGTTTTTTTTTTTTTTTTACAAACTGAAGTTAAAATTATTTTAATGTACTGTATCATGATCTTGATACAGTTTAGCTTTTCATGGACCTTTCCTTTAACTACAGCATTCAACATTAGGGATTCACTACAACAACTATGACTTGGTTATTGATTCCATTGCAGCAAACAAATCCATAACCACACGGGGGGAAAACCTGAAACTGTGTAAAAGGATGCTCAGCCATTTTCCATAACTGGGTCTGGGTGGCTGAAAATTAAATAGCATTTTTTTTCTGTTGGAAGTGAGACCTATGCTCACCCTAATTATACTTTTGAAAGAGCTGCGGCAACAGACATCACTTCTCTCTGGTATTCTTTTCATATTTGCATCTCAAAGATGAGATGGCCTTGCCCAGATAGCCCTAATTGGTACAGACAGGAGCTGTCTTTTTCTTTGGGAATGACAGAGAATAAAGGAACGTATAGATAGGGCCTGCTCAGCAGCTCTAGTACTGAAATATGACATTCTGTGCAAAAATTGGATCCTGCCATTGCCTTCAAAAGCTGAGAGTGAAAAGATCAAGGTAGAAGCTTCCAATAAAGTTAAGCTTTGACAATACATCTGTGATCTTTAGTCAGTGTAGAACATTATGCAACCAAAATTTCTGTAATAGCACATTTAAATGTTTAGTAGCATTTTTTAGTTCTCTGATACGTGGTGTTCTAATGCTATCTCATGACCAATTTGTACGTATTTGTAAGAGGTGGCTAAATTGTACAAATTCATACGACCTCGTATGAATTTGTATGATTTGTCTATACTGCAGTGATGGGGACGTCTTAGGAGCGGGGTTTGGGGTAGGTTATTTGTACGAGATCATACGAATTGACCAACTCGTCGAATATGTGCGATTCAGCATAAATCGTATGAGTGAGTTCCTACAAATTCATATGAGTGAGGTTCTACGAATTTGTATGAGTGAGGTCATAGAAATTCATACAAATTAGCCACCTCGTAAAACAAATTGCTGTGAGATCGGGTTGTGGGTCATATCCACACAAAGCCAGAGCTTTCCCTATCCAATCTTTTTTTTCCTTGTCTCAAGAAATATCTGCGTATACACAAAACCACTGAAACTGACTCAAAACGATTTAGTATATATGCCAGACCAGAATGTGGCGCTCTATTTCTGCTACAGAGATACACTAAAAACGGAGAAGAAGACTTAGTGCATGCGTATGCAGTCAAAATGGGTCAAATGCGTACACATGAAGACAAAATCCTAAATCATTCTTGTCGGCTATTGGCTATAATTAAAATAATAATAATTTGTTACATTTATATAGCGCTTTTCTAGGCACTCAAAGCGCTTTACATGGAAGGGGGGAATCTCCTCAACCACCACCAATGTGCGGCATCCACCTGGACGATGCAACGGCAGCCATATTGTGCCAGAACGCCCACCACACACCAGCTGATTGGTGGAGAGGAGACAGAGTGATGAAGCCAATCAGGATAGGGGAATGATTAGGAGCCCATGATGGACAGGGGCCAATGGGCAAATTGGGCCAGGATGCCGGGGTTACACCCCTACTCTTTATCGAAGGACATCCTGGGATTTTGAATGACCACAGAGAGTCAGGACCTCGGTTTAACATCTCATCCGAAGGATGTTGTTACAGTATAATGCCCCCATCACTATACTGGGGTGTTAGGACCCACAGGGTGAGCACCCCCTGCTGGCCTCACTAACACCTCTACCAGCAGCTACCTAGTTTTCCCAGTTGGTCTCCCATCCAGGTACTGACCCGGCTCAGCCCTGCTTAGCTTCAGTGGGAAACCAGTCTTGGGCTACAGGGTAATATGGCTGCTGGATCACTGTTTGTTATGCTTCGTTGTCCAGACTGCACCAGTTTGTTTTTGTTGCCGTTTTTGGAACTTGTGGTGACTACAGAGACCGCCTTTTTTTACAGTGTGTTCAGGTGACAGGCAGCTAGCAGATAGCGAGGAGATGTTTGCTGTATGTGACAAAAAAATGTTGGCCTAAAAATGCGTGACATCGCTTAGAGCACCTTTAAACCTTTTAAACCCATTAAACCTGCAAGTACACATCACTGAGTTTGTGCTGCCGCTGAGCCAGAGAGAGAAGTTGTCATGTAAATGTTTGAAACAGCTTCACAACCGACCTTTTCAACCATTTAGTAAACTATCATTATTTCTGTGTTACAATAATTCAAATGATCACAGAAGTACTTGGATAAAAGTTTATAGTTCAAATATAAACACTGATGCCTAAGGTAGCGTAATAGAGTAAATCACCTTTTGAAAGTAACTTGAGCTTCAAATCACGATTGTATCAATTACATTGTTTGTAAAATTACTTGTCATTGAACCATTCATTCAAGAGATTCGTTCAAAAATGCTGGCTGTGTCTGAAATCGCCTCCTATACCCTCAAGTAGGGCACTATTTGAGGGGACAGCCATTTGTAGTGATGTCTGAAACCATAGTGGACATTATTGAGTGCACTCATTCAATCCCACAGTGCACCACAGTTACAAGTGTACAACTGATGTACGCTTAACGGCTAGAGAATACACACAATGCACTGTGAGTCTCGCCAGGAGATGGCGTCCGCAGCTGAATCAATCATTCATCCATTTTCCAAACTGCGCTGGTCCAATGTAATAAAGGTCCAGGTATCAATTCCTTATTTAATTGATTATTAAATTGTTTTATTAAGTTTTATGAGTTCAAGATAAATCTTTTCATTACTCTGCCAGTTTGCTACGTTTCAAATAATTATTAAACAGCGAGCACAAAAGCGGCAGCCCTTCCGCTGCACTCAGTGTCCAAATTTGCTCACTAGTTTTCATTCACTCCTTCAAGTGGACTATATTAGTGAAGTAATGTAGAATGTATACCCTACATGGGTCCCAAGCAGCTGATTCATCCAGTGATGGAACAAATGAAGTCTGATTCATGATTCTCAATTTACCCAGAATCGTGCAGTACTAAATAGCTATTTGCTATTGGTCAGCATTGTTCAGTGCATTTTAATGAAAAGGTTCCAGGACAGTGGAGTAGCATTTAATCTGTGGATTATCAAAGTAAATAAGACCCATTTTATTTCCCTTTTCACTTTAAAGACATTATTTAATCAATCAGAGTATGATGTGTAAGTTATGAATATGAAGCAAACATAAAATGTCTTTCTGGGATGAGTACATCTGCTGGCGTATCTAAGGTCATTTATAACTCATGGCTGTGTGACAATTTTTCTGCAAGGTCTCAGGAAAAGATATTGTAATTTCTGAAATTGCACAGAATGAAAATTTTCCAAAACAAGTACATCTTAATAAGGTCGAAAATACCAGGCTATACAGTTGATATTATTTTTCCTTATCTCAAGGATAGTCATTTTCTTTTGAGGACAGTTGTGGCATCAAAAGGCATTCATTAAGGAATCCCTTGAGACCGATAGTCCTTCAAAGCTTGTGCTCAGAAACTTTTCAAAACATCTCTCAAATGTCAAAGATTCATCCTGTCCTGTTTACCTGGCTCTCGCTCTCTTTTTTTTTTTTTTTTTTTTGTATAAGGACCTTGTGGAATAAAAGGCATGGAAAAGTTTAATGTTTCAAACAGTGTTTCAATTGCACAAAGAAAAATACTTTGAAAGATAGTAAGCCAATCTGAGAAACAGGTGACCTCTCTTTAGATTAAGATCCTCTTTACGCCAGTCTTCAATGCCCTATTTTTGCCTTTGAGCTTCCTTAGCGATAATTATTTTTTAAATTTATTTTTTAAACGTTTTTTTTTTTGTTTGTTTTTATGCCTTGAGATTCTTTGAGACCTTGATGGAAAAGAATGCCTGTGCATGTTTTGACTAGTTAAGAATGGGGCCATTTTGGGGATTGAAGAGTGCCAGAGTTTGGGACTTTGTTCCCTGACAATAGGTTAACTATTCTTTTAAATTGATTTAAGTTAAACAGGATGATACATCCCAATTCAAAGATAAGTTTAGTGGTAGGTTTCAGATCAAGACCTAAACTATTTCTTTGCTGGCCTTTCATTGCTCCATGGCGAGATAAAGGTCATTTGCTGCACTAATCCTTGCATTGTCTGGGATTAGTTCTTTATCCTGTGTAAAATTGCTTTCTCTGTGGTAAAGAGGAGCTCACCGGATCCTGACAAGAGAGCTTGCCCTTGAGCTTTACAAGTTTGGCCTTGACTTTAATCTGGCTAGTTAAAAGATCAAGTCAGAAGTCAAAGTTATGCCTGAAACCGTGTGATCTTACACCTAGAGGAGTATTTCAAACAATATTTAAAATGTAAAATTGCCGATAGATCAAAGCATCAAAGGAATAGTTACTCTAAAAATTAAAACACTGCCTTCATCTACTCACCCTCATGTCATTCCAAACCTACATGATTTTATTTAATCCATGGAACACAAAAATACTGATGAATGTACTGTAGCAGTCATTTTTTCATATTTTCATACAGTTCTGCTTCTGAGAAAACAAAACCCCATAAAAGTATGAAAATGTCTCATTAAAGTAAAGTAGTTCATGCACAAGTCTGTGCACTGATAATCCAACTCAATGAATCATTCAGTTTACTAGATTCAAAAGAATGGTTCATACATGAATCAGATTCAGAAATTGTTACTTTTTCCATGAATACGCAAAGATAAACTTGGTGATGAGTGATGTTAAGATTTTCATTAATAATGCCCTACATTTCAGTCTGTTTCTCAAAAAAATAAAGTCAAGTGAGCAACTTTTATACTACTTGTTTGCTTTTATTTGTTGTTGTTGTTGTCATTTCGTAGTTTGCCAGCCTCACTCATTCACTTTCATTTATATTGAAAGAATGTGCAGGATAGTCTTCAAAAGTTTGAGTTCTGTGCTCCACAGAAGAACAAAATTCATACAGGTTAGGAGCGTCATGAGGGTGAGTGAATAATGACAGAATTGTCATTTCTGGATGAGCTATTGCTTTAATGAATCTGCATTATATAGGTCACCTTTCTTATACTAATACCTGTCACAGACTTTGGCCTACAGGCATTTACCCACTGATGCAAACATTTAGAGAGTGAGCAAGATCTCTTTTTTTCCCCTCAGTGCTGTCAGTTTTCATACACTGTGTGATTCCGCATACATATCAGAGATAATAAACTCGAAGGAATCTCTTCTGAAAATAATTTACTGAGCTGATTGTCGTCAAGAACATCCTACTCTTTTTTTGATACAATCCTTTTCACAAATGTTTGTGCAGAAATTGTGTGTGAGTTTGTGTGTGAATGATTTTTTCTAGTCCTGGGACAATAATGTATATAAATGGCTCCAGGATGAATGATTGGATGTGAAAGCCATGATAAATGACACCATCATTTAAGGAACAATAGTAATTCCTTGGATGAAAACATTCTTGATCACTCATCAACTAAAGCACACCTTAGAGATAATTAGTGTTATGTGGCCAGTTATGATGGATGATGGGAATGTTTTTCTTCATGCATTATAATAATCTTAGAAAACACACTCCACTCCAGAGGAATTTCTTTGACCCTTTATATTTCATATAGCAGGAAAAAACTCAGTTTTTCTTTCTCTCATAAAATATTGTTTTGGTACTTAGAAGTACCTTCTATGGCATGAATTATATTAATAACTGTTTCAATTATGTGGTCTTTTTATATAATTGTTATAATTTGTCCACACTGTAAACCCGAATAAGTTTAGGCAATCGTTATATATATATATATATATATATATATATATATATATATATATATATATATATATATATATATATATATATATATATATATATATATATATATATATATATATATATATATTCTTATACGTATTTCTTAGAAAATAATAAATTCAATCTACTAAACTCAATCTACTATTAAAACATCTGCTTAAAGACCTTTAAATCCATTAAAGGTTCCAAGTTATTTAAGAAAAAAAATATAGCTTGCCATAACTTATTAATATAGTAGATAGTGTTTTTTGTATATTTCACTTCCTAGCCATTAGTCTTGACTCATTTCTGCATCTACATCTTTCTGTCTGCTCTCTGGTGTAAAGCCTATTGAATCACCAGCTGTGTCAAATGTCAAATTTGCAGAGACATAACTTGTATGAAGAATTCCATATTGGCCTCTTGCTTCGGCGGTAAGCAAATTAGAAGTGTGAACAGGGATTTAATTTGTTTTACAACCCAGCAGCGACATGGGACTTTTTGGGTGTAAGCAAAGAATGAGTGAATAGTGCAATGCTAACTGCATCTGAGCATGTTGTTGACCTTGGGAAAAAAGTGAGAAACATTGGAAATCGCTGAGCAAATAACGATAAAAAGAAACAAACAGCAGATGGCTGTCAATCCACTATGTATACTTTGGTTTTACAAATGCGCCATGTAACCTAAATTGCAGTATTTGTCATAAAAACTTCAAGCTGCTCCATCGGAAGTCCAACCTAAAAAAATAAAAAAATAAAATAAAATAAAATAAAATAAAGGTCTGTTAATAAAGTTTGGAGGTCTGTAGCTATTGACTCCGCAGAAAGTTGGTGACTTCTGCGCACTGTGCGCCTCAGCATACGCTGACAGCCGTCACTGGACGTGTTCTCTGGAGTGATGAATCACGATTCTCTGTCCTGCAATCCGATATGGATGAGTCTGGGTTTGGTGGTTGCCAGGAGAACGGTACTTGCCTGACTGCATTGTGCCAAGCATAAAGTTTGGTAGAAGGGGGATTATAGTGTGGGGTTGTTTTTCAGGGGTTGGGCTTGGCCCCTTAGTTCCAGTGAAAGGAACTCTTAATGCTTCAGCATACAAAGACATTTTAGACAATTTCATGCTCCCAACTTGACTGCGCACTAGTGCACAAAGCAAGGTCCATACAAGACATGGATGAGCGAGTTAGGTGTAGAGGAACTTGATAGAACACCTTTGTGATGAATTAGAGTGGAGACCTGTATCCTGACCAGTCCTCAAAATTTACACAAAAATCTAAAAAAGTTAAAATGTCAAATAAATTCAGAAACATTAACTGCATGAAAAGTAAATCATTTCAATTCACGCGTCACATTTAAATCCGCAGCATAATGTGATAATCGTCAAATCATTTCATAGCGTTTTCCATCAGGAGCAGTTGTGCTGTACATATAGAGTTGAAGCGCACAGAGAAAATAGGCAGAGAAACATTACTGTTTTTATTCCATCCGCACGCACTGAAACACAAGCTGTTCTGCACATTCTTTCACCAATGAACGAAACTGTGTTTTAGTGCATGCACAAGAATAAAACTAATGTTATATGCCAATTTAATGTCAGGTAAAAGGGAAGCAAAACATTCTGTAGATGATATTTAATGTTGTGTCTGCTGGCTTTATTTCTTCAACAGCTCCAAGTTAAACGCACTTTCGTGTTCTATACAGGCCGTTTTGCGTTTATTGTCACGCACCACTTACTGTGCCCATATTGAGATTTTTCTCTGCGATTCACTGTATTTTAATCCATATAATTTTCCTGTCATTGTCAAAAATCTGTTTGCTTATAGCAGTACTTGTGACAGTATGAAAGAACACAAAGTAACACTAGTGGGCGTGGGTGGCCCATATCTGCGTGGCGGGGTAAATGGTAAAGTGAGTGCACTTGTGTGCCAGCAACCCGGTTTGATTCCAGTCAGTACTGGTTCCTACAGTTAATATACATATATCAGTTGCCATTGTCTCATTGATGTTCACCAGATAAGCAAGTTAAAGGTATACTGCAAGGTGACTAAAATGTCAACAAAAGGCAAATTCATAAGCTGTACCATTATTTATAATAGCCTATTTTTTAAAGCACACTATAATGATGCCATTAGCACACTTCAAGTTTACTTGGAATGCCATTGCATTATGTTTTAAAATCACTAAAAGTTTGTTATTAGTATAAAATTAATGTGTGTTCAACACTCTTACAGTGTAATTTAATTGTAATGTACATTTGAAGTTTATGCTGATTCTGCATTTATACAAGAGTATATTTAAATTGTACTTGGAATAGTTCCACTTTAGCACAAACAAGTATATTTAATACAACTTTAGTTGACCTTTAGCACTGCTTTTGTACAACTAAAATGCATTTAGTACAAAATGAGTTGTTCCAATTTAACAGACTTTAAGTATACCAATGTATAGTGTGTCACACATGCATTTAGTTATACTAAAGTACATACAAATAAATTGTGCTTAAGTATACTATTTTTTTCCCTGGGGGACTCCTAAACGCACTCCTAAACCTTGTAGAAAGCCTTCCCAGGAGAGTTGAAGCTGTTATAGCTGCAAAGGGTGGACCAACTCCATATTAAACCCTACAGATTAAGAATGGGATGTCATTAAAGTTAATGTGCATGTAAAGGCAGGCGTCCCAAAACTTTTGGCAATATAGTGTATTTATTGCCTTCCTTAAAAAAAAAAAAAAAAATTCAGCCAACTTCTAAAACAATTTCCAAACACTAGTTGCTAGGTGCATAATGATGCAGATTGGCAATAAATCATGTGGTTACAAAATGCTATTTACATTCTATTGATTATGTCCAAACTGTAATCTTATCTTTCTTGAATTTAGTGTCTAGTCATGTATTTGATTTTTAATTTGTGTACCATGTTTGTTGTGTTGGGACAATTGCACAACTGCAGTGTGAATAGCTTTGAATGCAAACGTTACCTACCTGCATTATAAGACGTTGAATATGTTGCTTTAAACACAGAATTTCAATAACTAAAGAAATTTCTTAGATGACTCAATGTTCCCATTCACTAGACCGCTAGTTCTGAAAAACAAGCTTAGTGTTATGATGTATGATACAGCCACCCGGGTTCTGCTCGTCGCCACATCAGAAACTGTGACGAATGAGCCTCGGGCTGGTGATTGGAAAGCACAGTCGATAGTGCTACTGCTGCCATAGCTTTATCCAGATGGCCCATCCCTCGGTCAACGCCCATTCATCTTATTCATGCAATGATGAAACTGTTGAAAACATAAAGGATATATTGTGGTATAGCTCATATAGGCAGAGGCTGCCAAATGGACAGCCTATTTGTTCTCTAACTGTCTTCTAGCAGAGGACCACAATCAACATTCAAACCTCTAAACCTGAAATGGAAAACAAAAAGCCATTTTCTTGTGAAACTAAAGCAATAAGAACTGATAAGTGGAAATTTACTGTTATTTCACAGTTAGAAAATACATGCTATTGGCTCGTCACCTTTGATAGAGCTGCAATTTCCTGTAAAGGCTTGGGAATAACCAAACTTCACAGACAAATCAATAAAATTGAAATATGACCTTTTTTTGTCATTTTCAGGCTCATTAGGCTGTATAAAATCACATTAGAGAGGTAGCAGCTCATAAATGGATCAATAGGATCGGTCCTGAAATTGGTCTCAGGTGTAGCATAGTTTTTTTTAAAAAGCTCTTAAGTGCATTTTATACATTTTTTTGTTATACTGATTTTTGGGCTAGAAATTGGTGTTTTGTTTTTTATGGACAAAATAACTTAAAATAATTGATATATGCATGTGTGTTATTTTATAGTATAAATGTAATTAATTTATTAGTATTAGCTGTATCAATTCTTTCATATAAGATATAGATTATTACCTATCATCAGCAGTGATCTTAAAGAGTGATAGATTATTGCAAAGATCTTCTAAGGGGTTCTTTTCCTTTAAGGTTGCATGTTGTCGAGGTTGGAGTAAATAATGGTAGTAGAGCTGAGTGCATTTTTGAATAAAAATGAGTTTGGTTATAAAAAAAAAAAAAAAAAAAAAAAAAAAAAAGGAAACCCATACACTTTCCCAGAGTAACTGTTATTAATGTTGAACTGCACAGTAAGATCTGTTACAGACTACATTTACACAAATAGAGCAGAACTGCAACTGAGATGAATGGAAACGATAGCTCTCTCTTGTTATAGACCTCCTTTGTGGTTTTTAAAGGGTTTATTCACCCCTAAATGAAAATTATGTCATTCATTTCTCACGCTCATGTCATTCCAAACCTGTAAGCTGTTCATTCACCTATGGATATATATATATATATATATATATATATATATATATATATATATATATATATATATATATATATATATATATATATATATATATATATATATATATATATATATATATATATATATATATATATATATATATATATATATATATATATATATATATATATATATATATATAATATATACACTCACCTAAAGGATCATTAGGAACACCATACTAATACTGTATTTGACCCCCTTTCGCCTTCGGAACTGCCTTAATTCTACGTGGCATTGATTCAACAAGGTGCTGAAAGCATTCTTTAGAAATGTTGGCCCATATTGATAGGATAGCATCTTGCAGTTGATGGAGATTTGTGGGATGCACATCCAGGGCACGAAGCTCCCGTTCCACCACATCCCAAAGATGCTCTATTGGGTTGAGATCTGGTGACTGTGGGGCCATTTTAGTACAGTGAACTCATTATCACGTTCAAGAAACCAATTTGAAATGATTCGAGCTTTGTGACATGGTGCATTATTCTGCTGGAAGTAGCCATCAGAGAATGGGTACATGGTGGTCATAAAGGGACGGACATGGTCAGAAAGGGGCCTAAAGTGTGCCAAGAAAACATTCCCCACACATTAAACCACCACCACCAGCCTGCACAGTGGTAACAAGGCATGATGGGTCCATGTTCTCATTCTGTTTACGCCAAATTCTGACTCTACCATCTGAATGTCTCAACAGAAATCGAGACTCATCAGACCAGGCAACATTTTTCCAGTCTTTCATTTTTCCATTTCTCCAATTTTGGTGAGCTTGTGCAAATTGTAGCCTCTTTTTCCTATTTGTAGTGGAGATGAGTGGTACCCGGTGTGGTCTTCTGCTGTTGTAGCCCATCTGCCTCAAGGTTGTGCGTGTTGTGGCTTCACAAATGCTTTGCTGCATACCTCGGTTGTAACGAGTGGTTATTTCAGTCAAAGTTGCTCTTCTATCAGCTTGAATCAGTCGGCCCATTCTCCTCTGACCTCTAGCATCAACAAGGCATTTTCGCCCACAGGACTGCCGCATACTGGATGTTTTTCCCTTTTCACACCATTCTTTGTAAACCCTAGAAATGGTTGTGCATGAAAATCCAAGTAACTGAGCAGATTGTGAAATACTCAGACCGGCCCGTCTGGCACTAACAACCATGCCACGCTCAAAATTGCTTAAATCACCTTTCTATCCCATTCTGACATTCAGTTTGGAGTTCAGGAGATTGTCTTGACCAGGACCACACCCCTAAATGCATTGAAGCAACTGCCATGTGATTGGTTGATTAGATAATTGCATTAATGAGAAATTGAACAGGTGTTCCTAATAATCTTTTAGGTGAGTGTATATATATATTATTTCTTTTTTTTTTATGAAATATGAGTCCATTTACTGGAGTCCATTTTAATTTGAAACTTACATTCAAGTGTCGACAAAAAAAAAGGAAAAAGAATGCATCAAAAAAATGTTTTTTTTAAAAACAGGCTCTGTTCTTTCTTTTGATATATTGCATGTTCAGATATTTGTACAACAAAATATTCTGGGGGACATGAACATTTTGTGGAAATGATCAAAAATGCTGGCGGTGGCTGCAAACTTTACAAAAAACTGTCAGGAAAAGAGTTATCATACACCTGGTACAATGTGATGCCATATGCGTCACAAGTGAGTTTTGCTTGTTTCAGTCCGACGCAGTTATTGTTTTCATGTCCAGCGCCACGTTGTTTAAATAGCAAATGCACTCACGCCCATGGGCGTGCTGGTCTGAGAACGAGGTGTGTTCAGGCGCATTGTTGGTGTGTTGCTATTTTGAGGCAACTGAAAATGACTGCGCCATTGACCAACACCTGGTCCAAAGTCAATAGCGCAGTATTTTTTGTGTTATATAAAAGGCGTGTTAAGTAATAGGGATGCGCAGCAGCAGCACATAAACATTTTTATATTTTATAAATAAAAGGATTCCTCTCTAGAGAAGCGATCAGTCTTCCCGCTCGCAAATTCTGCCATGTAAATAGCGAATCCGCCATGGTGCAAGCGCAACTGGCTTTTAAAGGGCGTGGGAGATGAGACTCTGACTGGTTTATTGCATGTTACGGCCAAAACACACCCATGACTCATTAAGATACTAAGTACAACCCTTTTGGACCATGCGCCTGGCATGCCAACCATTTTTTTCCGTCATTAAACTAGCAAAAGTGGATTTGGACACCCTAAGTGCACCTGCGCCATGTGCTTCAGACCATGCTCTCAGATCGTTAAAATAGGGCCCTTAATCTCCAACGCACATTGACGAGAGCAGTGCATGTTGTGTTGACGCAGATGTTGTTGCATGAACTTCCGAAGATGATCGAAAGTCTTATGGGTAATTAATGGCATACACAACAATTTCAATAATCAGTTTCAGGAGGTAGCATTGAATGCTTTAATTTCAAATCTATTATAGTTTTTGTTGTGGAATTTTCCCTTTTTGACAAGCGCACAAAAGCTGAGGAGATTCTTAAACGTGATGAAGTGTAGATTAAGGGCTCGGTCACACAGAGCAAGTTTTGCGGTTAAAACGCAAGACAAAGGTCAGTGGAACAATACAAACAAACAAAACCTGTAAGCTCTTGTCTTGAGGCATGATTCTTAAGTTGAATTTATTTTAACTTGAGCGCCATATTTTTGGAATACCGTCATGACACTGCAAAAAGGTCAAAGACGTCTGTCTAGCACGTGTTTACATTGAAAAACAATGGAAAAGTACAGCAGTGCTTCTAAAGAACTGCTTCTGTGAATCAGCCCAGACAGTCAGCAAAATATGGCATCATCATTGGTTCCAACCAAGGTGGAAAATGCAACAAACCTTTTCCATTACCTTAAAAGGTTCCATCTTGAGAACACTGAGATTATGAAAATGTATTAATCTTGTGTAGCATAATGACTGGTTTACATTTTGCACTTTTTGCTCTAAATCATTTCATAGATGTAAACCTAGTGCATAGTTAATATGTTAATAAGTTCAAATATTTGAGATGTTTGCTGCCATTATTTTAATATATTACAAGGCAGCCTGACCTCGATTGTTTTAAGGCAGAAAAAGTGTGTTTGCACAGTTAAAACTTTATGCTGTTTTTTTTGGTTTTTTGTTTTTTGATAATAAACTAGGCCTACATTCTAGAAATGTAATTAATGAACCCTTTGTTTTCTCCAGTCTTATTGTCAGGATACGCTTCCAGCTGGCAGCATTATAGTGATAAATGTAAATACTGATCATATTTTTTGCCATATTGCCCAGAGATAATTCAAATGAATTATTAATTTGAAGTTTAGCCCTCTGTTAAAGCAAGTAGGCCAATAGTTGTGTACATTGTTATAGACTGTTTAAAAGATAATAATTACAAGACAATAATTAACTTCAATATGTTTATTTATTTAGTAGATGGCAATATACAGTAATAATCAGGATAGTGTACATTCAGCGAGTCATTATTGCAAAATAAATGAGGAACCAAACATGAAGCAGTTAATGAGCTGCTTACTGTATCCCTTACATGTTACACAAGTATCAGACAATGGCATAGTTGCCTAGAGATAAGTACAAGACTAATTAGTAATTATTTTTACTCTGTGCATTTTATTTATTTTTAATAATTGGTGTTGCTCCCATACTTTGAACAAGTGAAGTGATTGGGATACATTGACTTCATATTCCCCCTAAAGGCATCTTTATTCTCCTAATTAAACCATCAGAAAATCTAAACATATTCTGCTTTTTCCCTCCGAGGTGTAAACACAGACAGGACTGTGGTTTAAATTCAGAGTAAATCACAATTTTCGCTCCATGAGAGGATACAGCGATTGTAAATTGAGTCATGATGATTTTTCTTTTATCAGTGACAAAGCACAAGGTTACAGTGAGCTGTTTTCAAAGTTTAATGTTCTTGCCGCCGTATTATGACTCTTATGAAATATACAGACCTTTTCTTCCTGAGAGATGCTCATTATATTCTGTTCATTAAAGACCATTGTGCTCTCTAGCAGGTGGTTTTGAGTTTCCTTAGTTACCTCTTGTGAAGAGGTAGTCTTTTTATGGTGGCCTTTGAGATGCTAGACTGCTGTATTCAGAAATCAAGGCCCAGACGATGCATTCTTCACTATATGTTGCTCATAGTGATGCTCTGCATTCAGTCTTGCAATAAAGGTGAGATCAAAGTGATACTTTTTTCCCATCAACACCTGCTTATAAAAGCATATGAAACATATTAGCAACAATTATCCATCAACCAGTTTACAATAATCTTATCTGATGTGGTAAATTGCATCTCCATTGATATACAGCGATAATATTGTGCCTAATGTTTGTGGGAAACCTTTCTTAGAAAATTAACAGTGGGCTGAACCAAACTAATGAACCACCAAAATGTAATTTCTTAAACTTTTGCCAGTGTCTAATGGCAGAATTGATGAACTGCCTGCTGTCTATCACCCTCTGTCTGTCTGTCTATCAGTCGCTCTACCTATCTGGACTAATCCAGACTCTTTCTTTTAAAGGGTGAAGATCCTCCTTTATGCCCCTCGTGCCAGAATCAATTATCATTGAAGCATATTTTGATGGACTAAAGAATTCTTTATTTTTCAGTTGACTCTTATGAAAAGATTTTTAATGAAGTAAGACCAGATTTTAGAATTTTAATTTAAGATAAAATTTAAAAATCTCTTTTAATCTCTTTCCTGCCATGAATATAGCCGGGGTAGATGGCATGGCATTAGACTATAAACAAACAAACTCTACCTATCTATCAGTTGCTCTATACACTCACCTAAAGGATTATTAGGAACACCTGTTCAATTTCTCATTAATGCAATTATCTAATCAACCAATCACATGGCAGTTGCTTCAATGCATTTAGGGGTGTGGTCCTGGTCAAGACAATCTCCTGAACTCCAAACTGAATGTCAGAATGGGAAAGAAAGGTGATTTAAGCAATTTTGAGCATGGCATGGTTGTTGGTGCCAGACGGGCCCGGTCTGAGTATTTCACAATTTGCTCAGTTACTGGGATTTTCACGCACAACCATTTCTAGGGTTTACAAAGAATGGTGTGAAAAGGGAAAAACATCCAGTATGCGGCAGTCCTGTGGGCGAAAATGCCTTGTTGATGCTAGAGGTCAGAGGAGAATGGGCTGACTGATTCAAGCTAATAGAAGAGCAACTTTGAATGAAATAACCACTCATTACAACCGAGGTATGCAGCAAAGCATTTGTGAAGCCACAACACGCACAACCTTGAGGTGGGTGGGCTACAACAGCAGAAGACCCCACCGGGTACCACTCATCTCCACTACAAATAGGAAAAAGAGGCTACAATTTGCACAAGCTCACCAAAATTGGACAGTTGAAGACTGAAAAAATGTTGCCTGGTCTGATGAGTCTCGATTTCTGTTGAGACATTCAGATGGTAGAGTCAGAATGAGAATAGAGTCGTAAACAGAATGAGAACATGGATCCATCATGCCTTGTTACCACTGTGCAGGCTGGTGGTGGTGGTGTAATGGTGTGGAGGATGTTTTCTTGGCACAATTTAGGCTCCTTAGTTCCAATTGGGCATCCTTTAAATGCCACGGCCTACCTGAGCATTGTTTCTGACCATGTCCATCCTTTTATGACCACCATGTACCCATTCTCTGATGGCTACTTCCAGCAGGATAATGCACCATGTCACAAAGGTCGAATCATTTCAAATTGGTTTCTTGAACATGACAATGAGTTCACTGTACTAAAATGGCCCCCACAGTCACCAGATCTCAACCCAATAGAGCATCTTTAGGATGTGGTGGAACGGGAGCTTCGTGCCCTGGATGTGCATCCCACAAATCTCCATCAACTGCAAGATGCTATCCTATCAATATGGGCCTACATTTCTAAAGAATGCTTTCAGCACCTTGTTGAATCAATACCACGTAGAATTAAGGCAGTTCTGAAGGCGAAAAGGGGTCAAACACAGTATTAGTATGGCGTTCCTAATGATCCTTTAGGTGAGTGTATGTCTGATGCTGTAATATCTGTCGCTCTGTCTTTAGCACGTTTGGATTTATTTTCAAAACTTGAACTGCTTTTGTAGTTAAATATTACAGTATGTTTTTTTATGAATCATTTGAATCTACTTTACATTCGAATTTGAGTGAATTAGAGCTGCACGATGAATTGTTAAATTGTCCCTATTAGTGAAGTTCCTAAATGTAATTTAGGGAGGAGCAAACCTATCTAACCTTCCAATCAACAGCCAACAGCCAGAGTATATTAACAGCTGCTTATCTCTCCTCAGTCTCAGCTGTTCCAGCATCCCACCACCTCCCCAAACTCCACCTTTATCTTTGGGACCTTGCCCTACATAATCATATCCTATATTTAGTCACTGTGGGGGTATAACAGAGCTCGAGTTGAAGCTGCTTCATCGAGCCCCTCATCAATAGACAGCAAGCCAAATAAGCCAAATATGCTATTTTAATTTTCTCATAATATACATTGCACATGACCAGATTTTTCAAAGACTCTCAAACGACTCGATGTTGTGTCCCAAATGACGCACTGTTATTCAACATTGGAATCTGGTAGCCCTTCCCCTCATCTACACAATTAAAGCTGCAACAGTTGAGTGCATGAAGTGTCCAACATAAAGAATTATATGTGAAACATTTGTATCTTCTGATATGTTATATTTAAAAAAATATATAAAAAAAAAAAACACTTCCACATTTCGTTTTTCCTGTTAATTTAGTGCATCATCCGGGTATTTAAAGTGTCCTTTCTTTGGTGGAATTTTCAGTGTGAACTTGAAATACACTATTTATACTTAAAAACGTCATAGAATAGTGCATAACTAGTCTCTACAAGTTTCCGCGAGCCTACTCTGCTCTGATTAACCAGATGGCCCAGTCTGTTGTGATTGTGGAAACAGGGCATGTCTCGGAAGCTAAACCCCCATTACCATAACTGAACCTCAGCTCCGTCCAGAGGCTTCCTAGTCCTCAGCGATTGTAGACACTGTAAAAACAGTAACTATGACGTACGAGCGCGAGTCAGATGAAACACTGGAACAACTGACCGACGAATTGGGATCTGTTTTCAGAGACCAATCTGCTTCGAGTGTTTCTAAACGAGCCAATATCGATTGGCATGCGGTCCACGCTCCGCCCGCACAAAGCGGGTATAAATACGGAAGTGGAATACCGCATCCTCGCTTTCTACTTCGGAGCCGAACCCTGTTGTTGTCTAACGCTGGGTATCTTGCGAAGAGTGTTCTCTCAAAAAGACGAGTCGGGAAGGATCGCTCGACTTCCGGGTGCGGGTGTGACGGCGCGATTCAGCGGGTGGTCGCCGAGGATCAGCTGTTCTCAGCCTGCCTGGGCGTCCTCTGAGTGCTCACAGCAGGCTTGCACCTTTGAACTGCTGTGAGCCGCGCCATCTCCCTGTGTGCTTCAGCACTAGTAGAGCTTTCTTTCCTCTCTAAAAGAGCAAAACACGGTTTGACCCTGCATCTCCAAGATGTCATTCAAACCGTGTGTTTCTGGATGCAGTCGCTTCCTGTCCCCAGTTGACGGTCACGATCGTTGCTGTAAGGTCCAGCTGATTGGCCCAACGTAGGAATCCAGCAGCTGGTCGAAGGACTTCTGCGTGTATGTCTTTTCTGGCGCTTCTAGAAAAATCACTTTAATTTATTAAAATGTGAAGATCCAATTCAAAAATCTGACTCCATGAATAATTTTATCTGACTCCAATTATTTGTAATTTTGTTGCATTTGTAATTTAACAGCTGATCATAAGTTTAGTTGTGATTTAATTTAGATCATTGATTTTCTTAGTATCTCTTAATTGCAAATATTCGTTCCTCCATGGGACCCGGAGTCGCTCAGAGGATAATGCTCGCGATTATAATTACATTACCTCACGGACGCAAATTAGTCAGTTCTGAGATTACAGAGGATTACAGAGTGAACTATTTTACCTTTAAGTGAGTTGCACATGCTCACTCATAACAGAAAGTGTAATTTTAGCAATAGTCACGAGAGCTGTAACTTGTTAATACCAGTGACAGTCAGAAATCAGATTTGCCCCTCATGCTTAGCGCCATGCTCCGGTCATGGGGTCCTCGGTATGAATCTGCCCTGACAGAAAGATTTACGGAAACTCCTACAAAACTCCGCATACGACACTACTTAAATAAAGGAATTTAGACTTATACAAGATAAATCAAGATTAATGTTTATTCTAGCCAGGTAAACATATCAAATAAAAGAATTTAGAAAGAATCCATAATACACAACTGATCAGCATACAATATAAAACATCATTCTAAAAACATAAAAAATAGTTTCCAAAAGTCATTGTTACCTGGCAATAGAGACACACTTCAACAGCGTGGGAAGTTCTGATTACAGATGCTTCCATGAGTGGTCTCCCCATTCCCTTTAAATACTCAACCAGAACAAAAGAACAATAAACATTTAGCACCCAAATATTTATGCAGCTTTTGGTTGAAACTTTTCTCGTGACCAAATGGTCACACCTATCTTTGGGGATGACAGCAAATGTTTATCAAAAGATCTTTCTGAGCATCTCCACACCAGGGGAACAAGCTCTGTTGTCTTTATTATGACCTGTTCCTCTGATGTGGGAATGAAACCTGTTTACCAGAAACACCAAAAGTCAAAGAAACACCTTGTGGCAGTATCTGTGAGATTTGCATGATTGTGTGGTCTCCGAGGCAGGAAGAGTGAGAGGGTCAGAACTCGGCAGGGGAGGAGATAAGATTGAGTCTTGTTTTTTCTTATTCAGATGAGTGAAGTTTTATTGTCTTAGTGCAGCTTAGATCTCTTGAGTTTGCTCTCAGGTGAAATCCATTCTTACAGTTCCGCCCTTGGTCCCTTGGAGCAGATTCAGAGCAGTCTCCGAGGGGCCATCTTCAGGATTTCTTGAAGTTTGCTTTACAACTGCACTTTCCGTAGAGCTGGTACCTGTAATGGGCTGAGTGCGATGGCCATGTTGGTTGATGTGCGCATCGTTTGAAGAAGACATCTAAAGTAACAGCACTGGCAGAGTGTGAAGAAGAAGATGAGCACGCTGGCGATGGCACATCCACGGAACATCCAGTCCCACCATGTGTAAGCATAACGTGCTGAGCGGGTAGAGGAACTGGACAGGATCTCTGCAGTCTTTTTCACCAGATTTGCTTCCACTTGTGCTTGGTTGAGATGGTATTCCGTCTGCAAGATAATTTCTTGTACTAAGTCCATTGTTTTTACCAAGTCCTGTGTGCTTTGTTCATAGAAAGTGTCCTCCCACCAGGGAGAAATGTCTGAGTCCATGGGCACCCTTCCCAGGATGTTTATCTGACCCATCGTAAAGTCCTCTTTCACTTCTAAACAGAAGGTGTGGTTTGCAGAGCAGGTCAGACCTCCGTAGGTGAAGGAATTCATCTCGCTGACGACGCACCACTGTGTGTGAGACACTTGAACAGCATCAGAATGACCATGCAATGACTGGACGTTAACCAGCTTAGAGTCATTAGAAGAAAAAGGTTGTAACGTGTTGCAAGTGCAAATAATATAACTTGATGTTTCATGACAACAGGTGCGTGTGGTAAACAAGGTTTCAGTGCCCTTCAAAGTCATATACCCCGTAAGATGGTCCCATTTAATGATCTGATCCTTTACTACAACACCAATAGAGCGTATGGCGGTGGAATCTAGGTAAACCTGATCTGGGTGGATTAAAGGGAAAGTGGCAAAGAACCCAATACAGCCAGTACATTCATTTCCAGTATACATCATTAACGTTGATAATAATTCAGAGTAATTAATATTCTTCATTTTCTCTGATGCAAGCCATCTATGCAGGTCTAAAATTTCAATAAGATCAATTAAAACATGCCTAGGTGTTTTATGGAGACGAAGATCTAAAATCTCCTGTCTTGCTGCAGCAAACAAATCTTGTGCATACAACCTACAGGCTAAGTCATGCTCGATGGTACGGGTCTGATTGAAAATTGTCTGGCTGGTCGTCAGAAGCGCCCGCGCTCGGATCTGACCGCTTTGATAATATTCTCGTTACTATTAGTGATGTGTTGGAAACCAGTGGCCACCTGATTTGCCAACCATGTTGAAAATTGAGATTGACCTGTTATTTTGTAGGTGTTGGATATAGAATTGACTGAACCAAAAAGGCCTGCTATATTTCCAAGCAGGTCTCGTTTAGTACGAGCAGGTGGAATTTGGACTGCAAGTCTATTTTTGTAATCAGAAACTAAATCATCGACGCGTGACTGTAGCCATGTGTATGTTTTGTCATTAATGTTACAGTGTTTTACATAAGCAGACAAAATATTAGAGATGTTATACGTCACATGTGTTATCACAAGGTTGACATCATGAAGCAATGTCTTATTTACATTTCCTTTGATCAGACCACCTGGAGGGTGGGATGTAATTTTGGACACTGTGTGGGTTTCTCGTATCCACAGGTAGTCAAATTAAAGCAATGGTGTAAAGTCCATGAGCAATTGTGAGGGCTAGTAAAATTGTCCATATTTGCTTCACATTTTCCCACACAGTATGTTCCTTCTTTCCGACTAGTCCAAACAAATGTTTTTACATTGTTATTAGATGCCCTCTTTGTTAGATCAAAAGAAGCTCAGTAAACTTTAAATGTGTATGGTTATGTGTTGTTGTGTGTGTGCACCTATATGTGGTAGATTCAAGATCTTTAATGAAGTAACATTTTTTGGATCTGTGCCATAATTGTTCTTCTCATAAAATGTGTACATCCTACCAATTTCTGAATCTGGGTACATTTTAAGTTGGTCCCAGGCCGTAAGATTATGGTGAATTTGTGGTGCATGTGTGTATCCGGTAAGGTTTTGGTATGGGAGATGGGTAGAACCTGTATTACAGCAGATTTTTGTGGTGCAATTTGGTTCCGGTGCTAATCCGGGGGGCCATGTGACTATTTCTTTGTATGTAATTGGAGTGTAAGATGTGAATGGTCCCTTGGTATATTTCCATACCCATCTCTCGCATCCTAGGGTGTGTGTGAGTGTGATGCGTTGTCCCAATTGATGCAGGTTGGTCCGGATACCACCCTGGCATCCGGCCTCCATGGAATTGCAGTGATCCTCCTGAGAAGAAAGAAGATCATATTTAACTCACTGAACCATTGAATGGTTTACACTGGGACATGTGGTACCATTTCAATTTTCCTCTGATTTTCACGGCCACACAACTGTTACAAACAGCGTTAATTTCATAGGGCCCGTGCCATCTAGGGGAAAATGCATTTTGTTTCACAAAGACGCGTACCATAACCACATCTCCTTCTGAAAATTTTGTTTCAGAGATTGGGTTAAATTGCGCATCATTTGACAGGTTTGACTGTTGTTGTTTCAGTACAGCCTGTGTGTGCAACACCTTCAATCTTTCTTGCAGTTTCACCAACACAGTTTGCTGAGTTGCAAGCATGAGAGGCCCCAGGTCTGCTGGGGAAATTTCTGGATCAATGGGCAACTTCATCACCCTTCCAGTCATAAGCTCATATGGGCTAATGCCTGTAGCTTTTGATGGGGTTGCTCGCAACACAGTCAGAACTGTGGGTAAGGCATCAATCCACCTGTTTTGGTGTTGTGCTATCTGTTTTGCAATATTTTCTTTTATGGTGCGGTTAGATCGTTCAACATTCCCTGAACTTTGTGGCCTATATGGAATATGGAATCTTTGCTTGATGTTTAGCATTTTGCACATGTTTTTCATCACTTGTCCAGTAAAATGTGTCCCCTGATCGGATTCAATTTGAATTGGTGCCCCCCAAAGAGGGATGATTTGGTTCGCCATCACACGTGCCACAGTATTTGCCGTGTTATTCGAGTGGGAATTGCTTCAACCCATTTTGAGAATTTATCAATTATCACAAGGCAATATCGATACCCCCTTTGGCACTGGATAGTGGACCAATGAAATCCATTTGTAAGGACTCCCAGGGTCCTTTCGTGGTTCTGGCCTCACGAGGTTTGTTCGGCCGTGTTTTCCTTGGTTGATGGTAGCACACACCACGCAGGTGTTGCACCATCTTTCAATGTCAGCTGTCATTCCCTGCCACCAAAACTGATTTTTATCAACTGCGTGGTTCTTGTGCGATACATGCGCATACTCATGGTATAATTTGATTATTGGTTTTGAAGAGCTTCTGGAACGACAAATTTTCCATCTCGAATTACTATGCCTTCAATTACATTCACCATCTGATCCTGCTTCAGGCGCGGTACAAGCTCTCCATTAGAGACCCACAGATCTTGTTGATACTGTTTGAGGTCAATGGGGGTGACTTGGACAGCACTTGCCACAGAAGCAGAGGTGTCTCTTTTCCCACTGGTCGCCGTTTACTGCGGCCAGCTTAGCCAATTGGTCAACAACGTTATTGTTTCCCTCATGCACATCAGGGTTTTTGTTGATGTGTGCGCGCACTTTCACAACAGACATGGGGTTTCTCGCGCTTGTATTGCTTGCCATATTGACGTTATAGTGCTGAAATGTTTTATAGGCGTGCTCCGGCGGAGGTGAGGAATTTTCGCAACTGCCATTGGGCCATAAAATCAGTTACAACACCGAACGCATACCGACTGTCTGTATACACGCAAAGTGGTTCAGGGTGTGCCTTAATCGCTTCTAGCAATGCAATGAGTTTGGCTTCTTGCGCGGATATGCTAGATGGTAATTTAAACAACAATTGTTGTCTCGCATCCGTTTCGGGAAGATGGGGAGCCCACACAGCACATCCAGCATAAAAATGACCATTCTGACAGAATCGGGAACCATCTATGTACACAGGTGCTTGGCCTGGTAATGGCTGGTCATGCACAAGGCTTTGTGCCTCTTTGACAGGCTGACATGTGTGTGGATTTCCTCAACATCCCCGAGCAGATGCGGCAAAATTCGTGTGTTTTTTATTGTAATTTCACGCGCTTGAATGTCTGCTATCCATCTCGCTAAACGTTGGGAGGAAACTCCCTTTATTCGGCCCTGTAGCAGCATTCGTACAGGCGTGTGCATGGTATGTACAACAACAGGTTGAAAACCGACAATGGGTTCTGTTATTTTTAGCATCCAATGCACCGCTAGCACATGCTGTGTACATGGGTCGAATCCTTGCTCGACCAGAGATTTCTTACGGCTGTAATATGCGATTGGACGCAGTCTTCCCCCATGTTCCTGAGCTAAGACTCCGCTTAATGTTATTTCATGCGTGTCTACCTGAATGTGGAAAGCTTTGGATACGTTGGGCAGTCCCAGGGCAGGCGCGGAGCACAAACGCTGTTTCAAATCGCTAAAAGCTTGTTCGTGTTCGTCAGTCCATTCAAGGACCTCATTTGGTTTTGTTTTTCCTTTTAGAAGAGAATACAACGGCGCAGCGGTGTTTGCAAAATCAGGGATAAACTCTCAAGATAGTTTGCTGTTCCTAATACTTTTGCAGCGAGTTTAAAGTATGAGGTCGAGGCAGTTCGGCAATGCATTTCTTTCTATCGTCTGTTAAGGCTCTGTGGTTTTGCGTCAGAGTGTACCTAAATAGTGTACCTCTTTTAGTGCAATTTGGGCTTTTTCTTTGTTCATTTTAAAGCCTGCGTCACCCAACCTATGCAAAACGTCATCAACCAGTTGCAAGTGGTTCTCAAGTGGTTCTTCTGTAGCTATCAGAATGTCGTCTACATAGTGAACGACCTTGCCATTCCCTAGTAAGGGACTGAGCACATCTGCCACAGCTCTGTGAAAAATGGCTGGGCTGTTGTGAAGGCCCTGTGGCATTCGTTCCCATGTATACTGCATTTGGTTTACAGTAAATGCTAGTTTCCATTGGTCTTCTCGTTTAACTTTAAGAGACCAGAAACCATTTTTGATGTCAAGCACTGTGAACCACGAAGCATTGGTTGAGACTTGTGATAAAATAGTAGCTGGATTTGCTACTATTGGTGTCGCTTTGGGTAAAACTTTGTTGAGACGCTGATAATCAATGCACAGACGCCATTTACCATTAGGTTTTGGCACTGGCAGACACGGGAGTTTGTGGTTGAACTGCATCGCCAAACTATTCCTCTTTTCTCAAGCTGTTGTACTATCTCATGAACAGCGACCTCTGCCTCTGGCTTGATGCGGTATTGCTTTTATGGGGAGGGGCTCTCCTCGATGCATACCTCAAAGTCAACAAGGCCGCAGTCGTGTTCATGATCAGCCCAAACATTGCTGTGTTTGCTGATGAGAAGTTGAATTGGATCTGAACTGGAGATGGACATAATGCTTGCATTGCCTTTAGGCAAGCATCTCTTTGTGGTTTTATTTGTTTGTAGTTCAATTTGTTTTTCAAAGCAATGAATGACAAATCCATGCTTTCTCATAATGTCCATTCCCAGCACAGTTCCTTCACTATTCTCTGGTAAATACCAGAAATGTTCTGTTAGCACTACCATGCCCAAATCGAGTCTCACTGGTTTTGTTTGTGTTGCGGTCATCAAAGTATCGCCTATACCTTTAATTTGAATTGTTCTCGTACTTAGGGGTACCGGACTTAGCAGGCGGCTCCAGAATCAACGAGAATATTAACTAACCGGCCTCCAAGATTAGCTCGTATTTTGATGCGGTTACCGCTGGTGACAACGCTTCCTATAGCGACGGAGGCCACGCACCCTATTGGGGTTCGCTAAATTTCGCTAACAGGGCTGCGAGCTCTGTCTGCAATTTATTATACGGGCTCTCTTGGCTCGTTGTTTTTTCTTCAGTTTGCTTTAAGCTGTTTTCTGAATTATCCTTCCCTGCAATCAAATTCCCTAAACGCCTGAGAATGTCACTGTCATTTTTAGAATGCATGGTTTGATTGTTTTGCACGCTGCTTTCAATCTAAGACAGTTCTGAACGGTATGATTGATTTTCTTGCAATACTTACAACGAGGCGGTATCTGAGGTTTAGGATTAGGATCTCCAACACCTTTTCCTTCGCCAACCATTGTGTTGTTGCAATGGAACGAGCTTTGTTTTGTTTTAGTCTGGCCTCTATTTTGGAAGCCCAATCCACCAATGACCGGTAGGTATTCTCTGGTGGATCGGCTCCGTGAGCTAATGCCTGCTGTATATGGGAACCGGCGTTATTTTTCAGGAGTTGTAGTAAAACTTCCTGATCGCGCTGTGCATCTTCTAACCCTGAATGCTCTTTGTAGGTCACCCATAGGCGCCAGCATAAATTTCAAACGGTTCTTTATTTGCCTGTTTTATTTCTAAAATTCTACTCCACTCAGCGCATGCGTTGGTCCCCTTAACTCTAATAGAGTCCCCCTCAATCTTTCATACACATCGTTTTCGTCCTCATCTTCCTGTTTGACTACAATTTCTCCACTTCTCAATTCACGGGGCATTTTTGGTTTTAGCTCGTCTGGAATAGTAAGGAGAGCTACTTGCCAAACATCCCTGATCTCTAATTTGTACACTGATGCCTGTAACATTAAGTTGTCCCAGTAGGGTTGGAACAGGCCTTTCGGGCATCATTCCCACAACTTCTTTGTGTTTGGTGCATTCTTCGCAAGTTAAAGGGCGGCTAATGGTAGTGACTTCATCATCTGCATTTTTCATTGTTTTAAGCACAGCAATGTTCACTGGTTTTCGTGAACCGAGCCTGATTTAATTCGAGTCATTATGGGACTACGTTGTTTCGGCTTTTGGGCCTATTTTCCTCATTCGCGGTTTCTAGGAAAACTCACGCTCTCTCAGGTCCAGATGGCCTTGCCTACTGCTTGATAAAGCTGCAATGTCATCATCGCTGTCGCTATATATCTCGCTACCAATTTTACTGTTTATCGCGACTTTTACCGCAGATACAGGAAATCCTGCTGATTCGCAACATTCTTGAGCGCAGATGTGTATTCTTTATCTAATCGAAACTTCTTTTCAAGCTTTTTCATTTTCGATTCCATCGCGTTGCCCTGTCTTGCCCAAGTTTGTTTATCATATACAGATGCTTCGACCTGTGCTCTTAGCTTTTTTAGCTCGTCTGATCGCTGCGTTTCTAGCTCTTTTATGTTTGCTATTACGCGTTCGTTTTCTGTAATAGTTGTCAAATCGTTTCGACGTAACATATAGACGATCGCGACCAGAATTTTCTTAAAAGGAGCTTTAGTTTCTAATTTTTCGCCCTCTGTATTATTCCAGGCTAAAATTTGATCATTGCTCCACTCAAAATCTACTCCCTTGTTACGCAAGCGAAAGAGAAGATCTTTAATTTGTACTCCAAGAGTGTCCATTACCTCCTTATCTACACTCGAACTACCATTTCCCTGACAAGCCATGTTGTTTTCTAATAATCTTAAACACCACCGGATTTCTACGGTCTCCGGTCTAATGTGGGTATACCGAACCGTTCTACAAATGTGTTTATATTGGGTGTGCCTAGGTTTTCCCTCAACACTTTCTAAAAGGTAAACAAAAATGAACTTACCAGGACATTTGTAGACAGAAAAGTAGAACCTCAAACCTCATGCTCACTCGGCTTGGATCTGAATTGTCGCGCCAAAAAGACGTCACTTCTCCTGAGACTGGGAGATCACGGAGGGCAGTCACCACTTTGTAAGGTCCAGCTGATTGGCCCAACGTGGGAATCCAGCAGCTGGTCGAAGGACTTCTGCGTGTATGTCTTTTCTGGCGCTTCTAGAAAAATCACTTTAATTTATTAAAATGTGAAGATCCAATTCAAAAATCTGACTCCATGAATAATTTTATCTGACTCCAATTATTTGTAATTTTGTTGCATTTGTAATTTAACAGCTGATCATAAGTTTAGTTGTGATTTAATTTAGATCATTGATTTTCTTAGTATCTCTTAATTGCAAATATTCGTTCCTCCATGGGACCCGAGTCGCTCAGAGGATAATGCTCGCGATTATAATTACATTACCTCACGGACGCAAATTAGTCAGTTCTGAGATTACAGAGGATTACAGAGTGAACTATTTTACCTTTAAGTGAGTTGCACATGCTCACTCATAACAGAAAGTGTAATTTTAGCAATAGTCACGAGAGCTGTAACTTGTTAATACCAGTGACAGTCAGAAATCAGATTGCCCCTCATGCTTAGCGCCATGCTCCGGTCATGGGGTCCTCGGTATGAATCTGCCCTGACAGAAAGATTTACGGAAACTCCTACAAAACTCTGCATACGACACTACTTAAATAAAGGAATTTAGACTTATACAAGATAAATCAAGATTAATGTTTATTCTAGCCAGGTAAACATATCAAATAAAAGAATTTAGAAAGAATCCATAATACACAACTGATCAGCATACAATATAAAACATCATTCTAAAAAACATAAAAAATAGTTTCCAAGAGTCATTGTTACCTGGCAATAGAGACACACTTCAACAGCGTGGGAAGTTCTGATTACAGATGCTTCCATGAGTGGTCTCCCATTCCCTTTAAATACTCAACCAGAACAAAAGAACAATAAACATTTAGCACCCAAATATTTATGCAGCTTTTGGTTGAAACTTTCTCGTGACCAAATGGTCACACCTATCTTTGGGGATGACAGCAAATGTTTATCAAAAGATCTTTCTGAGCATCTCCCACACCAGGGGAACAAGCTCTGTTGTCTTTATTATGACCTGTTCCTCTGATGTGGGAATGAAACCTGTTTACCAGAAACACCAAAAGTCAAAGAAACACCTTGTGGCAGTATCTGTGAGATTTGCATGATTGTGTGGTCTCCGAGGCAGGAAGAGTGAGAGGGTCAGAACTCGGCAGGGAGGAGATAAGATTGAGTCTTGTTTTTTCTTATTCAGATGAGTGAAGTTTTATTGTCTTAGTGCAGCTTAGATCTCTTGAGTTTGCTCTCAGGTGAAATCCATTCTTACATTGCCTCACGTGTTTGGGCGTTCAGCACGCTGAGGCAGCTTTTGTGAATGACTCATGTTCCCACTGCGGGAACATGACCATCGCAGTCCTACGGTCTAGGCTCGATTACTCTCAAAGGGGTGGAGTCCCATTGCGCATCCCCCGATCTAGTGGTCCTCCCGCTGCAAAGCAGAGGGCTGCTACTTTGGCTGATGCCTTTGGTGGAGACCTGAGGGTAACTGTGAGGGCACCCCCGACGGGACACCAAGCCCCTCGGGACCCTCCCCCCTCCGCTGCGCCGGTGGAGCTTCCAAGGGAGCGTCCTGGTCCCTCCCATGAGGGGCCAGCCGTTACCTTTGGAGCCCGGCTGAGGACATGATGTCGATTGCTGCATCGGGGACGAGCTAATGGACTCTGGAGATGAAGACTGCGGCTGCGTTGCCCCCTTCGGTGTGGTAGCGTTGCCCGAGCCTGATCCAGAGCTCACGGCTATGCTTTCCCGGGCTGCCGCGAGGGTCGGGCTCGAGTGGAACCCTCCACCATGTCCCGAGCCCTCGCGGCTGGATGATTGGTTTCTCGGAGCGGCCCGTGCTGGTTCTCAGCGCCCCGCCCCAGTTCCATTCTTCCCGGAGGTGCATCAGGAACTCACGAGGTCGTGGCTGGCGCCCTTCAGCGCCAGACATCGATCGACTGGTTCCTCCGTCCTCACTACCCTCGATGGCGGCGCGGCTAAGGGCTACGTGGGGATCCCCCCAGTCGAACGGTCGGTTGCGATGCAACTGTGTCCCAAGACCGTCACCAACTGGCGGGGTAACCCACGTCTCCCCTCCCGGGCGTGTAAGTTCTCGCCCGCTGGACGGGCAAGGCTTACACAGCCTGCGGAGAAGGCAGCGTCGGCTTTGCATGCCATGGCGCTCCTGCAGGTTTACCAAGCCAAAGCGCTCAAGGAACTGCACGAGGGTAGTTCTGACCCAGGCGTTATGCAGGAACTGCGCACGGCGACGGACCTCGCCCTCAGGGCGACGAAAGTCACCGCGCTCCTGGGTCGGGCGATGTCCACCTTAGTGGTCCAGGAACGCCACCTGTGGCTGAACCTGGCAGACATGCGTGATACTGACAAGGTGCGGTTCCTCAACGCCCCTGTCTGCCAGGCCGGCCTCTTCGGCGACGCCATCGAGAACTTCGCCCAGCAATTCTCGATGGCCCAGAAGCAGACGGAGGCGATCAAAAATATCCTGCGCCGGACGAAAGGGGGGCGCCCAACCCGCTCAGGGCTCCGCTAAGCCTGCCGGCAAGCGTAGGGGCAAGCGGCCCTGAGGCGGGCAGCCCAGGGACGAGAGGACTGCTCGGACGGGAGGTGGTGTCCGCACCTCTCCCCACCCCGGGAGGAGGCCCGGGGTCTACACACACACACAACACCCCTGCCGCTGGCTCTTCGGAGACTAGCGGTACCCACATACTCACTAAGAGAGCAGTTTCCTCCCTCCCTGGGCTCCAGGAGGCCCAGGCGGGCAGTGTGCGACGCCCCGGCCTTGCCACTCCTCGCCTCTCCTCCTTTTCGCCAGTGGGCAGCAGTGTGGGCACCGAGGACGCCTCAGGCCTTCTCACCCACACTCTGTCCAACCCAGGAATGCTCAGTCGATTTTCGGGCCGCCTCCGGGCCTCCCGGGTTGAACTTGAGTACTCCTCCTCCTGCCTTCCCAGGCAGGGGGCAGCAGAGTGGGCACCGAGGACGCAACCAAGCCTTCTCACCCACTCTCTGCCCCACCTGGGAGGCTCAGACAACACTCCGGGCCGCGCCGGGCCTCCCGAGTCGGGTCTGAGTCTCCCACCTCGCTGCCCCACCCTCGGTGCGTCTGTGGTGCCGATGGTCCCGCTTGTCCGGTTCCTGGGGCCTGGCTAGAGCTCCCCAGGCCGTCTCGCTGGCTCATCCGTACCATCAGACTTCGCCTCGCAATTCAATTTGCTCGCCGGCCTCCCAAGTTCAAGGGCATCCTCTTCACCTCTGTGCGGAGCTGCGATGCCCATGTCTTGCGGTTAGAGATCGAAGCCCTACTGGCGAAAGGCGCGATCGAGCCGGGTTCCTCCAGCCAATATGAAGTCAGGGTTCTACAGCCCTTACTTCATTGTACCCAAGAAAGGGGGTGGGTTGAGACCAATCTTGGACCTGCGTGTCCTGAATCGGGCCCTGCACAAGCTCCCGTTCAGAATGTTGATGCAGAAACGCATTTTCGAATGCATCCGTCCCCAAGATTGGTTCGCAGCGATCGACCTGAAGGACGCAGCGTACTTTCATGTCTCCATTCTCCCGAGACACAGACCGTTCCTACGCTTTGCGTTCGAGGAGAGGGCATATCAGTACAAAGTCCTGCCCTTCGGGCTGTCCCTGTCGCCCCGTGTCTTCACGAAAGTCACGGAGGCAGCCATTGTTCCGCTCAGAGAACGCGGCGTTCGGATCCTCAACTACCTCGACGACTGGCTCATACTCGCCCAGTCCAGAGAGCAGTTGTGCGAACACAGGGACCTGGTGCTCCGTCACCTCAGCCTGTTGGGCCTTGGTCAACCGAGAGAAGAGCAAACTCTGTCCCACACAGAGGATCTCTTATCTCGGTATGGAGCTGGATTCGGTCAATTGAACTGCGCGCCTCACAGAGGAGCGAGTTCGATCAGTGCTGAACTGCTTGAATACGTTCAAAGGCAGGACAGCGGTCCCACTGAAGTTCTTTCAGAGGCTCCTGGGGCATATGGCATCTGCAGCCGCGTGCGCCGCTCGGATTGCTACATATGAGACCGCTTCAGCACTGGCTTCACGGCCGAGTCCCGAGATGGGCGTGGCAGAGCGGCAAGTGCCGGTCTCAGTTACCCCTTACTGCCGCCAAACCTTCAGCCCGTGGGCGGACCCTTCGTTTCTACGGGCGGGAGTGCCCCTAGAACAGGTGTCCAGGCATGCTGTGGTCTTCACGGATGCCTCATCCACCGGCTGGGGGGCCACGTACAACGAGCATGCAGTTTCGGGTCTGTGGACGGGGCCCCAACTGCATTGGCATATCAATTGCCTAGAGCTACTGGCAGTACGTCTTGCTCTGGGCCGCCTAAAAAAGCCGCTACAGGGCAAGCACGTACTGGTCCGCACGTAGGAGTCAGAAGCATCTGAGGTCGCTTCGCGCCATTCACATCCCAGGTGCGCTCAACCGGACAGCCGACAAGCTCTCACGGCAGCCGACACCTCCGGGGGAGTGGCGACTCCATCCCCAGGTGGTCCAGCTGATATGGGGCCTCTTCGGAGCCGCACAGGTAGACCTGTTTGCCTCTCCAGAGTCGACCCATTGCCAGCTGTATTACTCCCCTGACCGGGGCACCCTCGCACGGATGCACTGGCACACAGCTGGCCCGGGGCCTCACGCCAAGTATCGTTCCCCCAGTGAGCCTTCTCGCACAGACACTGTGCAAAGTCAGGAGGACGCGAGCAGGTCTTGCTAGTTGCGCCCTACTGGCCCAACCGGACCTGGTTCTCCGAACTAACTCTCCTCGCGACAGCACCTCCCTGGCCCATTCCTCTGAGGAAGGACCTACTTTCTCAGGGACGGGGCGCACTATGGCACCCGCGTCCAGACCGGAGGTTCTAGGTGGTCTATCACAGGCAGTGGTGGACACCATCACTTCCGCTAGAGCCCCCTCTACGAGGCGCCTCTATGCATTGAAGTGGAACCTGTTCGTTGAGTGGTGTTCTTCTCGCCGCGAAGACCCCCGAAGGTGTTCGGTTAGCGCCGTGCTTTCCTTCCTGCAAGATGGGTTGGAGCGAAGGCTGTCTCCCTCCACCCTTAAAGTGTATGTCGCGGCAATAGCGGCATATCACGATGCAGTTGATGGTAAGTCCTTAGGGAAGCACGACCTAATCGTCAGGTTCCTCAGGGGTGCGAGGAGGCTGAATCCTCCTCGTCCAAACCCGGTACCCTCTTGGGACTTAGCTCTGGTGCTGAGAGCACTCCAGAGCCCTCCCTTCGAGCCTCTGCAGTCCATTGAGCTGAATATCCTGTCCATGAAGACAGTACTCTTGGTTGCATTGGCCTCCATCAAGAGGGTAGGGGACCTGCACGCACTTTCAGTCAACGAATCGTGCCTAGAATTCGGGCCAGGTAACTCTCACGTTGTCCTGAGAACCCGGCCGGATACGTGCCCAAGGTTCCCACCACTCCTTTCCGGGACCAGGTGGTGAACCTGCAAGCGCTGCCTTTGGAGGAGGCAGACCCAGCCCTGGCTTTGCTCTGTCCCGTCCGCGCTCTCCGCGCCTACGTGGACCGAACTCGAAGCCTTAGGACCTCAGAACAGCTCTTCATCTGTTACGGAGGCCAGCAGAAGGGAAAGGCTGTCTCCAAGCAGAGGTTAGCCCACTGGATAGTGGATGCTATTGTCTTGGCGTACCAGTCCCAAGACGTGCCCTGCCCGTTTGGGTTGCGAGCGCACTCAACTAGGAGTGTAGCCTCCTCCTGGGCGCTGGCTCAGGGCGCCTCGCTAACAGATATATGTAGAGCTGCGGGCTGGGCGACACCTAACACGTTTCGCTAGATTCTATAGCCTCCGTGTAGAGCCGGTATCTTCCGTGTACTCGCCCCCAGTGGCCAGTAGCGCGAAGTGCCCGTTCTAGTGTCGGCTTGCGACGCCATTCCCGCCCCCTGGGCCGGATGCGTGCGTTATTTATCTCCAGTCGTGTTCCCCAGAAAATGGCGAACCCTGTCGAGCTCCTCCGTCACCCCTTCGTGTCAGGCGTTGCGGCCGTCTGGACGCCAGGCCTGCACCCGTATGCTTGTGGAACGTGTGTGTAGGCTGGGTTCCATATGTAGCGGTTCCCTAACAGCAACCCCATATGTGTATTCTCCACGGTACCAGCTACCCTACCCTACTCGGCTAGCCCCGTGTCTTTCCCTTGACAGAGCTCGCTCTGTCGTCTCTGGCGGTGTTCTTCCCCCCTGGAATCAGGCTGGATCCACCCCAGAGACTGCCATATGTTGTACTACCCTGATAGGCTAGTCCTTATGTGTAATTTGCCACCTCTCCCTCCGTTGAAGCACGTGGCCCCGCAGCGTTCCGTTCCCAAACGGGTACGCTTTCCCAGCGTTATCCAATAGTCACTCTGAGTGGGTCTTGCAGGAACAGCAGTGACTGTCCTTCCCTGCCTGGAGCCCTGACTTCCTCTCCAATGATGGAGCGGTCCAGTGAGCTCAAGCACGTCGAACGTGACCGACTGAAAGGGAACGTCTCGGTTACTTATGTAACCCTCGTTCCCTGAAGGAGGGAACGGAGACGCACGCGTCCGTCGCCAGGTGCTGTGCTTCAGCTGAAGGCCGAGCCACTTGTTTCGCTCCTCAGTTGAAAAGCGAGGATGCGGTATTCCACTTCAGATTTATACCGCACAGCGGGCGGGCGTGGACCGCATGCCAATCGATATTGGCTCGTTTAGAAACACTCGAAGCAGATTGGTCTCTGAAAACAGATCCCAATTCGTCGGTCAGTTCCGACGTATGTCTCCGTTCCCTCCTTCAGGGAACGAGGGTTACATACGTAACCGAGACGTTATTCAACCCGAACCTCCATCGCAAGGACGACTTGAGCAGGACGTTTCTCAGTTATAGGCTCCACTAAGGTAGGCTACATGATGAGATGTTGCAACTGTAATTTCTCACCATCAGCATTATTAAGTGTATGAATGTGTATATTTTTAATTTACTGCAGTGCACATGCGGGAACTGTATCATTAACTGATGGAATGACTGATGGAACATAAACATTTGTAAAACAAATCTTGCTCCATCCTGTATCTTTACTCAGAGTATTAAGAACGACAGGTAATCTGCATTAATAGACACAGTTTAGGTTATACTGCAGCCCACAGGTAATTATCAGAAGTATTTCAGTAAGACAGTAATAACGTCGGAAACTAACACAATATAAAACACAAAACTAGCCTACTTACTTTGAACACCCAGTATAATAAATATATATAATTATTCCTGAGGAGCAAGTTGGTCCAAATAAACTGGGTATCCAAATAAACTTACCTATCTTTCAAGAGCAAGCGTTTTGCGAATCCAGCGTTGAACTCTTAAGATTTGAGAACAACAAAAAGATGTGGGATTAGAATCCCTCTCCAGAGAGCGCATGCTGTCCTGTAAATGTTTGAAAAAGCTTCACAGTCATTTCAGTCTTATAGTATCCTTATTTGGGTGTTAATACAATAATTCAAATTATATTAGGTAAATAATTTTTTGAAAGATAGGCTACTTGTTTAAAAAAATATTGCATCAATTACATTGATACACCAGTAGGTGGCGACATGTGACTGTTAAAAAATATATTTGCCATTGAATCATTCATTCAAGAGATTTGTTCAAAAATGCTGATTCATCCAGTAATGAAACAAGTGAAGTCTTTGAATCACTCATCCAAACCGATTTAGTTTTTAATAATTAATTCAAATGAATTGGATATTTTTAAATGGACTGCAGCAATTAAATTACATGTTATTTTCTTGTTCAGAATCATGTGAGAATCTCTATTTTAAACAACAATAACAAAAAACAAATGTTCCTCTAATTCAAATTCAGTGTGTTGTTTGCTACCTCAGTTCAAAGTAAATTCTGAATAGCACACAAGCCTGGAACATACTGAACATTTCCATATTATGTTCATTCCACTTAAACTGATTCACTGTTATTGTTTTGGTAGTAATTAGATATACAGAATATGGTCAGTTGAGAAATCATTTAAGGTTTCTTCCTAATTGTTGTGGTATGCAATGACGTTTGAGAGAGGATTTTGAAAAACTATTCTCCAGCAGATCTCTACATTTCCTATGAGCTGTCAACGGAGCCGTTAATATATCTCACTTCTCTTTGAGAGTTGTTGATACTGAAACAAGCTGGTCTAATCACTTTTCTCCTTTGAAAAGATGGGAAAAAAGCAAAAAATTTTTCACCTGGCCAAAGTGTATGCTGTAAGCTTGTCAGGCAGTGTTTGATGTGTGCTCTTTCTGGTAAGGAAATGGAGCAGACATTGAGCATGGATAGGAGAGCTGTGGCTCAAATTTACTGAGATATGATGGATATTTTTGGACTTTTAGTTTACACAGATGGACTCTAGGAGTCTTTTTTTTCTCTGATGCACTGCTCTTGTCTGATACAAAGATTAAGGAAGGAGATCAAGCAACGGGTAAGCCATTTTATTGCACACCAGGAGCAGAAGTGCTTTGCTCTAGGGCAGCGGCAGCGGAAAGGGCTCTAACTGCTCAACCACCATGTTTTTGCACTGTGGTGTGAAAACCATGTAGAGCTGTCAAAAAACACAGATGCCTAAATTGATATTTTGCCGTCAGTGGCCTGGGAGACCAAGAAGTGTTGTAACACATTGTGTTTCAACATCTGTAATTGTGTGTGTGTGTGTGTGTGTGTGTGTGTGTGTGTGTGTGTGTGTGTGTGTGTGTGTGTGTGTGCACGCGCATGTTTTTCTATCCCACTAGGGACCTAAATGCACACAGGCTCATGGGGACTCGTCATAGGCAAAGTTTCACACTTGTGCTTGGGGGGCACCTTGGGGTATATATTATATTATTATTATTATTAATAATAATAAAATAATTGAATAATTAAAGGATTAAAAGGGATTTAACGGAATAAATAAGATTTAGGTCTAATAGTAGTAGGCTAATGAAGTAATCATTTTAAACTATTTGCAAATAATATTTTATTTTAAAATGTGCACAAATTCACTCTTATTCGTATGTCTAATGTGTAGAAAATGCAAAAGTTTTTTGCCTCGTCGTCAAATTCATTTATAAATTGCATCATGATCGCTTTTTAGTGTGTGTGTGTGGGGGGCAGTGTGTGTGTGTGTGTGTGTGTGTGTGTGTGTGTGTGTGTGTGCTTTCAAACTTTGATAACTATTCCCATATTTGTCTCTCACTACTTGTACCTAAATGGTGTGTTAATATTAAGGTTGCTGTAAAACCTGTGGATTTTTAATTCAGCACAGCAAATAAAATGAATACAAATACACTGTATTCCCTACTGCAGTAACAAATGTCTAGTATTACGACTGTATCATGATGATCATTACTCTTAATTTACCTTTTTAATTGATAGACTCAAGCTGTTTATCTCCAAAACAAAAGCAAAATGAAACCATGTGTGCTTGTTGCCAAAAAGGATCCACACTTGAATGTGAACATGCAGTTCCCAGGGAGCCCATCTTAGATTTGGCTGTTCGTTCCGCATTAGCGTGGGAGCCATCTTGGATCTGGCAGAGAGTTATCACCCTCATGCTGTTCACAGCTGATTTGCCTCATGCCACTTATCAGCACTGCTGCAATCACAGCTTTTTAAGCATTCATCACATCTCTTACTGAAGTTTTATGAAGCAACCCCCTTTTTTTCCTGAGACCTTGTGTAGCCCCTTACAGTCCACTATAAACTACCATAATGAGCTGCTTTCAAATGATATTCAGACCTTTAAGACCTTTGAGTTCATCTCGGTGAAAGAACACATCTTTGCTGTGCTTTTGAACAGTGTTCGGGAAAAAGTTTTAAAAGTAACATTGTTTTACTATATAATTTAACTTGCCTAACTGTTTCATATGTTGTAATTTGATTGGATGAGTGCTTCCAAGAGTGCTGATATATTTATGTTTTAAAAATGTTCTTGTTTTAAGGGTTAGCTAAATGGTTAGGTAAATCTAACAGCTTAATGCATAAAAAAAAAAAAGTTTTGGGGGGGTGAACTAACCCTTTAATTAAAGAGATTCCTGGGTTTCTGTGGGTCTTAAAATGTCTTTTTAAAGTCTTAATCCGTCGTTACACAAATTAAGGCCTTAATAGGGTGTCTTAAATGTATAAAGTCATGCCATTAAAGGGATAGCCTAGTTCATCCAAAAATGAAAATTAGCCCGTGATTTACTCACCCTCAAGCTGTCTTAGGTGTATATGACATTCTTCTTTTGAGACGAAAACAATCTCAGATATATTTAAAAAAGTCCTGGTTCTCCCAAGCTTTATAATGTCAGTGACTTGTTGGTTCGTTTTTGAAGTACATAAAAGTGCATCTATCCATCATATAACTTTTCCACACAGCTCCGGGAGGTTAATAAAGGCCTTCTGAAGCAAAGTGTTGCATTTGTGTATAAAAATTTATAGACTAAAATAACTAGCTTCTGGCGGTCAGCGGTAGGCGAGTCAACTTACGGCAAAAGAATAACCCATATACACCTAGGATGACTTAAGGGGGAGTAAATTATGGGCTAATTTTCATTTTTGGGTGAACTATCCCTTTAAATGTTCACTGCCTTGCAGAATTGTTTTCCCCAAATACAAATATCTTTAAATCAAGATACATTTACTTGACTTGTAAACATAAAAATGAAGTCTTGGAAAAATGTAATGACATTTAGTGAGTTTATGCTTAAAACAAGAACTTGAGTTATAAAAATTAACAAAAAATTATGAATTTTTTTTTTTTTGGAGCCCATTGACAGGAACTTTTTTAATCATAAATCATGATTTTTTTTTATTATTTTTTTAATGAATTCTGTTCAAATGACTGCAGGAGCGTGTAAGCATGTAAAGTGATTACAATGACAGTGGTCTACTTTGTCATGTCATTGACAGTGTAAAATATTCATACATTTTCTTGTATTTATGAACATTAACTTTGTTGTTGTTAATATCAATTAACACTTTCATAGATATAGGTAATATGAAGGCCTGTGTTGTACAAACCCGATTCCAAAAAAGTTGGGACACTGTACAAATTGTGAATAAAAACAGAATGCAATGATGTGGAAGTTTCAAATTTCAATGTTTTATTCAGAATACAACATAGATGACATATCAAATGTTTAAACTGAGAAAATTTATAATTTTAAGGGGAAAAAAGTTGATTTTAAATTTCATGGCATCAACACATCTCAAAAAAGTCCATGTTTCCTACTGTGTGGCATCCCCTCTTCTTTTTATAACAGTCTGCAAACGTCTGGGGACTGAGGAGACAAGTTGCTCAAGTTTAGGAATAGGAATGTTGTCCCATTCTTGTCTAATACAGGCTTCTAGTTGCTCAACTGTCTTAGGTCTTCTTTGTCGCATCTTCCTCTTTATGATGCGCCAAATGTTTTCTATGGGTGAAAGATCTGGACTGCAGGCTGGCCATTTCAGTACCCGGATCCTTCTTCTACGCAGCCATGATGTTGTAATTGATGCAGTGTGTGGTCTGGCATTGTCATGTTGGAAAATGCAAGGTCTTCCCTGAAAGAGACAACGTCTGGATGGGAGCATATATTGTTCTAGAACTTGGATATACCTTTCAGCATTGATGGTGCCTTTCCAGATGTGTAAGCTGCCCATGCCACACGCACTCATGCAACCCCATCCCATCAGAGATGCAGGCTTCTGAACTGAGCGCTGAGAACAACTTGGGTTGTCCTTGTCCTCTTTAGTCCGGATGACATGGCGTCCCAGTTTTCCAAAAAGAACTTCAAATTTTGATTGGTCTGACCACAGAACAGTTTTCCACTTTGCCACAGTCCATTTTAAATGAGCCTTGGCCCAGAGAAAACGCCTGTGCTTCTGGATCATGTTTAGATATGGCTTCTTTTTTGACCTATAGAGTTTTAGCCGTTTTAGCACGGTGGATTGTGTTCACCGACAATGTTTTCTGGAAGTATTCCTGAGCCCATGTTGTGATTTCCATTACAGTAGCATTCCTGTATGTGATGCAGTGCCGTCTAAGGGCCCGAAGATCACGGGCATCCAGTATGGTTTTCCGGCCTTGACCCTTTTTCTCTGAGAAACTCTTTCTGATATTGCTCCACTATTTTCCGCCGCAACACTGGGGGAATTGGTGATCCTCTGCCCATCTTGACTTCTGAGAGACACTGCCACTCTGAGTTGCTCTTTTTATACCCAATCATGTTGCCAATTGACCTAATAAGTTGCAAATTGGTCCTCCAGCTGGTCCTTATGTGTACATTTAACGTTTCCAGCCTCTTATTGCTATCTGTCCCAACTTTTTTGGAATGTGTAGCTCTCATGAAATCCAAAATGAGCCAATATTTGGCATGACATTTCAAAATGTCTCACTTTCAACATTTGATATGTTATCAATATGCTATTGTGAATAAAATATAAGTTTGTGAGATTTGTAAATTATTGCATTCCTTTTTTATTCACAATTTGTACAGTGTCCCAACTTTTTTGGAATCGGGTTTGTATTATATTGGCAAATGTCCTCAGTGTCAAGCAGCATAGAGTTGATTTTATTTGGGTTTATAGGTCTAAAAGATAATAATCTGAGATCAAAAGTTTTATGAATTAGCCTACACCTTTGTAAAAATGTACTATACTAGCCTATTGTGGGCTAATTTAACAGGATTAGACACATATTCAGTGCATAATTTAAATGGGATGCCTTAGATGCCTAAAACTATCTCAGCTCTTAATCTATTATTGAAGAGCCATAAACCCTGGCCACAGGTGATATTCTTTTGATGCTTGTTTTAAGTATGCATCCTGTAGTTCATTCAGTTCATACATATGCAGTAAGCTGCATCCAGACCAGCCCACCTGTTGAGATCGTATACAAGTAGACAAAACTTAAAATGTACAAAAAGACACTAAGTGGATCTCTAAGGCCATTCCCATTTAGCACAGTTTGTCTTGTTAATATAGCATGGTAATTGCTGTGCTAAAGAACAGAAGCCAAAATAGCCTTCAGATGGTCTTTTCTGAGTCCAGGGTTGAAGCACTCTTCTTCTTCAGTACATTTCAGGAGCAAAGAGATAAACAACTGCCAAGTGGCAAAATTAAAAGACTTTTGTTCTTCTGAGAATAAGCTATTAACCTTGCACTCTAGAACATTAATTATGAATTCCGTTCATCACTTGAAGAAGAAAAGTGTTTGTTAGGGCACAAAGTTATACTTGGCAGCTTGTCAAAGGCTATGTGAAAGGATCCTTTGCAGGTTTTTAAATTGGGCAAACGGAGCAAACAATGCATTTGAAAAAGCCACTTTGCAACTTCATTTTCAGAACAATAGCGGCCTTGTTCCCAGAGGTGGCATTTCTCATTTTTCTTATCTGTGCACCTTGAAGGCTGTCACAGCGGTGAGCGGTGTGCTTCTGTTGTTCGCCATGGATCGGAGAAGTCTCCTGAGGTGAGAGCCTCGGCGCTGGTATTGAGTCACACCACTTTTGAATTTCGTCTACAACTAGGTCTTTCCTATCAGACTCATTTGAGAGAGGGGTTTCAGGTGGGAAGAGTTACACTCTCCCAAACTCTTGCTGGATGTCGGTGCATTGTGACGTTGTAAGTGTCCTCTGTGATGTCTGTGAATTGCTTTCCTAGGGGATGTCAAGAGGGTAGAAAATTGCAGCACTTTAGGTTGACTTTAACAGGCATTTCCTCTCTTATTCAAGCTCGCTGAGAGATCCCATTTATCTTGTTATAGAACATGGAATGCATGGGAAAGAGAATTCCTTATGAGCAATGTATAGATTTTGATGATCTCACGCAAAAACATCTTTAATTTAAACAAAATGATTATCTGTGTTGGAAACCACCCCTTATAACCTCATTTACTATTCCTACATTACTCCACTAGTATAGTCCACTTGGAGGGGTGGATAAATACAAGTGTGCTGGAAGGCAGGGTTGCCAGGTCTGTCCAACAAAAGTAGCCCAATGTGGTTTTCTCCATCGGGTGGCTGAATTCTCCACTGTGTTGGAGCACCAAAATCGTACTTGAGAGAGTTAAAAATCAATGCGCAGGAAAAAATTAACCCGCAGCAACAACTTAAAATTAGCCCAATTCCACGAAAACCACGGACTTGGCAATACTGCTGAAAAGGCTCCCACTTTTGGATAGTTTGGGCTTGCTGTTTAATAATCATTTGAAACTTAGCAAACTGAGAGCTCCAGCAGTAATGAAAACATTTATTTATCTTGAACTCTGTCATGCAAATTAGCATGTAAAAATTTTATAATCAATTAAAAAGGAATTTATACCTGTATGATATTAAACTGGATTGATGATTAAACTACCGGCGACATCTTCTAGCGAGATGTGGGAATTCATTAGACATGACCCTCACAGTGCATTATGTGTATTCTCTAGTCGTTGAGCGCACATCAGTTCTACACTCATTGTTGCAGTGCATTATGGGATTGACTGAGTGCACTTGATAATGGTTTCGAACACCACTACAAATGGCTGTCCTCTCAAATAATGTCCTATTTATTTAAGGGTATAGGGGGCTATTTCAGACACAGCCATTGACTTTTTGGGAGGAGGTGCCTCGGGAGCTAGTCATGAGTTTAAGGTGCTGAAAGTTTCATCCTGGTCTCACTTTTTGTCTTGTTATGTGCGACAAGTTATGTGCGACAAAATGCAAGAAATTTTGTAAGAAAAGTCAAATATAAATACTGAATAGTTGAGGTGAATACTGTATACTCAGAATGACAAATCAGGCAATTTAAATAAGTTATGTATACTATAACCATGTACACTTATTGGTGCTTCGCTCTCTCTCTCTCTCTCTCTCTCTCTCTCTCTCTCTCTCTCTCTCTCTCTCTCTCTCTCTATATATATATATATATATATATATATTAGTTGGCAAATTCGTATAAAAATTCATATGAATTACCTCCCCATAACCCTGCCCCTAAACCCACCTGTCACTGGGGTTTAGACAAAATGTACAAATTCGTACATGTGAGGTCATACAGATTTGTAGAAGATTGTGTTAGAAGCAGGAAAAATGGGCAAGTGTAAGGATTCAAGCAAGTTTGACAAGGGCCAAATTGTGATGGCTAGATGACTGGGTCAGAGCATCTCCAAAACTGCAGCTCTTGTGGGGTGTTTCCGGTCTGCAGTGGTCAGTATCTATCAAAAGTGCTCCAAGGAAGGAACAGTGGTGAACCGGCGACAGGGTCATGGGAGGCCAAGGCTCATTGATTCACGTGGGGAGCAAAGACTGGCCCGTGTGGTCTGATCAAACAAACGAGCTACAGTAGCTCAAATTGCTCAAGAAGTTAATGCTGGTTCTGATAGAAAGGTGTCAGAATACACAGTGCATCACAGTTTGTTGTGTATGGGGCTGCATAACCGCAGACCAGTCAGGGTGCCCATTCTGACCCCTGTCCACCACCGAAAGCACTAACAGTGGGCATGTGAGCATCAGAACTGGACCACGGAGCAATGGAAGAAGGTGGCCTGGTCTGATAGATCACGTTTTTTTTACATCACGTGGATGGGCGGGTGCGTGTGTGTTGCTTACCTGGGGAACACACGGCACCAGGATGCACTATGGGAAGAAGGCAAGCCGGTGGAGGCAGTGTGATGCTTTGGGTAATGTTCTGCTGGGAAACCTTGGGTCCTGCCATCCATGTGGATGTTACTTTGACACGTACCACCTATCTAAGCATTGCTGTAGACTATGTACACCCTTTCGTGTGTGTGTGTGTATATATATGCCATATAATTTAGTTTTTATGTAATTAAAGTATATAAATATGAAATTCATACATATTTAAGTGTAGTATAATAGTAAAAAAACATGATCTAAATATTGTTTCATATGTTTGTCTTTCTCTTTTGAAGAAAATTATGGCCCATAATTTCCAATCGGTACAGATTCTCTTCCGTGCACCTTTATTGTTGTAAACATAATTGCTTACATTTATAGTGTTTCATTACTGAGAACATTGTCTTCCAATCAAATCAGTGACAGCCACGATAGTTATTATGTTAGCTTGTTTGTTGTTTATAATTGCCTTTTAATTATGCTCTTCTTGTATGATTGTCATTTCCCCCTCTTTTTGTCTATCTTTCTAACTTTGATGGCAAAAAAAAAAAAAAACTTTTTTATCTAGACCTACAAAATAAGATAAATTAAAGACTTCAGTGAAGGTGACATGAGTCTACAGGGAAAGTACCATCATAAGCATTGGCTATGTTTGGAATGTCATACTATCATACTACATGTACTGCGTATACACACACACACACACACACACACACACACACACACACACTCACTCACACTCTCTCTCTCTCTCTCTCTCTCTCTCTCTCTCTCTCTCTCTCTCTCTCTCTCTCTCTCTCTCTCTCTCTCTCGGCTGTCCAATCAAATAATGAGAAGTTAAATTCATGGATATTACTTAGCTGTAGACAATGTCTTACATGAATTGGCTATCAAAATATGAAGTTTATGAGAAACTGTAAACATACATATACTTTAAAAGCAGATGGTTTTCACAACATCTAGTTGAAAGGAGGCAAGCTATGAAATGAGTTTTGAATTTATCAACAGGTCTTTCAAATGGCATTTTGAAGTTCACTTGGAGTTCATTTGTGGTTTAAGGCAATGCATGGTGAGTGACTGAAGAAGTATCTAGAGATAGATCCTTTATTACATGCGCAACCACACAAATGATCCCACGCGCATCAGGGAATGAATTAAATATTATAATGCAAATTAGGCCTTTAAACCAGTAGTTCATCAAATATTCTGTATTGTTCTAGGAATAACCACATCTGAAATATTTAGCAGAGATTGGCAGGGCTGTAGAGAGGGTTGTCAGCGATACATAGTCTGGCCATGTGCAGCAAACTACTGTTTTGACTGTCTTTGTCTATAAATAGACAACACAGAATGTGATGTAGCTTAAACCACCTTGCTCATAATGAAGACCTGCTGATATTTGAAACATTTTTGAACTTATCATATACAAAAATTGTATTAGTACAATATACATACATACATGCTATATATCTACATGTATAGATAGTCTATATCTATACACTACCGTTTACTAGTTTTTTGAAGGAAATAATTTTACTGATAAAAATAATTTTATTCAGTAAGAATGCATTGATTTGATCAAATGTAGTTAACTCATTTATAATATTACAAAAAATATATTTCAAATAAATGCTGTTCTTTTGAACTTTCTTTTTATCAAAGAATCCTGAAAAAATGTAGCACCGTTTGCACGAAAATATTAAGGCGAGACATTATAGGCATAAACACTGTTTTTTCATGCATCGTGCTTTTGGCTTTTCATAAAGTGTTTTTACAGACTAGTGGAAAGAAAACATCCAAAATACACTTTAGCGTATCCTTTATAGAACTCTGTCTATTCGCGTCTGTAGATTTCAAATACCGTACATATATTTAAAGGCTGTTTTCGCAAAATAAGTTTCTCCTGCAGAAACTTCTTCAGTAGCACTCACATCCACCAAACTTTACAGTTTCATTCCTATATATTCTGAAGGTTTTTACAGATGGGTTTGTTCAAATAATAATTTTCCTGATTTTATGCAGCATTTTATTCATAAAAATGCTGCATAAAATTTCTGGCTGTTGACAGTATTTTCTGTGATTTAAAAAGAGATCCCCAAATCCCCTCTGTAAAAGCTTTTGACTCCTAATGTCAAAAAAAAAAAAAAAAAAAAAAAAAAAAAAAAAAATGAAACAAGAACTTTGAAACTGGCTGTAATGTTCAGATATTTGTTTTAGAAATGTATGCAAATTAGTGTGTATTTAATTATATCATGCATAATTTGCATATTTAAACAACATTTCAGAAAATATTTTGCTATTCTTAATGTAATCGATCAACTGGAGAAGTATGATGATATCTGTTATTATTTTTATTTTTACCCCATTCACCTGGGGTGTCTTACCTTCAGCAGCACAACAGTTTTCAGCACTGGTAATAATAATAAATGTTTCTTAAGCAGCAAATCAGGATCATGTGACACTGAAGACTGGAGTAATGATGCTGAAAATTCAGCTTTGACATCACAGTAATGAATTACATTTTAAATAAAATATATTCAAATAGATTTTAAACGGTAGTAATATTTCACAATAATACAATTCTTACGGTAAACATGAAAAACCGCACCGACCCAAACTTTTAAACGATGGTGTGTATTTAGATTTATTAACTTTTTGGTGGTGCTTCCGCCAAGCCTGCATTTGCCTTCAGTGAATGACATCCGACACCTACCAGGTTGTTTCATTTTAATATATTTCATAGTGTGAGAGCTCTCATTCATAAAAGGACATTTGTATGTGTCCCCAGACAGCATGAGAGCTTCTGAGGCATCTGTCCCTAAATTAAACTGTTTACATCTTATAATACTAAAAACTTCTGTGCTTGAACTCAGATGTTGGTTGCACCGCTTAATCATTAATCACTCAGGCGAGAAATTAACTGAATTGCTTTTTAAGTGTATAAAATAAGGGACAAAATAAACAAAACCATTTTTCTTGGTAACATACCCTTGAGTTTCTGATAATTAAGGACTGTTAACAATCATATTGATTAACCATCAGCTAGAAAAGATGCGTAAAGTTAGGAGAGGTACAAACTATAAATGGTAATGAAAGGGCTTTGCATATAAATAAATTTGCAGCTAAACAAAATAACTTCCATTTATTATTTTAGTTTCAATACTGTAGCTAAAATCTTTAGAGTAAGAACTCTTGTCTGATATCAGTGTCAGCTTTTATATTAGAAGAGGTCAAATACTGTGGACCGAGGGTCTGGCATCTACATTCGTATATGCTTTATTCGATGTATGGTTTTAAATTTACATTTTGGTATGGTGGATTATTGCTTTTTTCGTGGTGTATTGCTGTACGATTTGACCTTAGGTTGTTTCAAAATAGAAACATACTTTTGATCTCTAAACTCACATTGGGTATATTTTGCAAAGTTATGGAGGTCAACTGTGGTCTGTAATTTTTTTCTTTTTCAGGTTAAGTTTGAGGTCAGAAACAACGTGGAAGGTTTTAATGTCCCTTGGCGACAATTGATCTGCATTTGACAACCTCTGATTTGACTCACTCAAATTCAACCTTGAAAAGGCAATATATGATTATATTACTCCAACCTCAGATTAGAAAAGCTGAACATTAGGTATAAATAAATAAATTATCAAAATAATTTTTGATTTGTTTGTTTTTTTTTTTTCTTCAAATGGTACTTGCAACTCCTTCTCACACCATCACATATTAACGCTTGGTCAGGATTCATAGGATTCACAGGCGTCACTATTTAACGCACGTTACCCCTTTAACCCCTAGAGGTCGATGATCATCGTTTTTCGACGAGCAGGGTACTCTGTTGATTTCAATGACAAATCTTTGCCATCATACACAGACGTGTTGTGCATGGGACTATTATCATGATTCAATTATATATTTGGGTTATAGGGGTGAAACGGTACACATATTCGGTACCATACCGGAACCATTTCGGTACAGGGCTTCCGGTATTTAACATTATATACTTCCAGTATATAACATTTGATATGTTATCTATATTCTATTGTGAATAAAATATAAGTTGATTTGTAAATTATTGCATTCCTTTTTTATTCACAATTTGTACAGTGTCCCAACTTTTTTTGGAATCGGGTTTGTATTCTACTTAACCTGTTAGTGATGTCTTGATTATTTAATGTATGTCATGGAAATGACAGCCACTGTGTATAAATTATTATATTTCAACAACGAATTGAAGTAAAAACATTTTATAATTAGATTTAGAAGTTAATGCAAAAACTGCCTTATGTGACGTTTTCATGTTTGCCCAATGTTATTTGAGTGTTGATTATTATCTAAAAATAGATGGCTTCTAAATTTAGGCTAATTTGGACTGTTATATTATATGAATGTGCAAGTAAGGGCTCCCTATATAGTTTACACTTTACAGCATTAGCAGAGATAATTTGTTTTATCTTTAAGAAACGTCTCGGTTACGTATGGTAACCCTCGTTCCCTGAAGGAGGGAACGGAGACGTACGTCGGACGTCACCGACAAATTGGGATCACTTCAGGGAGCCCCTATCAGCTTCGAGATTTAGAGAACAGGCCAATGAGAATTGGCGCGTGAGATTTGCATTTGCGCGCTCCGCCCGCAGTGCGCGGGTATAAACGGAAGCGAAATGCAGCGCACCTTTGTTTTTCACTGAGCCGAACTATTGACTCGGCCTGCAGTGATGGTACAGCAATTGTGGCGTCAGGACGTACGTCTCCGTTCCCTCCTTCAGGGAACGAGGGTTACCATACGTAACCGAGACGTTCCCTTTCAGTCGGTCACGTTCGACGTATGTCGGACGTCACTGACGAATTGGGATCCCTTTGGAACACGCCACAGTTGCTACCACTTCCAGCGCCCTGGGAAAGCCCCTCAGACCCCGGCTGTTTCGGGCGGGAACGCTGGGAAAGCGTGCCCCGGGGGGCCGCTGCGGAAGCCACATCATGCCCAGAGGGAGTTACCATGTGGAGAATACACGTATGGACTGGCCATGGGCAGTGCTACATACGGAAGCCCCAGGGGTGGCTCCGGCCATTTTAGGCGGGGGTCCACACCACACTGAGACAGACACGAGCTCGCCGAAGGGAGACTTACCGTGGAGAATACACATATGGGACCGCCGTGGGGGTCACAACATATGGAACCCAGCCTAACACAAGTTCCACCAATGCATACGAGCGTTAGGCCTGGCGTCGGACGCTCCGCCACGTCCGACTGCCGAGGGTTGCGGAGGACTCGACAGGGTTCGCCATGCTGGGGAACTCGACTGGAGCATATAAGCGCACGTATCCGTTCCATGGGGAAGGGAGTGGCGCAGCAAGCCGACACTTTAGAATGGGCACGTCGGTGTTACTGACTATGGGAAGTGAGCACACAGGAAGATACCGGCTCTACACGTAGGCTATAGAACCTAGCGAACGTGTTGGGTGTCGCCCAGCCCACAGCTCTACAAATATCTGCCAGTGAGGCGCCACGAGCCAGCGCCCAGGAAGAAGCTACACCACTGGTGGAGTGGGCTCTTAACCAGAGCGGGCAGGGCACGTCTTGGGTTTCATACGCCAAGACGATGGCATCCACTATCCAGTGGGCCATCCTCTGCTTGGAGACAGCCTTTCCCTTCTGCTGTCCTCCATAACAGACGAAGAGCTGCTCTGAGGTCCTGAAGCTTTGCGTTCTGTCCACGCAAGTCCGCAAAGCGTGGACGGGACAGAGAAAAGCTAGGGCTGGGTCTGCCTCCTCCAAAGGCAGCGCTTGCAGGCTCACCACCTGGTCCCGGAAGGGAGTGGTGGGAACCTTGGGCACATATCCAGGCCGGGGTCTCAGGATTACATGAGAGTTACCAGGCCCGAATTCCAGGCACGATTCGTCGACCGAAAATGCCTGCAGGTCCCCTACCCTCTTGATGGAGGCCAATGCAGTCAGGAGTACTGTCTTCAGAGACAGAATTTTTAACTCAGCTGCCTGCAAAGGCTCAAAGGGAGGCCTCTGCAGTGCGGTCAGCACCAGAGACAGGTCCCAAGAGGGTATAGAGGGAGGGCGAGGCGGATTCAGAGATCCTCTGCGAGGGGCAGAGTTTGCTCTTCTCCCAGTCGACCTGAAGGCCCAACTGGCAAAGGTGGCGGAGCACCATGTCCCTGTGTTTGCACAAACTGAACCTGAACTTGGGGGGACGCCAGGGCGAACTGAATCGCATAGCCGAGTCTGATGGTACGGATGAGCCAGCAAGGAGCGCTAGGCAGGCTCCCAAGAACCGTGCAAGCAGGACCAATGGCACCACAGACGTGCCCACAGCGGGGCAGCGGAGCAGCATGCAGGGACCTGACACGGAGGGCATGGGAGCGGCCCAAGGTGGGGTCTGAGTGTGCTGTGCAACACTTACCTGCTTCCGCTGAGGGGGTGCACGAGTGTGGGGAGGCCACTTGTGTGCGTCCCAGACACAGCCGGCACCCCCTGCTGGCGATAGGAGAGGCGCCTGAGGGTGACGAGGCATGGAAGCGTCAAACACCGCCAAGCACACTCTCCTGGCACCCAGAGGTATTGGAACTGCTCTTTAGAATTTGGGTACCACTGGTTGTATTTGACACCAGTGGCGGAACAGAATTTACCAATGATTCTCCACCCGGCCCTCCTCCGGGGAAGAGCAGCTCTTAACCAAATCCGGGTGCCCATGGCAACGAGCAGACTGAGGGGTCGCCGATGGCGTTTCTGGACATCGCCTGGCCGAGGGCCAGCGCTGTGACTTTAAATATAAAAGCCACTGTGCGCAGCTCAACCTCAGCTCAGAACTACCCTTATGCACGAAGAGTGCTGGGTGGAGGCAGCCACCCCACCTGATGAGGGTAGTGAGAGAGAGGAAAACTTTATACAGGCTATGGCCCCTTTTGCGTTCCATTTTTTGGAGCCAAGCGGTTCCACACTGCTAAAGCTTTCCAATGCACATCCGGGAAAAAGGCAAGGGGGCGGGCAAGGCGATTTATGCGTTGCGCTATGCCCCAGCCACCCGGGGAAGCATGACTGTCAAGTATGAATCTGATTCAGCATGAAACATCCACTATTATAGTGGGAATCTCAGCCTCATCTTCATTTTCAACACATAACAGCCCTCTCTCCGATGCAGCGATTGACATCTGTCCTCTGCTAGAGCCCCAAATGAAACGCTAGGTCCCTTTAATTAATTTATTTTTTTAATTTTATTTTTTAGGACCAGCAATCCCATTTGTAAGCTACCAGCAGGCATGCGAGATAGTGAGCGTGGCCGTGAGAGGGCACACGGCGCGCTGAACACTAAAACACTTATGAAAAGGGTAAGATGAACAACGCGCCGACGTGGTCATGCTCTCATGAGAGAACATGAAACACCCACGAACACAGTCTCAGCATGCTGCGTTGCACTAGAGGAGTGGGGGGCCCACGGAGATGTGCTCGGCAGGGAAGCCCCACTGTGATCCTCAGATCACCCAGGCTTATCAGCCAAAGTAGCCCCTTTTCTGGTGCACCAGAAAAGACACTAGATCGGGGTATAAGCGAAGGGACTCAACCCCGTTTGAGGTTTCATAGTCTCGACCGCGCATCTAGAGTGCCGAGTGCCGCGCGCTGGGTTGCCGTGACAACCCGCGCTGCCAGCGGCAACTCGACGGCACACGGCGCGCTGAACACTCAAACCCTCACGGGGAAGGCGAGACGAACAGCGCGCCGACGTGATCCCGTTCTCCTGAGAGCACATGGACCACCCACGAGCGCAATCTCACGGGCTTATGGCCGTCAATGAGGACAGGAAACAATCGCATCCAGAAACGCACGGGTGGAATGACGTCTTGAAAAAGACGCAGTGTCACACCCGCGCTGCTCTTTTAGAAGAAAATGTGCTCTTTTAAATGTGCTGAAGCACCCAGGGAACGACCGCGGCAAAACACAGGAGAGTAGTGCAGCCTGTGTATGCACTCACCATTGGGAACGCCCTCACCGAACCAACAGACCAAACAGTGCTGTGAAAACAGCAGTTTATCACTGTATCAGGAGCTCGCTGGTCGCCGCTGATCGTGCCATCCCACTCAGCACTCAAAGAAGCTTCTTCTGTCGTTCTCTCTTTCTCTCTGCTGAAGCAGGAACAGTCTTCTTCATCAACACCGTGTTCGGCTCCGAAGTGAATGACAAAGGTGCGCTGCATTTCGCTTCCGTTTATACCCGCACTGCGGGGCGGAGCTTGAGATGCAAATCTCGCACGCCAATTCTCATTGGCCTGTTCTCTAAATCTCGAAGCTGATAGGGGCTCCCTGAAGTGATCCCAATTCGTCGGTGACGTCCGACGTACGTCGAACGTGACCGACTGAAAGGGAACTTTTAGTTATAATTGAATTAATTTAACAGACACAATTTGTTCAGTAAACCACTGTTTAATAAAAAAACAAAAAAGCAATTTTATATTTAATTTTCTCTCCCCTGCTGTACCGAAACCTAGGTACGTACCCAACTGTCAGTTTTGTGTACCTTTACACGCCTATTAGGTTATGAGTTTGCCATTATGACATGTTGGAGTGTGATTCTCAATTTAATCAGCCAGCATGATTTTTTTATTTTTTTTTATTTATGCTATTTAGACACGTTTGAACACGTAACCCAATCCCATCCCTAAACTTACCCATTTGTTATATGATATAAAACACAGAATATAAGAGGCAGATATGACTGCAGGCACAATTTATTCAAAAAGTACAAATATTCCAAGGCCAACCGATTGATTTGTGTGAAGAAAATCCCCAAAAGCAATCAGCGTTTCCGACGAAACCCACATTCAATAATTGCCGCCCGAAGAAACGTTACATCAGTTTTGATAGTGAAATTGCATTGGCTCTCGTATTTCTCATGACCAATTGTGTCATTACGTCAGCTTTGATTGTAAAATGTCATTGGCTCTCGTGTGTCTCGTGACCGATCGCGTTATGCTAAAGAGTCGGGCGTATCTTTTGAATGAAATATGACTGAGTGCGTGTGTGTGTTCATCATCATTTCAGCGATTAAAACATTACGTTTTCAACTCTATTCTTTACATAAAGATATTGCATGACTTCAGAAGACTTGGTATGCAACCAAGAGTTAATACTTTTATACTGTTTTTGGTCAGTTTTTGCAATAAATACCTGTGATTTTATTTGTTATTGTTATGTGTTTTATATTGTTTTAGAGGTGGGTAGGTTTAGGGTAGGAGTTGGGTTAGTTGCTCCAAAATATAAGTGTAGCCTATAAATATTCATAAAATCATGTCTACTTTTACAAATGCAAAGAATTAAATGTGTCTAATTTGATGTGTCATTGGGTACCCTGAGCAATACAAATTGACGCAGAGGGGTCCTGACCAAGCGTCGATATTTGTGTAGCGTATGGACGGTGCTCATAAATGATCAACGGACCAATACTTTGATTATTTATAATGACTCAAACAAGACCGGTGCCGTGAAGTCTACAGACTGACAGGTTAACGGCCCTAAAAGAACACAAACCAGCCTCGTGCAGGCCACCAGAGACTAAATAACAGCCCCCACCCTCACACATACCAAAGGACATCCGAATAGATTATATGACTTTTAACTTAGTTATTTTTCATTTTAGATGCGCCGTGTTCCCTGTATGTATGCATGCTTTTTGTTATAACCATTTTAGATGTGTTTGATAGGTTAGAAACTTATAGCCAGTGAATGCTTAAGGAAGAATGACGTCAATCCTCGCCGTTCCTTTAATTCTTAAGTTAAACTCCCCATGCTTGGTCTCAAAATCTTTGTCTCTCAATTTGTAGACCGTCTATGTGCGTTGTGTGGTACTATGATGCATCAAACTCTTTCTTTTATGCCAAAACCCCAAAGTCTGCATACCAAAACCCCAAAGTCTGCATATCTAAGAAAGCCATAAACATGTTAATGAGGCGAGACCCGAAGACAAAGGGAGATTTCCCGCTTCTGAGTTCCTTCGCTCTGATTGGCTGTTCCGACAAAAGAGCCGTGCCCCGTAATGGCCCTTTAAGACGGTCTACAAACGCTTCTTCTCTCTCTTCTTCTTCCCCTTCTTCGCCCCTCTTCTTGCCCTCTTCGCTCTCCTCTTCGTCCCGCTTCGCCCTTTTCTCTCTTCCCATCGCCCTTCGCCTTCTTCGCTATCTTCCAACGGATCTCATCACACAAAGGAACCAAAGTTTAATTTCCCGCGGGCTCCAAGGACCCACCCTGCAAGATTCAAACACGGACCGGATCGCGGAATTTCCCCACACTCACGAAGTCGCGATCAAGGAAACATATGCAAGTATCCCTTAAGCTGTCGTTATAAAGTCTTGAGCTTATGGAAATAAGTTGGACTGATTTCTTGCTTGGGCTCAATAGGTTGTGTTGGTAATAACACCGTTTCCTTGTCTCTCTCTCTCTCTCTCTCTCACACTCTCTCTCTCTCTCCTTCCTGCTTTCAGTTAATTTGTGTATGTTTGTTTATTGTTTGTTGATTTATTAAAATATATATATTCACCCGTGATTGTGCCTGAATTGCTCATACATAGGTCCCTTTTACGTTGAACCGACCCTGTTACAAATTAAAAGAAAGATACTTCTCCTGGCCAGAGAGGTGTTGTTTAAGAGTTATTAAAAGGTAGATATTTGGTGGACAATTATCCGTCCTTTGAACTCAATTCTAGAATCAAAGAAATTTCTAAAAGTTGAATCAAGCCCTAGATATTAATAATTGTTATAATCCGTTATAATCAACTGTTAATATCCAAATTCCCCTCTGTGCGGATTTGTGCATGTTTGATCGTAACACGATTAAACGCATGCATAAATCCCGCACCATTTCCCCTGGGGCTCAATCTCGCTACATTTGACAAGTTGCAGTTGGGCGTGAGAACATGTTGGTAGCCAACATATAGTTCAATATCAATAAGGGGGCTGTACTTTGACATCTATTCACTTTTTTACTTGACTCATGGAAAGTGTTGGATTTGGTTTGAACTGCCAATTATTTTCTGATAACGTACAGATGGGGAATAAGTGTTGTCCTACAATATGTTTATTTAACAGGGACACCCTGAGATTGCAGAATTAAATTTAAAAGACCATTGCTGTGGTATATTCAAGGTTAATGCTTACATTTATATGCATTGCACAACAAAATGGCCAATTTATTACTTTATATGACAACCTAGCATTTCTTTTTAAGTCATTAAGTGTAAAAAAAACAACAAAAAAACACAATAATTAAATATAAAGAAGCACCGCCAAACAATAAAGTACAAAGTATGCAGTTTTTAATGCGAAAGCCTAAGGCAAGGGCAGCTTATATAGTCCACACAGCAAAAGTCATTGAGGAACGTATCAACACCTTGTGCTTGTGGAAATAAAGAAAAATCTTGTATATGCAAAGCTATAATTCACTCAGTGCCTATATGATCACCAAGTACAAATGATACAATAGTAAGTCTCAATTTGAAACTTTGAGCACCTTTTTATTGCAAACCTGAGACTGTTTGAAATCAGTTAAAGACTTTTACATTGTTACTAACAATTTATATTTAAAATAAAGGTCCCACTTTATATTAGGTGGCCTTAACTACTATATACTTACATCAAAAAGTAAGTACAATGTATTTATTGTATTACAAAACACTTTTGCTGATATTGAGGTGGGATATGGGTGAAGTTAGTTACAGGTGTGGTGGTAGGGGTAAGTTTAAGAATAGGGTTAGGTGTAAGGAAAGGGTCAACAGTGTAATTATAAATGTAATTACAGAAATTAATTACAGTTTTTTTATTTTTTTTATGTAAGTACAATGTAAAAACATGTATATACACAATAAGTGGATGGTATCAAATTATTAATTTAAATGATAGTACATAGTAGTAAGGCCACCTTATATAAAGTGGGTCCAAAATAAATTCTGTTCCTTTTATTCATCAAATAATCCTGAAAAAAAATTATCATGGTTTGCAACAAAATATTAAGTAGTGCAACCATTTTCAAAATTGATAAGAAATGTTTCATGAACATATTCTTTACACTAGATCTTTTGTTGCAAACCTGTCTGTTTGAATTCAGAGTTAAGTTTGCATGGTTGGTGAGAAAGTCCTAATCAAAAATCTAGGTCTGGGAACCACTGGTTGTTACGATAACCAATCCATCCTTGCTTATTTGCAGTTGAAATTATTATATAGTAGTGTAGTGCATTTCTCACTGGTTGTCCCTGAATCAAATGTCCTCAGAGAGCAGCTCAAATTCATTGCATCTCTTGCAACAAACACAAGTGTGTTTAAAGTTTTGGTGCTAAATCCAAAGGGACAAATACTTCAATAACACAGTGAAACTGACATCTTTTCCTCTCCTCATTGATGACGCAAGACCCAAAAGAACAATGTTAAAAGAGACCTGATGCAGGAGGAATCGAATTGATCTAGTTGAACCAAAGTTGTGGAGACTGAAAGTTGTTTTTTTCTCTCTCAGTTGTTATTTCTCTTTCCCAATTACATCACAATGATACTAGGAAATGTATTTCTTGATTTTAATCGACTCTCATTTTTATGAACTGATATCGATTATAAAATTCCAAGAGTTGATCTTTAAAGGACCGCTCACACCAAGGACAATAACTATAATGATAAAGATATAGTTTAAAAAAAAAAAAATCTAAATTTAAAAGAATAGCTGAGTCCACAACTATAACTATAATGACCCAGAGAAACAATATTGTTGGAATCACTTTCATGACGTGTTTTTTCTCTAGCTGATTAATGATAAAAACATTGACAGCCAATCAGAATCAATCTTGCTTTTAAGGGTGCTTTCACACTTGATTTGATTGCCTGGTCTGAACCTGAGTTCAATTGCTCCCTCCTGCCCCCACTGGACTGTTCAGATTATATTATTTGTGAGTGAAAAGTGAGTGAAACACACAAACACACATTTTATCAAATCCATCATTAAGTGAACCGTACCAGAGTTAACATGAACCATACCCCGGACCACCCTTTTTAAGCGGACTAGGGTAACACATAAGACATTCTCAACAGAGCGGAGCAGGTTATGTTCAGAGAGTGAGTTGCTATGGCTACCTGCATACCCTGAAAGTTACCTACGTTTTTGGAACAGAAATTTGAGGTAATCCGCTTACTTACTCTTAAACATACCTTGGTACTGTATGTCACATAACCTGCTTTCTGGAATACCCCCCAGGTTCGCTAAGTGTTCAGATCGGCATTTTAACACAGAACCTAAACACATAGTGACAACATCCGAGATTCTTGAGTTGTGAGTTGCTAATTGCCTGTTTCATTGTAGGGGGCATAATTTGTAGGGGTGTGATTTATCCACATGAATCAAGATCAGAATTTAATCAAATTGCAAGCTTGTGAATCGAAATTGAATCAAATCATGAAATTTGTGTCAATACCCAGCCCTAAATGATACAGTTTCAAATGTGCAAAATGTTGATGTGCAAAATCACAATATCAAGAAGTTAATTATTGTGCTATAACTGCTCAGCAGATATTGACCAGATGAGGTAATCAGTGAAATCAATCACTTCCGGTGACTTGCGCTTAGAATGCCGTCCTCTTCTGCTCTCCCCCACAGTCAGGCCTCATTGAGGATTCTGCAGAGAGATCAGTCTTTTAATGGGCTATCATTAGCTTCTCTTCATCTGCTCAGTGAAAGCAAAAAGAGGGGGGTTCTGGAACCAGAAAGCCGCAGCAGAAGTGACTACTTGCTTGACCATGAAAGAAAATTAATGAGACAGGCATGGGTAATGAGATTACAGAGCTGTAACTCGCTAGCCGGAGAGCAAGATTACCAGGTACGCCGGTTTAGACAAGCTTGTGCAGCTTTAAACCAGAGATAGAAACAAAGCAGGCCATGCACACATGCACAAGTCCATAGAGGTATGTTCACAGCGGGTGTCTGTGCTCAGTTGATGATCTGCTAGACTCACTTTCTCTCTCTCTCTGCTGGCAGTATGTTGGGACCGTGACAGGGCAGACTATTGGTCGCAGCTGTCTGGGGTTCTCTGAGGGCCCGTGCCATACGGTCAGCATGAGAACTAGAGTGGCCTGAAGTCCTGTAGGATCATTCTGACCATATTCTGCATCCATTCTAGCGGTTAATATCAAGCACAGCCTGCCGTGTGGCTTGTTTCCCCAGGAAGAACTGCAGAAAGATCAGATTAGTTGTAAATTGACTTGGATATGGCACAAAACCTGTTTGAGAATAAAAAGAATGTTAAATGCAGCATACATAACTCCATAAACCCAAGAGATAGCTCACTGAAAAACTGAAAATTCTTTCATCATTTACTCACCATGTCAGGCCAAACCTGCATGACTTTTATATTCTGTAGAACACAAAAGATGTTTTGAAGAACTGTTTTTTGTTATCATACCGTAACAAATGTTATCATATTTTATATATATATATATATATATATACTGACCAGGCATAACATTATGACCACTGAGAGGTGAAGTGAATAACACTGATTATCTCTTCATCACGGCACCTGTTAGTGGGTGGGATATATTAGGCCGCAAGTGAACATTTTGTCCTCAAAGTTGATGTGTTAGAAGCAGGAAAAATTTGAGTAAGGATTTGAGTGAGTTTGACAAGGGCCAAATTGTGATGGCTAGACGACGGTCAGAGTATTTCCAAAACTGCAGCTCTTGTGGGCTGTTCCCGGTCTGCAGTGGTCAGTATCTATCAAAAGTGGTCCAAGGAAGGAACAGTGGTGAACCGGTGACAGGGTCATGGGCAGCCAAGGGTCATTGATCCACGTGGGGAGCGAAGGCTGGCCTGTGTGATCAAACAGACGAGCTACTGTAGCTCAAATTGCTCAATAAGTTAATGCTGGTTCTGATAGAAAGGTGTCAGAATACATCTGGGGCTGCATAAAAGCGGGCATGTGAGCATCAGAACTGGGCCACGGAGCAATGGAAGAAGGTGGCCTGGTCTGATGAATCACATTTTCTTTTACATCTCGTGGATGGCCGAGTGTGCTGCTTACCTGGGGAACACATGACACCAGGATGCACTATTGGAAGAAGGCAAGCCGGCAGAGGCAGTGTGATGCTTTGGGCAATGTTCTGCTCGGAAACCTCTGGTCCTGCCATCATTGTGGATGTTACTTGACACGTACCACCTACCTAAGCATTGTTGAAGACCATGTACACCCTTTCATGGAAACGGTATTCCCTGGTGGCTGTGGCCTCTTTCAGCAGGATAATGCGTCCTGCCACAAAGCAAAAATGGTTCAGGAATGGTTTGAGGAGCACAACGAGTTTGAGGTGTTGACTTGGCCTCCAAATTCCCCAGATCTCAATCCAATTGAGCATCTGTGGGATGTGCTGAACAAACAAGTCCGATCCATGGAGGCCCCACCTCGCAACTTACAGGACTTAAATGATATGGATTCGGTAGAGCAGTTTTACAAAATTGCTTTTTATTTATTTTTATTCAACAGTGGTTTACTGAAGAAAAAAAAAAAAAGTGTCTGTCCTTAAAGGGTTAGTTCACCCCAAAATGAAAATTATGTCATTAATGTGTCGTTCCACACCCGTAAGATCTCCGTTCATCTTCGGAACACAGTTTAAGATATTTTAGATTTAGTCCGAGAGCTTTCTGTCCCTCCATTGAAAATGTATGTACGGTATACCGTCCATGTCTAAAAACATCATCAAATTAGTCCATGTGACATCAGTGGGTTAGTTAGAATTTTTTGAAGCATTGTAAATACATTTTGGTCCAAAAATAACAAAAACTACGACTTTATTCAGCATTGTCTTCTCTTCCGGGTCTCTTGTCAATCCGCGTTCATGACTCTGCAGTGATGCTGTTGATGTAAGATGCTGCTGACGTGTTATCTGGTGAGCCTGAGCTTCGTTTACAGTCCGTGTATTCGGATTCAAATAAATATGGCTGAGCAAAAAAGTGCAAGTCTTCCTCTGTGTCGAAATCCTTAGACATGTTTGCGAAGGTTGTTTTGTTTACAGCGTACTCCTTCAGACTGTAAATGAAGCAAATTTACAAATTTCACAAATTTACTGTTTTTACTTGCTGTATTTTTGATCTTGGTGATGATGAACATAAGAAACTTCTGAAAAAAAAAAAAAAACACGTACAGACCCGACCCAAACTTTCGAACAGTAGTGTACCTGAATCGCCCTACCTAGGAGAGCTATGCTAATCAAAGAGTGGTTTGGGCATTATTTAATCAATTAATTCAATTGGTATTGTTAACCCGGGTTGTGTGCCATTCAGAATTTAACTGAAAAGGTGCAATAAGTGTAGTTTTTTTTTTTTAGCTAGAAAAGGAAGGTTTGTCAAGACAAAAAAAGTTTATCATCTTCCCTTGTATAAATTACTCTTTCGAATGTTCTTTAATTCCTGAACTGTGGACAGCAATAGGCAAGACGATGTGTACTGACCTTTGAATGTTCCATTATATGTGTTGCTATCCGTCTTGTCAATTATTTATCGTGCTGCACTTCGCTGCAAGCCATTATCCCTTTTGATATTGCAAAGGTGGGGAGAAATAACAGCTGTGCTTTCTTCCGTTATGTGTGTCAGCTGTGTCTGTCACCCAGACCTGTAGGGTGTGTTCAAAAATGAATGAGTTGTGCTTACAGTGTAAATAAGCAGTGGGACGACACCGGAGGATGTTTAGAATGCAAACACCTGCTGTTACTGCTTTGATTGGTTGTATCTGTGCGGCGGATTGCTTCCGATCATCGAGCTGGGCAGGGTGCCCGCTTATCAAATACAATATTCGCATACAAGTTTATAAGATTGGTTTTGTGTTGTGCTTTATGTTATGCTGGATAATGCAACTGCTGTACCTCTTTAGCCATATGAAATAGACAAAAAATGAAAAAAGAAATAATTTTTAGTGTTTTTTTTTTTTTTCTCACTTTCTGGGCAGTCAGGTCTCAAATATGTTGGATTCTCAGCCTCTGTACCTCCAAGAAGGATAAAGGGAGAGCTCACCCCAAAAAGAAAATTCCGTCATCATTTACTCACCCTTAAGTTGTTCCAACCTTATGATTTTTTTTCTTCTGCTGAACATAAAAGAAGATATTTTGAAGAATATGGGAAACTAAACAGTTGATGGACCCCATTGACTTTCATAGCAGGGAAAACAATACTATCGAAGTCAATGGGGTCCATGTTTGGTTACCACAATTCTTCAAAATATCTTATTTTGTGTTCAGCAGAACAAATAAATTCATACAGGTTTGGAACAACTTGAGGGTGAAGAAATGATGACAGAATTTGTTTTATTTTTAGGTGAACTATTCCTTTAATAATTTTATGTTAGAAACCGTTCTATGACACTGTAAAAATCTTTTATTTTTATTTTAGTTAAACTAAACTTGATCCAATTGAGTTGACCAATGTGTATGTGTGTAATATATTATATAGGGAGTAAAACACCCTCTAAAAAAAGCCCATGCAAAAAGAAACAAAATATGCATTGCTGTATTAAAGTTGTGAGTTGTGAATAAAAGCCTAAATTAAATCTATTCATCATATAAAGCGATCAAATCTCTTCAGAAATGTTGGACTAAACTGCTCTAGTCATATGGATTAGCTTTACAATCTCTTTATGAACTTTTTGAAGCTTCAAAGTGTCAGTTGCGTAGCTGTCTATGGAGGGACCGAAAGCTCTCAGATTTCCTCAAAAATATCTTTATTTGTGTTCCGAAGATGAACGATAGTCTTGAGGGTGAGGAATTAATGACAGCATTTTAATTTTTAGGTGAACTCTAACCCTTTAAGGGCCTGTTTACACCTGGTCACTCCATGTGTTTTCTCTGATCAGATAGCTATCTAATTTTTAAAAGAGCATCTGTAAATGCCTTCCGAGACTTTCGAGACCAATTTAAATCGGGTCACTCAAATCACTTCATGAGGTAGTTTGAAACATTCCAGATGAAAATGCATCTGATTGTTGAAACCACATATGTAAATTTTACTCCTCCCAAAATGTTAGAAAATAAACATTTGAGAGTGTGTTATAGGCTATATGACATGTTATAACTATTGACTCTGCAGAAAGTTCGGCGACTTCCACGCACTGTGCGCCTCAGCATGCGCTGGCCCCGCTCTGTGATTTATTTATTTATTTATTTATTTTTTCTAACATGACCTACAACTTCATGGCTGAGTTGATGTTGTTCCCAATTACTTCTACTTTGTTATAACACCACTAACAGTTGACCGTGGAATATTTAGTTGTGAGGAAATTTCATGAATGGACTTATTGCACAGGTGGCAACCTATCAGCACTCTTGAATTCACTGAGCTCCTGAGAGCGACCCATTCTTTCACAAATGTTTGTAGAAGCGTCTGCATGCCTAGGTGCTTGATTTTATATGCCTGTGGCCATGAAAGTGATTGGAACTCACTGAATTCACTGATTTGGAGGGATGTCCCAATACTTTTGGCAATATAGTGTATGTCAGTTCTGATAAAAATTAAACCCTGGGACATAAAAGTGCCCAAAGTTAAAGAGAAACTCTTATGTTGCAGGAATGGACAAACTTCATGAAAAGTTTGGAACTAGAAACTTTGGTGTTCAGTCTGAATCATTTGCTGAATATCACTTGAGGCTGTTTTCTGTTCAGACAAATCAGTCACCCAGTTGTGCTAGGGAGTTAACGTTATCCAAGATAAGTTTCCCGGTTTCATCAAGCTTTTTCTCGGTTGAGGAGATCTTTTTGCATATAGCGTTGACAGGCATATCAATTGCATCTACTCTCTGGTCCAGAGAAGACGTTATATTGTTGATAACTCCTTCACTCATTCTAGCAATCAGATCATCTGCATCATTAGCCTATGCCATGCTAGGCTGCTTTGGTGTCATCTTGTTCAGTATTGTTTGGAGAATTGTTGTGTTACTCAGTGATGATCACAAATCAGACGGGGACATGCTCAGATCGTGGTTTTTTTTTTTTTTTTTGCATCTAGTTTGTAGACTCGCTGAATACATTCAGCTTAGTCGTCTCAATGCTACTTGTACACCTTAAAGCGGATCACGTGACCCCATGTTTGACTGTTTCTGTTTATCTCATGTACATTTGCTACAGGCTTGGTTAGGTTTATCTTGCCAGGTAATCTCAGAAGACAAGCATTCTCATCCACTGATCTGTAATCAATGTTCTCCGCTTCATTTTTCCCCAATCTGAGACCATGCTGGCATAGAGGAATCTCTTTTGGGACTGGGAGGATTAAACAGAGAGCGAAAAACCTGGGCCATCAATCACAGTGTCACTCCAGCATAGTTTTACGACAGATATATCCCTAAACAAGCACAGCGCCTTGTCTACTTAATTGCATGGCCCAGTGCTGATAGCATGGAAGTAATTGATTGGGGTATATTAGGTTGGCCTAACTTGTGTTCGTACTTGTCTCACAGTCAGTTCCACTTCTCTCTCCGTGGCCTGGCATGGTCTATTTTCTGCAGTGCATCAATATTTCATTCCTACCCATTTTATCTTTGAGAGGATTGCCATCTCAGGAAAGGGTTGAACCTTTTTGTGATTCTATTTCTTTTCACCTGTTACTCAGTGAAGATGAAGAAGACAGTGGGAAATATTTCCTAATGTTTTTTTTTTTTTTTTTATCAAACAGCACAAGACAACAGATGAACATTTTTATAATATAATAAATGCTGTATAGTTTTAGAAAATGTGGACTTTTACATTCTTATATAATTTTTCACTGTATATGTGTGTTATGTGTGTGCATTTTATATACAGGTGCTGGTCATATAATTAGAATATCATCAAAAAGTTGATTTATTTAACTAATTCCATTCAAAAAGTGAAACTTGTAGATTATATTCAATCATTACACACAGACTGATATATTTCAAATGTTTATTTCTTTTAATTTTGATGATTATAACTTACAACTAAGGAAAATCCCAAATTTAGTATCTCAGAAAATTTGTGCTTTGGCACAGTGTGCAGGTGCCAAGTCCTGTTGGAAACTTACATGTAAATAGGGTGTTAAATTAATGGAATATTAACTTTAATCTATTACAAGAAAATATTTTATGTCAAAGGGGGTTTGGCGGACAAAAAAGGCTAAACTATTGAAAGTGGACCTTTTTTGCCCACGGAATTTCGTTAATGTGACCGCACCTTTACTGTCTTTTAGGCTGATTGCTTGAGGTGGATGGCTGAATATTTAATTAGCAATTACTTGTATGATTATTTCGAAGCAATATTGACAAGATCTTTATAAAAGGTAATATAGGTTTAATAACTTGATGAAATTACCCACTGTGGAAATAAAGTTTCATCGTGTTCTTGATGTTATCGTTATAGGAATTACATAGCATTCGCACCAAGCCAATCCACGGTTCTTCATGCCCTTCCTTTGTGTCTTGGTTTTTCGGAACCTAAACGGTGAGTGTCCCTAAATAATTGACTCTATATACACTCACCTAAAGGATTATTAGGAACGCCATACTAATACTGTGTTTGACCCCTTTTCACCTTCAGAACTGCCTTAATTCTACGTGGCATTGATTCAACAAGGTGCTGAAAGCATTCTTTAGAAATGTTGGCCCATATTGATAGGATAGCATCTTGCAGTTGATGGAGATTTGTGGGATGCACATCCAGGGCACAAAACAGGGCACATCCCAAAGATGCTCTATTGGGTTGAGATCTGGTGACTGTGGGGGCCATTTTAGTACAGTGAACTCATTGTCATGTTCAAGAAACCAATTTGAAATGATTCAAGCTTTGTGACATGGTGCATTACCCTGCTGGAAGTAGCCATCAGAGAATGGGTACATGGTGGTCATAAAGGGATGGACATGGTCAGAAACAATGCTCAGGTAGGCCGTGGCATTTAAACGATGCCCAATTGGCACTAAGGGGCCTAAAGTGTGCCAAGAAAACATCCCCCACACCATTACACCACCACCAGCAGCCTGCACAGTGGTAGCAAGGCATGATGGATCCATGTTCTCATTCTGTTTACGCCAAATTCTGACTCTATCATCTGAATGTCTCAACAGAAATTGAGACTCATCAGACCAGGCAACATTTTACCAGTCTTCAACTGTCCAATTTTGGTGAGCTCGTACAAATTGTAGCCTCTTTTTCCTATTTGTAGTGGAGATGAGTGGTACCCGGTGGGGTCTTCTGCTGTTGTAACCCATCCACCTCAAGGTTGTGCGTGTTGTGGCTTCACAAATGCTTTGCTGCATACCTCGGTTGTAACTAGTGGTTATTTCAGTCAAAGTTGCTCATCTATCAGCTTGAATCAGTCGGCCCATTCTCCTCTGACCTCTAGCATCAACAAGGCATTTTCGCCCACAGGACTGCCACATACTGGATGTTTTTCCCTTTTCACACCATTCTTTGTAAACCCTAGAAATGGTTGTGCGTGAAAATCCCAGTAACTGAACAGATTGTGAAATACTCAGACCGGCCCGTCTGGCACCAACAACCATGCCACGCTCAAAATTGCTTAAATCACCTTTCTTTCCCATTCTGACATTCAGTTTGGAGTTCAGGATATTGTCTTGACCAGGACCACACCCCTAAATGCATTGAAGCAACTGCCATGTGATTGGTTGATTAGATAATTGCATTAATGAGAAATTGAACAGGTGTTCCTAATAATCCTTTACGTGAGTGTATTTCTTCAAAATACAAACCTGTTTTCATTTTCAGTCAATTAAGCCATGTAGTTTGTGGTTTGAAAAGGTTTGATTTCTTGACCTTCAGACCAGAGATAATTATTTTAATTTCTTACAGACTATGTCAAGTTCACACAGCCGTTGGATACATTGAGATGGTCTGCATGGCACAAACATGAAAAGATCTCAAAAGATGAACAGAAAGGTGAACATCGTAACCTATTTATATTGTACAGCATGAGAGGATAATATGTGTCCATAGGTTTCCCGCTTACATGTTGAAATACACTTTAATACTTTATTATTTACATCACAACAGACATAATAAATAGAATACTCTGAGTCAGATACCAATGATTATAGGCTATGTTTTTACCTCACTAGATCTCCTTAGAGTCATTAGAACTTCCATTTTGGATAGTTGTGCTCAGGACCTGCTGTTTATATATTTGGTTACGCCAATATACATAGACCAGTCATCACTTGAAAATAACAGACACAATCCTGAAATCCAGAAATAAAAGTTTACTTTATCAGGATAGGCTTGTGTTTGCACCTAATCTATGATTTTTAATTTTTTTTTCTGTCCCAAAACAGGAAGCCTGCTGACGGAGACACGGAGGACTGAGACAACACACATTCACAATACACACACACGCCCTATACATGTGATCTCATGTGATCTCATGGGTTTCACATGGCAATTTTATGTTTCACATGTGAGTACATGGGTTTAACATGTGATCATATGGGTTTCCCATGGGAATATACATTTCACATGTGATTACATGGGTTTAACGTGATCATATGGGTTTCCCATGGGAATATACGTTTCACATGTGATTACATGGGTTTAACATGTGATCATATGGGTTTCACATGGGAATTTAAGGGTTTAACGTGATCACATGGGAATTTTATACGTGTTTCACATGTATATTCACGTGTGAAACACATGAGATCACGTGTTTACATGGGAATTCCAATGGGTTTCACGTGATAACATGCTTCACATGTGTAAATGTTCCAAAAACGCATGTTTCACATGTGATCCACATATTTCACATGCGTTTTTTAACATGTTAAATTTCACATGTGACTACATATGAAGTTCATGTGTTCTCTTTCACTGCTTATAATGTTTCAATCGTTTATAATCACTTTTTAAACCAAAATTCTTAAAATAAATATGCAAACGATAAGCATTTGTGATCACGCAGCACAGCAACATCACGTGAGCGTAACTGCGATAGAGACAATAGTCTAAAATCTCTACCGGTATATCACCCACTCCTAAACTGACTAGTTTGTTACTAAGTTCCTCCAATAAAACTTTTTTTAATCCAACTGACTTTGGCAAATCTGGCGTTGTTCTTATTTCTTCCTAAAAAAGTGCACATTGCATCAACCCAGTAACTCTTTGAAGTTGTTGATGAGAAAAACCCTGTGGAAGCTGTGTGAAGCCATCCAATGAGATTGGAACTGGCAATTTCAGTTAGAGCGTGCCTATTTTTAAGAATAGTATGCATCAGACGGTCATTGGAATATTGACTTTAGTTATTATAAAAGTACCTTTAAATGAGGACTAACTATTTGCATTGCTACCAGTGTCTGACTGCCTCGTTTGATTCTGTATCCTGGAGGCACAATTGGGTTAGCGTGTCAATTGCACAGCGAAAATGTATCCGAGAGACTGAGGCTGTTCACTTCAGGGGCCTCGACTCCTACTTTCTCTCTGTGATCCTGTGATGAAACATGGAGAGACACACATATTGCGCACACACGCTGCCAGCAATCTCAGTGTGAGCGCAGGGGGAAGACGTGAGCTCATTAGGAGTGTTATCCTGGAATGAGCTCAGCAGTGAGGCATGGGATTATTGCAGCTAGCTCTGCTACCCCGAGCTCAGTTCTACATAATGAGGTATCCTCAGTAGGCCACAAGCGGTTGTGCTGTCTCATATCTGAACCTTGTGAGCAGGCAACGTGTGAGTGTATCTGATTATCAGGGTGCATATGCAAGATTGCTGACTTAACCTGTTGAAATAAAGATGACACATGTAAATAGTACAGAGCTAATTCAGAATTAGTGTTTAGGCTCATATGCTGTACTGCGTCACACTTCCCCACATGAATTACAGCTCTCCTCTTTCTGAGGCTGCAAGCTTGACTTTCTGTAGCTCAGTGGTTTTCAACCTTTTCTGACCCAGAAATATCCCTTTCGCACTCTCGGCCAGATCAGGTACTCCATATTTTAAAATGCTTGAATTTCTTAACAAACATTATTGCATTGTGCTAAACTAATGTTGGCCTAGTTTCTCATTGACTCAGTGTCTTTTTTCATGTTCTGAATACATCCAATTGCAATTAACAAGAGTAATGTGTTAATAGCAGATTTGAGCTCCACAGAAGCAACAAATCAATTGATATACTATCTACACTCACCTAAAGGATTATTAGGAACACCTGTTCAATTTCTCATTAATGCAATTATCTAATCAACCAATCACATGGCAGTTGCTTCAGTGCATTTGAATTAATACTTTAAAATGTATTCAGAATATTTTAAATAAATAATAATCAAAAATATGTAAATTAGAATATTTAACATATCCCTTACAGAAAAAACTAATTTCGCTATATGTGCGCACTGTCTGAGAGATGGCTTCTGAGCGCTGTCTAAGAGACGCACACATGAAGCCGCTGAACTGACTTCTTTTGCTGCCGGGATTTGTGCATTCAATGACTTTTGTCTCATTTCGATAAGAATACATTTATTTTACACAGTGTTTTTTATACATTTGATTACTTTATACAATTTATGTACCTGCTAGTATTTCTTATTTCTTGTGCTTGAAGTTTTCTTGCAATTAGTTTTGTTCTTCTTTTATTACTGTTTATTTGTCTTTAGTAAGCTTGACATTTTTTTTTTTTTTAAGTAGACCATGAATCGGACTTGTTTGTTCAGCACATCCCACAGATGCACGGTTGGATTGAGATCTGGGGAATTTGGAGGCCAACTTAAGTCTCAAACTCATTGTTGTGCTTCTCAAGCCATTCCTGAACTATTTTTGTTTTGTGGCAGGGCGCATTATCCTGCTGAAAGAGGCCACAGGGTGTACATGGTCTGCAACAATGCGGACAAATGCAAAAAAACGTAGGTGGTACGTGTCAAAGTAACATCCACATGGATGGCAGGACCCAAGGTTTCCCATCAGAACATTGCCCAAAGCATCACACTGCCTCCGCCGGCTTGCGTTCTTCCCATAGTGCATCCTGGTGCCATGTGTTCTCCAGGTAAGCGGCGCACTCAGCCATCCACGTGATATAAAAGAAAAGGTTATTCATCAGACCAGGCCACCTTCTTCCACTGCTCCGTGGTCCAGTTCTGACACTCACATGCCCATTGTTGGCACTTTCGGCGGTGGACAGGAGTCAGCATGGGCACCCTGACTGGTCTGCAGCTCTGCAGCCCCATACACAACAAACTGTGATACACTGTGTATTCTGACACCTTTCTATCAGAACCAGCATTAACTTCTTGAGCAATCTGAACTACAGTAGCTCGTCTGTTTGATCGGAGCACACGGGCCAGCCTTCGCTCCCCATGTGCATCACTGAGCCTTGTCCGCCCATGACGCTGTCACCGGTCCACCACTGTTCCTTCCTTGGACCACTTTTGATAGATACTGACCACTGCAGACCGGGAACACCCCACAAGAGCTGCAGTTTTGGAGATGCTCTGACCCAGTCATCTAGCCATCACAATTTGGCCCTTGTCAAATATTTTTACAATTTAACATGTTAACTATTTTCTATTATAATTTATTTAAAAAATAATAATAATAATTTACTCCTGTGGTGGCAAAGCTGAATTTTCAGCATCATTACTCCATGATTCTTCAGAAATCATTCTAATATGCTGATTATTCTTGGTGCACAAGAATAATTTCCTATTATTATTATTTTTGAAATTATTCATTTTGAAAACAGTTGTGCAGCTTAATATTCTGTGGAAACCATGATTATAATTTTTTTTTTTTTAGGATGCTTTGATGAATAGAAAGTTAAAAATAACTGCATTTATTTGAGATAAATCTTATATAACAATATAAATGTCTTTACTGTCACTTTTAATCAATTTAATTCATGCTATAAGTATTAAATTATTTTATATTATGCTAGTCATGGTTCCCCAAAACTAATATTTCAATACCCTGGGAATATATACATATCAAACCACAGTTCAGTTCAGTTCACGTTATGCTATCAGATGAACATAAGGCATTGACGTCCTATTTCTGTTTCAACACCTACATGACAATGATCAGCAGTGTTCCATCAACTTTGCTTGATGTATCACCATCTGTCTACTTGTCTCTGATGACATGCTTGATAATTAGTTATAAACACGGCTAGATTTAGCAACGGCATTTCGAAGTGCAGACGTGTGACAGTATCTTTTTTTATTCTGTGGCTAATATAAGCAATTGTTCAAAACTTAGAAGCAAGTGAAAGTTATTTTGATTAGTGACTTTAATTAAAAAAGAGAGAAAAAAAAGGTCCCTTAACTGCATTTAATGACATACTCAACTGGAGAAAGGCAACAACCTTTTGGAAGTGTTGTGAGGGTGGAAGTCTTGTGCATGTGATGTTGATGAATCTCGGCTGAAGCTTTTCTCTGACAGGTCCAAATTCTGGCAGCCTGAATGAATCTGAAGTGCTTGTATTTTGCAGATAAGAAGATCAAAGACTGTGGAAACTGTCGTCCGCTGACTTGCCGCTGGGATTTGGGAAGGGTCTCTTTTGTATCTATTGGTCGCATTTGAGATCTTCAGGTGTGTTTCGCTGCATGTTCAACCATTCATCTGTGAGCAGCTTGTTCCTGGCAGCACGTAGTCAATGTTTTTCCACAATGTCGCCGCTAAATTTTTTACACATCACCGCTGCCCATGGTGCTGAAAGATTGATTATATGGCCACCTGACATGCCTGTTACCCAGAGCAATTTCTTTCTGGTCGATGGGCCCCATCATCAAGGCGACTGCCGTATTGGACCGTGCCATAACATAGTGAAATGCTTTGAGCGAGGTCTGTACTTTTAAAAAGACATAAAAGGCAGTAAAGGATGGGAAACTGGCTTGGAGATAATTACTTTGAACTTGCAGTTGCCACATGGCTGCAACAAGTAATTTTGAGCCACACCAGACTGAGTCTTGCATTTAAGTTAAGGTGAAGAAAAGATTTTACAACCACCTTTCAATTTCATAATATTTTGGTTTAGCAGCGCCTGTATGTTGCAATGTTTTTGGCATGACTCATTAAATGTGTGTATCTCTGTTCCTTCAATTCCCTCAGCAGTGTTGCAAGTCAGATCAAACCTGTAAGACAGAGTACAAACATGTGAGTCAAATATATCAGCTTCTCTGACAGAATAAATTATGATCCTCACCTCAGGAATATCATGCCACATTAACGTTACTTATACAAGGAAGATTTCCCTGATTGCTCTACAACCACTTTTAACTTCCATTAGCAAGTTATCACTCGTCAACTCATTTGAAACATCTGACAAGGACAAAGGATGTTGTAAAAAGATATCTAGCTGAGCTTTACCGTTGGGGCTATTTACACGACAACAAACATTGGTTACACTTCATTTTAAGGTGTCCGTGTAATTATGCATTTAAAGGGTAACTCAACCCCAGCTCAGAGCCTAACTCCACCCACTGGCAATATTTGAAAAATGCTGGAAAAGTGGGCCGAACTCAGCGGAGACAGAGGGGACGAACCGAGGGCGGGGCTGAGCGGGGGGGCGTGCACCTGAGACCCGCAGTGACGGATTGATTGACAACTGTCTTAACTCCCGATGCTAGCGAAGCAGCAGCACAAGAGAGAATGGGACCACTGACCTAATCTATGAACAGTCAAATCCTTATACCGAATGCCACTAAAAATGGATCAGATACATGCGATGCATTGTTATTAAAATTAACTGAATCAGTAGGCAGTACAGGACCAATAAGTTAAAACCTAATAGCCTATTATAAACAGATTTCCTCAAATAAAAGTTAGACTATATACGGCAGCACGTTACGGTATTGTTGTTTGTTACCATGGCAACCATTTGCGTGTCAGAGTTTGAAAGGGTCTCATGTATGACAATTATTTGTACTCATGACGGGCGGCAAAAATATCACAAGAAAAGCCTGACATGTACTTACAACTGCATTACTTAACCGTATTTTCTTCATTAGAATGTTGATATCAAGTGTCAAGTAAGTTTCATTCATAATGTTTCTACTTCATGTAACATGAGCGTTCACACTGGAGTGAAGCCGTTCTCATCATGTGATCGGGAAATCATTTCTTAGGGCGTGGTGAGCTCGTGCCAGGGGCGTGGATAGTGAGCCGTTGGAAGAACCATCATACGTCATGATGACCTACAACGTCCAATAGGAAAATTCAACTGCAATAGCCACCGTTCAACCTTAAGAGGGCAGCACTCAGACGTTTTTACACCATATTGTAGAATTAAAACACTTTATACCCAAATATCAAAACATTTAATCGAATCAATGAACGGCACTAATAAAGGTTTAGTTACCCTTTAAGTACTGTGCTTTCCTGTAGCTCAAACAATAAGAGCGTGGTGCTAGCAACGGCAAGGTCATGGGTTTGATTCCCAGGGAAAGCAAGAACTGACAAAATGTAAAAATGTGTACCTTGAATGCAATGTAAGACAGACACTTTTATTTTAAGCTTTGGATAAAAGTGTCTGCCAAATGCATAAATGTAAATGTACTGAGTAGTAACAATTAAACACATGTACTTACGTTAGGATTAGGATGTGGTTAAGCTTAGTTGCTTAATTATTCACAGTTTATAGTAATTACTGTATAGTAACTACATGTAACATATGTAACAAGGACAACGAAATAAAGTGTTACCAAAACTTTTTATGCATTTCGGCAATTCATTTACACAACAGCTGCGTTATGCGAACATGAAAATGATCATTTTTAAAAATGTGTTCCAAAGTGCACGATTTTGAACTCGATACCATTATGATTTCTGTATAAACTACAAAAACTGGTGGACTACAGGACTGTTTGTGCCGCTCAAGATACTGAGTTTATTAATGCTTCTCCAGCAATGTGTTTATTTACTGCACCACTAAGCAACTGTTATTATTATTATGACCTCGCCAACTACTGGCCTGGCATGAATAATACAGTGTATAATACATCTCATATAATCCGTGAGAACGGGGATCGTTTTCCCAATGTTGTCCTCTGTATGGAAATCTTTTCAAAAACGCAAAGGAAAAACGATTCTGTTTTTAAGTACATTGTTGTCATGTAAACATACCCTTAGAGATTTCTAATGGCACTGCAAGTCAATAAAGTTTTAGAAGAACAATTATCTCTATTTATTAAATCTGTGTCCACTTCTTATAAAAAAAAAAAAAATGTATTGTATTGACGTTTGTCTGGCTATCACCAGACCAAGCTCAATTTAAGATTGAACATTGGTCTGGGGAGTCTGTGTATTTTCTACTGCACAAGAGGTGTAATAAACAAGCATTATTCAAATGACTTTGTACGCAATTGGATAGTCCTTCAACCAATCAGACCACAAGAGGCATGATAAACGAGTATAATTCAAATTACTCTGTATGCAATTAGATAGTCCTTCAACCAATCAGACCACAAGAGGCATGATAAACGAGTATAATTCAAATTACTCTGTATGCAATTGGATAGTCCTTCAACCAATCAGACCACAAGAGGCGTGATCAACAGGCAACGACCCATCGCTTCTCTATCCGTCATCATGTTAAACCCGCCAATAGGGCGCCAGGTGGGTAAGCCAGTCTGTGATTGGTTCCCGCAAAAGTGTAAGAGAAGCAGTAGAAATTAATGTACAGGTTTCCAGACTGAGTTGCAGGGCGGAATCAAATCGCCGGCAGATCAGGCTGGGTTTACCCAGTCTACATTGACGTCACTTTCCCGCTGAACACGCCCCCTCAGCCAGACTGACTGGCAAAAGAGCTGCTTCATGAATGGATTTATTAGGGAAAACTGAAAACGCGAGTAAAACAAACAATTATCAGTTTAAACTAAAGGTTGGGCTCCATATAAGTGATAAGAGATAAGTTACAACTTACCCAACATCCAGTGATCCATGGATATTGACATGCAGCCAGGAACCATGTTTCCTGACATTTATATGAGCCTGATTTCAACGGCGGGGAAATGCATAAAGCAAATTTGCCTGTGAAGCTTTATATAAATACAATATAGGTAGGTCTAAATCCGTGTGATCACTTATATCAATGTTATACACCATTCAGGCATAATCCTAATGTTGTGTTTGTCATGCTTTTTCTGCCAAAACAGCCCTGACCTGTCGAGGCATGGACTCCGCTAGACCCCTGAAGGTGTGCTGTGGTATCTGGCACCAAGATGTTAGCAGCAGATTCTTTAAGTCCTATAAGTTGCGAGATGGGGCCTCCATGGATCTGACTTGTTTGTTCAGCACATCCCACAGATGCTCGATTGGATTGAGATTTGGGGAATTTGGAGGCCAAGTCAACACCTCAAACTCGTTGTGCTCCTTAAACCATTCCTGAACCATTTTTGCTTTGTGACAGGGCATATTATCCTGCTGAAAGAGGCCACAGCCACCAGGGAATACTGATTCATCAGACCAGGCCACCTTCTTCCATTGCTCCATGGTTCAGTTCTGATGCTCACGTGCCACTGTTGGCACTTTCGGCGGTGGACAGGGGTCAGTATGGGCACCCTGACTGGTCTGCGGCTATGCAGCCCGATACGCAACAAACTGTTATGCACTGTGTATTCTGTATCTTTTCTATCAGAACCAGCATTAACTTCTTGAGCAATTTGAGCTACAGTAGCTCGTCTGTTTGATCGGAGTTACACCTTCATCATAACTATAAGTTTGCATGTGCATTCAAAGCCTTTTGTTTTGTGCAAATGCAAGTTGTAGTATTGTGTTTATTTTGTGTAGGCCTATCTATATCTGATTTATCTCATATAGGATGCATTTGGTTAAGAATTAGGGCGGTAGTAAAGCTTCAGCACATGCAGCTCAAAAAGTAATGCACAACTAATAATGACTAAGATTGGGATTGTCATATTACATAACATTAGAGCAATATTGTAATAAAACAATATTGTGAATTATTTGAGTTTAGTTGCTTCATTTGCTTGCTTCATTGCTTCATTTAGTTGTTTCATTGTGTTGCTCCAGGAAGAGCGCATCCACAACATGAGTCATGTAAATTTGTAATATTATGTTTATTTTGTATATGTCTGATTAATCTCTATGAAATAATAACTATGATTGGGACTGTCATATTACATAACATTAATGAGAACACTATTGTAATAAATCGTTGTGAATTCTTTGGGTTTAGTTGCCGTTTCAGAGCGTTGTTCCAGGAAGAGCGCGTCCACAACATTCTGAATAACAGATCTGAGGTGGCGTTGGTGACACGTTGTATTAAAGATTATATTTGATTATGACCAATCACATTGACTCATTTTACAATCCTATAGCCCTCTTCTCATTAATTTGGTGAGGAACATGGCATTTTGAGCAGCATTTGCACACCCTGTCATGCTGTTGACTATATGCCACTGCAGTAGACACATACTAAGGCTATTGATTGATTAATTGATCGTTAATTTAAATGATAATCGATAATGGGAATTTGTGTAAATTGATATCCCTGGTACATATAAATACATGTAGACCACTTAACAGTGATTGCTATCAGGATGTGAAGAGTCTTACAACCAGCATAAAAAATAATAATTCTGGAACAAAACACCTACCCTGCCTTTAAGAAGGGGGTTTGTTGCAAGAGGATTGTTATATTTGGAGATCCTTCGCATTAAAAATCACGTTTTCACCTCAATTCCCACCGCAATGGACATTATAATGAATAGTATTTTCTCTTGAGAAAATGATGTGATATTTTGGAAGATCTTGAACATTTATCATTGAACATGTTTTGCACAGTGGGTAGCCAGATGAAGAGTGGGGTGTTCCCGGGGTGCTGAGTGGCCCAGTTTACTCGCTTTCCATAATGATAGTGGAAACACACATCTTATGTCATATTTTGTAATATTTGCTGTGCTTCATTTATTTACCACCATTTATCTCATACAGTTTTTTGAGTCTTCTCACTCCTCTGAGAATGCACCCCTAGTTCAGAGAGTTGTAATTGCTGACGGTGCATGTCAATAAAAACAGAAGGTACGCTTAATAACATTTAATTCAGCCCAGAGTGACAAAGAAACAACCGCAAAGCACAAAACGGCTTATAAAATCATTAAACGATGAACGAAAGTGGAGCAAATCATGTTCATGTTTGAAATTCAGGAACATTCTTTTCATATTCAGATTAGGGGCACTGCACAGCCCTCTTAATTACTTACAGCCAGATTCTCTTTTCAAGCCCCATTACCAGCAGGGGAATGAAAATCATAATGGGCCTGGAAGTAGAGTTTATCATCTCTCTGCAACCTTGAGTAAGTGAGATGCACAGATAGATTTGACACTCATAGGGCAAAACCTCTACGTTGCGCGCACACATCCATCTTTGCTAGTGTTGGTTGCACAAGCGAATTGCATAAGCAAACAAAAGTTTTTGCAAGAATGTAGTGCATCATTCATTTGCTTTTAAGAAAGTAGGGCAACCTTGACATGTTCCCTACATTAGGAGAGATCCTGTGGTTGTCCCACTGACACTCAGGGCAATTTCTTTCTATTTCATGTATGCAGACTGGAACGAACATAATGAGTCTCATTTGAGCTGCCACTAGCCACTACAGAGCGAGTCTCATGCTTTTTTCTTTTTGTTGTTAGGAGGATTCTCTGCATGCTTTTTGACTTCAAATCTCGCTTTTGCTTTGATGTATTTTCTGTCACTTTTTTCACATATATTACTCGTTTTAAAGGCACTGATCCTTACCTTTTACAGGTGCAGTCAATATCTGTTTGGAAACAAAATACGTTCAACTGCTATTGTGATATATGGGAATGCTAAGGCTATAGCTTTCTCTAGGTATTCCAGACCTTCTTGTAGTGAACCATGTATGTGAAACTAGTGCACCTTGAAATTATTGATTTAGTTTTGTTTGGTAAAAGTCAAAAAGTGTTAAAACTTGTGTTTTATAAATCATTGCTTGCATCAACTAAAGTAATGCAACTTTGCAAATGCATAAGAAAATTGCAAGGCTCCATATCATGATGAATCAAAGCAATGTATATTTTTGTAATGTTAATTAAATGTTATTTTCGCATTGCTATTAACAATGCTTACTGCTGAGCATATCCTGTTGTGTCTTACATTGTTTTAGGAGAAGATTTGCACCTTGATGTTCTCGCTGCTGAGTAAACAAGAAGAATTCTCACCTCCCTTGAATTAATTTGACTGAACAGACACAGAGCAACATCGAGAGAAAAACTAAATCTATTTACGCTGTCACACAAGTTTGAGAGACTAAATTGCTATTCATATTGAACTAAAACTTTTTATTTATAAAATCAAAAGTCATTTAGTTTGTTTTTATTTATTAATATTATTGTTATTATATATAATTTATTTATATAATATAATGTTTAGTTTTGTGATTTCCCTGCTGGAATATACCATAACGACATCTTTCTCCATTAATGGTAGTAGTATTTTTTTATGTATTCTTTATTTGATTTTCCAAAAATTGCAAACAATGCGTACACTGTATTTTAGATGTTTTTCCTTCTCTGAATTTTCTTTGCTGCTTTGTCAGAGCTCAGTATAGAAGGTCATGTTTAGTCACTTGCCATTTAGGCTCAGCCAATAGAAATGGCATTATGTAAACAGCTTCTTTACTTCTAACTGCGAGCGAAAGTTTTGTTTCATCGCACAGCGCACAGTTGGATTGTAATGCAGATGCGGTGGGACGGCACTTGTGTGTCGAAAACAAAAAGGGATAGCTCAGCCAAAAATGAAAATTCTTTCATTAATTACTCATCCTCATGTCATTCCAAACCCATAAGACTTTCGTTCATCTTCGCAACACAAAATTAAGATCTCTTTGATGAAATCTGAGAGCTTTCTGTCCCTCCGTTGACAGCTACACTTTGACGCTCATAAAGAGATCGTAAAAAATAATCCACATGAATTGAGCGATTTAGTCCCAATTTTTTTGTGATGAACAGATTAAATTTAGGCTTTTATTAATCTATAATCCTTCATCAACTCACACATCAGTAAACGGAAGCTCAAGCATATTCGCTTGACATGCGAGAACCAATGCGGTTTATTCTCGTGTTACGCAGCACGTTTGAGCTTCTGTAAGAACCAGTAAGGTTCATTCTCGTGTTACACAGCACATTTGAGCTTCTGTAAGAACTAGTGAGGTTCATTCTCATGTTACACAGCACATTTGAGCTTCCACAAGAACCAATGAGGTTCATTTTCGTGTTACGCAGCACGTTTGAGCTTCTGCAAGAACCAATGAGGTTCATTCTCGTGTTACGCAGCACGTTTGAGCTTCCGCAAGAACCAATGAAGTTCATTTTCGTGTTACGCAGCACATTTGAGCTTCCACAAGAACCAATGAGGTTCATTCTCGTGTTACGCAGCACATTTGAGCTTCTGTAAGAACTAGTGAGGTGCATTCTCATGTTACGCAGCACGTTTGAGCTTCCACAAAAACCAATGAGGTTCATTCTCATGTTGCGCAGCACGTTTGAGCTTTTGCAAGAACTTCCACAAGAACCAATGAGGTTCATTCTTGTGTTACGCAGCACGTTTGAGCTTCATCAAGAACCAAGGAGGTTCATTCTTGTGTTACACAGCAAGTTTGAGCTTCCACAAGAATCAATGAGGTTCATTCTTGTGTTACGCAGCACGTTTGAGCTTCATTCTCGTTCATTCTTCATTCTCGCTTCATTAACTAACCATTAATTAGCCTGCACTGAGCAGTTCATGTTCCAAATTATGCAAGAATGTGCTTTCTTTAAACAGCTCACTGCGAGTGTCAGAGAGAGAATGAGAGACTTGGCATCCATTGATAAATATCCCCACACAAAAATTCCCGGTACTTTGCTGTATTGGTGTTTTTTTGGGGGGTTTTTTTCTCCCATAAAAACAGGTGACCTGTGAAGAACTGTAGAAATCCCAAATCTCTGTCTGAAATACAGTTGTTAGAAAACCATTGCAATTGGGCCTACAAATCACAGTGATGAACTGGCCGGATTGCAGACAGCGAGTCTTTCCCATGGCTGGGAATTATGGCTAAAAAGGTTAGGCTAGGTCACAAAAAGTTCTCTCTTGGTCAGGTCTAAAACTGGGTCATGGTTTATTTCTCCTCACTTGAGAATCTTCTCCCAGTAGATGCAATTAGGAGAAAAGCAGTGTAGAAAGACTGAACTACTAGCTACTTCAGTAGAAGTTTCTGCACCCTGCCCTTTGGCCATTATATATAGCCATTACAACATTTTACCACAGTTAAGTAATGCAGTTAAGCATGACGTAAAGCAATGCATGTGGTTTCAGAGTTGGAACCTACCTGCTTAATATGTTTTCAATCTAGCATGTTATCATAATATACTTTTGAGATTATGGAGAATGAGGATAGACAAAGTGGGTTATTTGTGGAAAAAAACAGACATCCACAAAGCCCAAATAACCATAAAATATGTGCCCTTATGTCATATAACTTTAAAAGGCCTTTTCGGAAATGATTGGTAAAATGGAGCTTCCTTAAGCTCCTTAAGAGAAGAAAAGGAGCTTTCTTTCTCTCTTGTGTGAGGTGGCATATATAGAGCTGGTTTGACATGTCAGGGGTCCGTCTCAAAGGCATTTACTTTCTCCAAACGGCACTGCTGCGTTCCCCTGTGAAACAATTTGCAGTGGTAGCTCATAAATTACTGAGCATGCCAGGGATGTCACTTATTAGCGACGGGTCAGTCTCTGATCGAAAAGTCCAGATGTGCAATGCAAAAGGTTGGTTTATCTTGTTGTTGTTTTTTTTACCATTCAGAGACTGTCTAACTGGGGATCCTGCAGTGCTATCTAGAAGGTATTCACTCTTCACAGTGCAATTTCTCTGTATTGTCTTAATGTAAAAACATTCACTGGCAGGATATACACTCACCTAAAGGATTATTAGGAACACCTGTTCAATTTCTCATTAATGCAATTATCTAATCAACCAATCACATGGCAGTTGCTTCAATACATTTAGGGGTGTGGTCCTGGTCAAGACAATCTCCTGAACTCCAAACTGAATGTCAGAATGGTAAAGAAAGGTGATTTAAGCAATTTTGAGTGTGGCATGGTTGTTGGTGCCAGACGGGCCGGTCTGAGTATTTCACAATCTGCTCAGTTACTGGGATTTTCAAGCTGATAGAAGAGCAACTTTGACTGAAATAACCACTCGTTACAACCGAGGTATGCAGCAAAGCATTTGTGAAGCCATAACATGCACAACCTAGAGGCGGATGGGCTACAACAGCAGAAGACCCAACCAGGTACCACTCATCTCCACTACAAATAGGAAAAAGAGACAAGCTCACCAAAAATGGACAGTTGAAGACTGGAAAAATGTTACCTGGTCTGATGAGTCTCGATTTCTGTTGAGACATTCAGATGGTAGAGTCTGAATTTGGCGTAAACAGAATGAGAACATGGATCCATCATGCCTTGTTACCACTGTGCAGGCTGGTGGTGGTGGTGTAATGGTGTGGGGGATGTTTTCTTGGCACACTTTAGGCCCCTTAGTGCCAATTGGGCATCGTTTAAATGCCACGACCTACCTGAGCATTGTTTCTGATCATGTCCATCTCTTTATGACCACCATGTACCCATTCTCTGATGGCTACTTCCAGCAGGATAATGCACCATGTCACAAAGCTTGAATCATTTCAAATTGGTTTCTTGAACATGACAATGAGTTCACTGTACTAAAATGGCCCCCACAGTCACCAGATCTCAACCCAATAGAGCATCTTTGGGATGTGGTGGAACGGGAGCTTCGTGCCCTGGATGTGCATCTCACAAATCTCCATCAACTGCAAGATGCTATCCTATCAATATGGGCCAACATTTCTAAAGAATGCTTTCAGCACCTTGTTGAATCAATGCCACGTAGAATTAAGGCAGTTTTGAAGGTGAAAGGGGGTCAAACACAGTATTAGTATGGTGTTCCTAATAATCCTTTAGGTGAGTGTGTATATATATATGGTTGGACTTGTCTTTAATATATTATTGCATTTGTGCACAGTTATTTGTTTACTGTATTATGCTTTCATGCATAGCTATTTTTTTTTACTCTACATGGCCTTGTTAATTGCCCCTCGGGGACAAATATAGTGTTGAATGAATGAATGAATGAATGAATGAATGAATGAATGAATGAATGAAAAGCTTACGTCCACATTGCAAAATGTGACCACTTAAATGGCTATTGTATTGCTGTCACTGTAACCTGTTCAGTTCACTTTCGACTAGGACAAGTGAAGCTTCCTTTTTACTATGCATTCACTTCCTCAATAACATCAAAGAAATGGCCAGAGACAGTATGCTTTTGGGCTGTTTTATCTGGGAAGACACACACTTGCTCTCATGCACTCAAACACAAAGACAGGTAGGAACTCAGAATGTGAATTGCTGTGTGGTATCCACACAGTCCAGTACATCTCCTACAATATCTCCCTGGCAGCAGGTAAGATGAAAGCAGTGTCTCTAGCAATAAATCTCAACCATGATCAGACTTTATATGTGATGGCAGGATACTAAACGCAGCAGTTCTCAAACTGGACATGACACATGGATAATACAATTTACAAATACTGCATGTATGTACATATACAAATTACAGTAAAATGTATTTAAAATTTCTGATCAATATACAATTTGATCTATATACGGTTATACAATGTGTTTTAGACTTTAATGCATAGACTAGATAGCAATGATTTAATATGGATTTGGCCTACCCTTTGCAGCTAGCTTCAACTCTTCTGGGATGGCTTTCCACAAGGTTTAGGAGTGCGTTTATGGGAATTTTTGACCATTCTTCTAAAAGTGCATTTGTGAGGTCAGGCACTAGTGCACAGTCATATTGGAACCGGAAAAGGCCATCCCCAAACTGTTCCCACAAAGTTGGGAGCATGAAATTGTCCAAAATGTATTGGTATGCTGAAGCATTAAGAGTTCCTTTCACTGGAACTAAGGGTCCAAGCCCAACCCCTGAAAAACAACCCCACACCATAATCCCCCCTCCACCAAACTTTACACTTGGCACAATGCAGTCAGGCAAGTACCGTTCTCCTGGCAACCGCCAAACCCAGACTTGTCCATCGGACAGAGAAGTGTGATTCGTCACTCCAGAGAACAAGTCTCCACACAGTCTAGAGTCCAGTGGTGGCGTGCTTTACACCACTGCATCTGACTCTTTGCATTGCACTTAGTGATGTAAGGCTTGGATGCAGCTGCTTGACCATGGAAACCCATTCCATGAAGCTCTCTACGCACTGTTCTTAAGATAATCTAAAGGCCACGCAAAGTTTGGAGGTCTGTAGCTTTTGACTTTGCAGAAAGTTGGCGATTTCTGCGCACTGATCCCGCTGACCCCGCTCTGTTATTTTACGTGGCCTACTACTTTGTGGTTGAGTTGCTGTTGTTCCCAATTGCTTCCACTTTGTTATAATACCACTAACATTTGACCGTAGAATATTTAGTAGTGAGGAATTTTCACGAATGGATTTATTGCACAGGTGTCAACCTATCATGTAACGTACTTGAATTCACTGAGCTCCTGAGAGCGACCCATTCTTTCACAAATGTCTGTAGAAGCGTCTGCATTCCTAGGTGCTTGATTTTATACACCTATGGCCATGGAAGTGATTGGGACACCTGAATTCAATTATTTGGAGGGGTGTCCCAATACTTTTGGCAATATAGTGTATATTCAGGCCCTGTCCACACGAAGCCAGAGCTTTCCCTATCCAATCTTTTTTTCCCTCGTTTCAAGAAATATCTGCGTACACACGAGAGCAATGAAAATGACTCAAAACTATGTAGTATACATGCCAGGCCAGTATGTGGTGCTGTAATTCTGCCACAGAAATACACTAAAAACAGAGAAGAAGAGTTGTGGCTAGAAGGGGTACAGCAATGGCAGGAAGTGAGGCAAAATCTCTCAATAAAATAACAAGAAATAAATTTGCTATTTACCAGATGTGTTTTATTAACGCCTACACCCTAAACCTACCCTTACAATACTGCAAATACAGTAATTAAATGCAATATTGATGTGCACATGCCCAGTGCCCGTAGTTGTATCCCTTTCTAGTCTTTCCCACACGGGACGTGGTGTAATGGCATCACCGTTTCACAAAATATATGGATTGGCTGTACACACAAAAACGCAAGGGTGTTGTTTTCAGATTTATCCACTCTGGGACCCGCTTTAAAAAAATGTGCTCCCAAATATGTTTCATGCTTCCAAAAACGCCGGATCCGTGTGGACGAAATGCTTATACGATACAAAATTTTAACGTATAGAGCTAAACGTGTCTCCGTGTGGGCGGGACCTCAGATAGAAAAACGTTCTTTTAAACTGTAATGATATTTCACAATATTACTGTTTTTTTTTTTTTGTTTTTGTTTTTATCAAAACCTTTATAAAATCTTACCGACCAAAAACTTTTGAACGGTAATATATATTGTATTTATTATGTTTAATGCATAGACCATATTCTTTCTTTGGCAATGCAATTCATTGGAATAGATCACAGTTGTGTTCTGCATGCCTATAAAAACCAGCTATAATCTGATGTGATCAACAAAAAAGTTGAGATAATATTCCACTTAAATAACCACCTATATGCTCAATTTAATTTCAAGTTTCAAAACTGAATGCAGCTTTGAGCCTAAATTACCCAGCTTGGCAGAGGAGTTTCAATTGCCTCTAGAAGGGAATTTTAATGGACAATATGGCCCCAAATTATGGCTTGGAATTAATGTCTGTCAAAATTGCATATTAACATGAATGCAGATATTGCATTCCTTTCAATTTTGCCACACAAAAGATGGATGAGTGTCTTACGCATTCATTTTAAGAACAGGAATATTGTTTTTATTCAAAATATGGGATTATGTCCCTATACTGAAAAAAAAAAAAAAAAAAAAAAAAATAGTGTGTTGGATTTACATGATTTAATTGTGTACATCGGTCCCACATGAATTAATCAAGTTAAACAAACATAATTTGTTCATGTAACTTTAACATCATGGGATGAATACATTTTAACTGACCCAATTAAGTAGTCTCAAAGTGAATTTTATATGGCTCCCTGACATGATTCAGGCATTTAATTTTATATATTCATCTATCCACTTAAATTTCATATACTTTAATGTTAGACAACTTAATTATAATACTGCACTAGCTAGTTGACAAACTTTAAGCTAGCAAAAGCACACATTTAGCTTCTTAATTGCTAAGCATTAAAAGCTCCTTCAGCAAAGCCATAATGACATCAATTGTTTTAGTCCACAGTCTAAGCAAATGCTCCACTCTTCTCCACAATGGTAACACTGTAATTTAAATTCTTCTAATAATTCCAACATAATTGAACATTAAACACTATTAAACACAATCAAGTCTCCCCTTTCTCATCTTGCTCAAAAATACATAAAACATATCAAATAACAACATTTACTCTCTCTTGATTTAGCCATATGCAAAGCATGCTGAGAACTAACAAGTCCTGCCCAGTTTCAGTTAATGCAACACAAATCAATCATGTAATCTCAGCACAAACAGATTAACTAAACTTCAATTTGACTTATATTTAAGTGGATTGAACACAATCAAATTATGTTAAGACAAAATGTATAGCAATTGTGTTGCTTTAGCTCATTTTAATTAAGCAATTTGAACAAGCAGTACAAATCATTTTTTTCAGTGTACAGTCCTTAAGTGTTTGCTTTCGATGTTTAGTTGAACAGTGCTGTACAAAAATAGTGGGAACTTTATTGTGACTAGGTGCTGTCACCAGTGATCTGAAAGTTTGAGAACCACTATTTTAAGCCATTGCTTGCTTTAATAGTAGTACGTATCAGTATAAAGCTGATTCAAAGTCATATCTGGAGGTGTATGATTTACTGTGACATTTAAACAAGGATGTATCTTGTCACATTAGGCAAAGAAAAGGTCAGTCTTTTTAAAACTTTTTACTGACACCCTTGTTCTCAGTAGAGAATAACTGTGTCAGAGTATGTGTTTGCCAAGCGACACGTTGGGGAGTTTGATGACGGGACACATGACTCTATATGTGCATGTGCTGTACTGAGTGTAAATGAGCTACAGGAGGACAATGGGATGGTAATGTGGCACTTTAAAAAAGTTCATGTACTAATTGGAGTATGGAGGGACAATGCACTATTGATCGTTTTAAGCCTTAAAATAATCTACCTGCATTACACTGGCCCAGTGGACGAAGAAAATATGGGTGATTTTCAGTGTGAATATGCATTTCCTCATAAAAATACAGTTTAAGATGTATAATGGTGATATCCTGAGGGGAAGAAATTAATTGTAATTGTTAAATTATATTAAACATGAGGAACATGAAGGAATAATTCATCCAAAAGTATTTTTGATAAAAGTGAGCATAAGAGACTTTCAGAAACATTTTTAAAAGAAATCTTACTGACCCCATTTTTTTTAACACATAAATATAGTCACTACTATGCCAAGTCTTCAGAAGCCATACAATAGCTTTGTGTAGATATACAGACCCAAATCTAAGTCTACTATTCCCCTAAAATTTCCTTAGTGTATTCATGAGAGAAGTATAGTGATGTTCATGAAAGATTCTTGTTTTTGTTGTTGAGTCAGTTCTTTTCAATGAATAAATTGATACAGTCTGAATGATTTATTCACAAAACTGAACTGATCTGGCAGCAGCAACTTTTCATCAATCCACTGAACTACTTTAACTACTGCTTATAAAACAAAGCGTATGTCTTCAGAAGACTTGACACATGCTACTGTCCAAAAGTTTGGATTTTTTCAAATGTTTTTGAAAGTTTCTTATGCTATTTTTTTTTAATGCAGAAAAAAGTAGTAACGGGTAGAAACAAAAAAACAAATGTAAGCCCTTTTCAAGATTTACGCATTTCAATTAATAGTAAAATTCACAATTGAATTGAATAACCCTTAAATAATATGAATTAAGAATTTTATATGAGTTAAAATTCTAGAGCTTAATAAAAAAAAAAAAAATTGAATACATCTTAATGGAACAAAGGAATGGACCATTTAGTTTATATGATTCATATTCATAAAAAACTGAAAATATGTTTAAGAATTATACAAAATGTTTTAAGCTCTTTTTTTTTATTCTTAATTCATAATAGGTAAGGATCATTCAAATCAATTTGATGGAATTTTCCTATTAATTGAATTTTTATTTTTTTAGTGATGCTTTAAACATGTTGCATATTTCATGATCCTTTAGAAATAATAAGAAATTAATTTCTTCTTATTACAGTTGTGCTGCTTAATGGTATTTTTTTTTTTTTTGGAAACCGTGACACTTTTTTAGGATCCTTGAAAAAACATCTTTGGCAACATTATAAATGTCCCCACTTTTGATCAATTTAATCCATCCTTGCTGAATAAAAGGATTCATTCCTTGTTGTTTCTCTTTATCTTGTTGATAAATCTTGTTGTTTCTCTGTGGCACTATTTAGACATTTATGAGTTGACCATTCAAAATAAAAGGCATCCATTGTCTCCCATAAAGCACTTTGTACATCTCTGTAAACCCAGTGGCGAACAGTAAAATGAGTCCCGGTTGCTTATTAAAATGTAGAACTTCTATCAAAAGCGATACAAAATCGCCCCCTAACCAAAGTCTTTTCATCTCCTCCCACCTCCAGCTGCATTAAGAGTCATTTTTAGGAAAGGCCAAATAGGTCATAAACATCATAGGAAACTGGAAAGGAAAGTGTGAAAATGTGCCAAATCAACACCCTGCCATTGTAGTCTGTGTAAAAGTCACTTTCACCCTCAACCTTCAGAATCATATAACACTCCTGAGCCAGTCATTCATCTGCATGCTTCAGCAGTATCAGGAAGTTCATTGTGTAACGCTCAGTGTCCCACCGGAATTTGCGGTAATTACATGAAACGAATATCTTAATTGTATGAACGTGTCTGATAGCTGTATATTTGTCCTGGGTGTAGTTTATATTCCTGGAACTCTTGACACTCTCTCTCTTTCTCTCCGTCTTTCCCTGTAGATAATGAAATCGAGCTTTGAGGTATCCTTGCCATATCCTTTCTATTTCCGTTGGTGGTTTTTCGCTGGGGAACTTGGAGTATTGATATGCGAGCAGTCATGGCTCAAGTGATACCCTCCGGAGGACAGTTCTTTGCATACATGTCCCTTCAGGTTATAATCTGTTATGTTAATATTACTTTAATGTGCTTTCATACCTTGTGTGCCTTTGTAGCAAACACACACACAAAAAGGATAAGCCAGCCATCTGCTTGCTTCCACACGTTTGGGAGATTGCAAGGGTCCTCATCTGTCTGCAGGAAAGGGTACAGAACCCATCAGAAAAGGTCACAATTACGGTGGAAGAAAGTACAAAGAGACAAATTTCCTCATGCCTGGTCTTTTCCTGCTGTGAGGATAGAAAAGTGCTAAAGAGAAATCTGTCTCTTACTGTTAGAGTTTGTTGCTAATGATGGTTGGAACTGAAAGACAATGAGGAAACCAGACAGCCTATAGTCACCCCTTTTCAAGGAATAAGCCATGGAAAGGTAGCTTCAGCAGTTGGCCTTGTGGGATGTAAGCAGCAAAGTTAAAAGGCTTCTTTCAAATATTACAGCAGTGTATTTACAGTATATTAGATAACACTAAAAGACTCGTATGTAAGTGATAAACAATGAACAGATCAGTTTAAATACATTAAATTAAATTATAAATTACATAAAAATATATAAAAAATAAATAAAAAAATCGACTATGAATATACAGTGACCCCCAAAAGTATTTGGACACTTCTGGAAACGTAAGTCAGAATGTCTGAATGTTATTGCAGTTGATGATAAACTTTTTCACACAACTAACTATTGCCATTCCTTTAAACCAATGGTCCTAAAGTGATAAAGTCAGTTCAAACAAGCGAAATGTTTTGCTTGAAAGTGTGTTTGTGCTGCATTTCTTTAAAATAATTGTCACATGGTTTGATTATTTTGTTATAATGTGCAAAGACATATATTTGAATTAAATTTAGTCAGCCAGTAATATTTTTACATGATTTATATTATACTACTGATAATAATAATCAATATTTTTCATACACATTCACTGTAAAAACTCAGGCCTCTCCAATTAAATTGATATAATTTAATTCACAGAAATTCAATTTGGCCAGCTAAAAATGTAGATGTGACCAGTCACTAGAAAATGTTAAATTGGAGACCTGACATTTTTTACAGTGTTCTAAAGTTTGGGGTTGGTAATATTTCTTTAAATGTTTTTCTAGTATCAAAACACTGTAAAAACAGTAATACACACACACACACACACACACACACACACACACATATATATATATATATATATATATATATATATATATATATATATATATATATATATATATATATGAATAGAAAGTTCAAGCAAACATCATTTATTAAGATACTTTTTTGTTTGTTTGTTTTTGTTACAACATAAATGTCTTTACTGTCACTTTATAAATGTAATCCTTGTTGGTGCGTCAGAATTCTCACTGACCCTAAAAGTTTGAACGGTAGTCGTCTGATCAGTCACAAGACATACATTTTAACTTGTAATATGTTTAATGAAATGTTCACTTGTCTAAGGAATTGTTACACTTTAAGCACCTTCAAAATAATGTCTGGTGTTTGCTAAATAAGAGCGTCTTTATTTATCATTGGGCTACTTGGTCAAAACATGCCATTTGGTGTACACAGATATTTCCATAGAGTTCAGTTTAACCTGCCATGGATATGACTGGATTAAACCTCTTTTCTGACCGAAAATTCGTGCAAAACAATGACCTCGTGCCATATTTTGTCAACGCATCCCTGACAGATTATCCATCAAAATCATATTACGGTACATTATAACGAGTGGCCATGCCTAGCCAAACATATCCAACAGCACTGCACAGGTTTTCCATTTAAGCATGAATTTGGACATATTAATTGTTTTCCGAATACAATGTGGCTGAAAATATAATGTGTGAAGCAGGGGAGGGGTTTCGTTCAGTTAAGAATAGCCTACATGCGCTTTGAGAAGAGACAGGCAACAGTTCGGACAGCAGACCTCACTGTGTCTCCAGCAGACCACATCTCTCCCCACTGTCTCCGTTCGCTGCGTTTACTGGAACCGAGCTTGATTTAAAGGTAAGACGATCCTCTTTCACCAGTGCAACGTGTTTATCCACAGATTAATGATATGATTAGTACATCTAAATATTTGAAAAAGCGTCTTACTGATTGGTTATGTTGTATGGTGCGGGAATACGGGGACGCGCCAAAGCACACCAAGCGTCTTCTGCGTTTGTATTAGAGTTCTCCTGCGAATCACTTACCTGAAGGACACATGTTCCTCACGTTACTCTATAGCATTAAATGTCGTTCGTTTTAAGGATCTTGTGAATTATGAATTAGTTTTAGTTTTTCGTAAGTTTTAACTCGTATCTGTTTAGATTTCGATGTGGCATCCTAAAACAATGTGCGTGCGTGTGTCTGACCTGAGATGCGTCAAACACGGCGCGTTCTTTGCAGCAAGACGTCGCCCAACGTTCACACGACGCGTTTTAAAAGTTTAACTGTTTGTACAGTTCTGCCATCTTAAAGGGACAGCCCACCCCCAAATTAAATTTCTGTTATCGTTTCCTCAATCTCACGTCGTTTCAAAACAATATTATCATACTCATTCTACTTTCATTGTCATGGGGGAAAAGAATGGTGAACTATCCCCTTAAAAGACGGGAATAGCACAAGAGACGCGACGCACCTGCAAGAGACGTCTGTCTGACGCATGTGCATGCCAACGTTACATGATTAAAAGGTAGAGCAGAAGGAACGCGTCCTGTTTGAACCTCAAGTTCTTATTGTGGCATATAATGTTCTGCTTTATGAGATCAGGTGGGTTGTTACACCTTGCTATTGAATGTTAGGGTGACTGTAGTGGTTACTTTTTGAAAGTCTGAGGAACACATCTGTAGCTTTGTGTATGTGAACATAATCTAACAACATCACAGTATGTGTATTTGTGATCATACTTACAAAAGGTGTGTGTTCAGTGTCCTATTGTGTGAAATCCTTGTGTGTCTAGTTGATGTAGCCTATATTGGAAGGTGCTATAACTCTCCCCACGTCAGCCGTTATATTTCTAGTTAAATGCTTTGTGTGGATGTTTTGTATCAAATTAAATAAGAGAACCCGCTGATCCAGATGATACCAGTTGTGTTATCCATTAACGTGATCGAAACATAAATTAAGCCAGATGAGATATTATGCTTATAAAACTTCCCGGTCTTCTGGGAGAATGCTTGAGATTCCCAGGAGTATAAATGTCAGAAGCTGAATAAATAATGAATAGGACAAGGGAGTATGCGCATTTGCTTTTTCTGTATGTCTGATGTCATTCTGTATGGTTGATTATTGAAGTACAGCAGCTTCTCTTGTCATGTCTCCAGATGGTGTTGAGTGTATAACCTTCTGCTAACATCTGCTAATAAAGCAACTTTCCAGAAAGATAACTCTTAACATATCAGCCTCCCCCTGCCAACTCACACTTTCCAATGCTATAATTTTGAACTGAGCATGCACTACACGGGCTTCCTTCTGTTGGCTATTAATACTGATATATTTTTACTGAACTCATCCCTAATGCCAACATCTATGCAGAAGACATGCTTGAAAATGTACAGTGAAATCGTGATGCATTGTAAATGTAACTCCTATCTCAAGGTTGTAGGTTATGGCATGGAAAACCTGGAAAATATGAGAATTTTAAAAGTGTTAATTTACAGTTGCAGCACAGAGATTTCTGTGGTGAATATACATTTTGGTTGCACTTTATTTTAAGGTGTCATTGCTACAACAATGTAATTATATTTTTAAGTACTGCATAATATGAATTAACAATGTGTACTTAGGGTTTGATTGAGGGTTAGTTGCATGCAGTTATGCATAATTTACTGTTATTACTATGGTAAGTACATGTAACATATGTAACAAGGACACATAACTTTTTCTAGTTATGCTCAGCTGTGAAATATTTTATTAGAAATTGCGTGTAGAGTGTCTGACTATTGGTTATTGTTGCACAAAAGTGACGTAAGTGGAACAGGAAAGCTGTTTTAGAGAAAATATATATATATTTAATATGAAAATGAAATTGAATTTAAGAGTCCTGAAGGCCTGTTCACACCAAGGACAATAACGACATAGGACTACATAGTTTTATAATCTTCCTAATTCTATGAGAATAGCAAAGCCCATACCACTACTAACAAAAACAACACAGAGGAACAATATCTTTGGAATCACTTTTTTTTTTCCCCCAGCTGATGAATGATAAAAACATTCAGTCAATCAGCACCACCTAACATTAAAGAGCTGGGGCTTTTAAAGTGGCAAACGACATAACTGCAGTTATCGTTCATTGGTGTGGATGCCAATTTTGTTATCAAAGCTGATGTTCTTGGTGTGAACGGTCTGTGAATGAATGACATGTTTGGAAAGGCCGTAGAAGTTCATTGGTCAAAAGTGTGGAAGTAGGATGAGATTTTAGCTCTGTAGTTAAAATGGAAGAAAGAGTGACATTTAATTAGCACTTCTCTGAAGCGTTTTGACCTTGTCAGTGTCTATTTCATGCACAAAATGGAGATACAGTAAACTACAACAAGTAGTCAACAAGTCTGTCATCAGTGTGGAGGCACTTTACTGTGACCAAAGATGAAATTAGAGCGATGCAACATTGTTCATCTGAAATATTGATAGGCGACTAGCTGTCAAAGACTGGTTTAATTTATCACCCGAGAACCCTGCACAGAATAAATAGTTAAATTACCTAACTTTAATTACCGAAGCTTGATTAGTTCGATTTTGTTTTTTCTTTAGAGTGCTTTCACACTAGTACTTTTGGTGTGCACCTGAGTTCGAATGACGACAGAGTTCGATTCGTTTGGATAGTGTGAACACTGTCTTACGAACTCGGGTGCGCACCAGTGAACAGTACCAGAGTCCGCTTAAAAGGTGGTCTGGGGTTCGGTTCATGTCAGCTCCAGTACAGTTCGCTGCTGATATGAACGCAGTCGTACTAAATCGCGGAAGTGAACCGCTATTAATGACATATGATTCGATAAAAATGTGTTTTCTGTGTGTTTCACTCATTTTCCTGACGAGTGTGACTGACATAATAAGAATGACTGCAAGCAGAGAGCTGTAGATCTAATTTCTGCTCGTCTTCAGCGTTCTTTAGAGCATTTGCAGTACATTCGCGGCAGATAGACGCAAGTGCCATTACGTACTGAAGCTTTGGTAACAAAAACAACGGTTCAAAAACAAAAATATAAAAGTGAGGTGAGCAACACTGTTCATTTTGCCACCTTCTTGCTCGCCGTCGTTACCAAGCAACGGGGTAAACAGATGCTGCTTTCAAATGCACACCGGTTCGGACCCAAATAATATAATATGAACACAGTCCAGCGGGGACAGGGGGGGGGAGCAAGTGTGAAACACACCAAGTTTTCACACCAAGCACTCAAGTGTGAAAGCACCCTTAAAAAAAAAGTTGCATCAGTACAGCCTTTTTTAACCAGTGTAGATTACAAGCCACTCCAGCTGTGGGACTGAAGTCTACAGGGCCTAATCTCCAGCAAGGTGATAGTGATCTTAGGCTGTATTTACATTACATGGTTCAAGTGATCCAATCCCCAATTTTTTTTTTCCTCGCATGTGGCACAGATCGATTATGACCTACGAATATGTAAGCAGGAAAACAGCACATGGATTCCGATATTCTGAGAACGGATTCAGTCCGAATCAGTCATTCATATGTGGAAATAAATCTGATATGAATTGGATATGTGCATTGCCCTCTGCCATGTAAGCAGACAGATCGGATATTCCTTTCAATGCGAGTTGTACAGCATTGAAAAAGTGATGGCGGCGAATTACGTTGACTCATGTGGACCCCAAGTTTTCACTTTTTTGGCCTAAGCTTATCCGGGTCAGTACTTGGGTTGTTTCACTAAGTGTATAGACCTTATGAGCTAGATAAACAAGCACACAGCCATCTTTAGAATATGTCTGTGAACTGTTGGTTTTTGCGGTAGCTCTGTATATTTCTATGGCATCACTGTCGAAAAGTAATTAGCTGGATTTACTTATAGTAGAGTTAACAATTTATTATGAGCATTGTAATATTTGAAGCGGATGTCATAACATGTCAGTAGACTGGAAAGATTTTAAAATGAGCAGTTCATTCTTACCTTCATGCTGTGGAAATACAAACCAGAAGACAGAACACAACGAGCGCAGTGCTGAAAAGAGGCGGGCTACATAAGGTCTATAGTCTAAATGCAGATATCAGATATGGGTCACTTTTAAAAGATGTAAGCTGAACGTCAAAAAATTGGATATAGTCAACAGATCTGAATTTGGCTTAAAGACCTGCAGTGTAAACGCGGCCTTAGTGATAGATGGCACACTCGTCGTGGTTGAGCACCTCCAGCAAACCGCTGTCTGCTCATGCCACAACTCGCATATCATAAGCAACTGGCTCTTTGTACAGTCCACTATTTCCCTTTATAAACAACATACTTAGTTCTTTAAATGTTAAGTAGGATCCTTAAATGTTAAAATGGAGTGATTGAGTCAGTGACTGTATTTAATATACACTGTTTACAATCAGCCAGATATACAGAACCCAATAAAGTCTACTGTATCGTATTTGATTTGCTAATTTCTAAGGCTTCTGAATTATCAGCATGATCAAAACATGATCAAAAACCTGTTGTACAAAATATACTACATGCTTTCTGTCATCTGGTTAATAGTTTATACTTTTGGATTTCTAAAAACGTCCCCCTTCAGCTTGTGGTACGTGTATCTTTATTGCTGTAAAATCTTTAATGATATTTATAAAGTATGCATAAAGAATACATTTTATATTTTTTTAATATTTCAAGATGAATATTTCAACACCTCAGTGGACTGAAGCAACTTAGGTTTTATTTGATTATGCATACATATTTCTTTTTATAAAATAATGTTACAATGTATCAAATATGAAACATCAGGCTTTTTTGAGGAATGTTTATTTGTTCATCTCTCAATCATCATTGCATTGCATTCAATTTTTGCCCTCACAAGAGAACTTAGATGACATTTAAATGATTGATCTTGATTGATCTTGAAAAGATGATTTTTTTTTTTTTTTTTTTTAATTGAAAGACATTGTTAGAAGATGTAGAGTGACAATTGAAATGTAAATGCAATTAGCTACATAAGTAGTCTGCTATACTGATGCTATACTATTCTTTCTGCTATTCTGAATCTCATTGATTCATATTTCAAGCTATCAGAATTTCACCTTACTTTTTGGCCATATAAATAACAGCAATTTCACCAAATTGAATATTTTTACTCGCTTTTGTCCTCTGAATAAATTTTAAGCATTTTTTTCTCCTGGACTACGAGCTCCATATTCTTGCCATATTATAGCCTGATGTATCAAATATGATACTCTAAACAATAAATAAATATTTACTTGTCTTATTTTTATTTATTTTAAATTTTGTCTAAAGCCTTTATTAACCACCTCCACCCCCCACCCCCATCATATGGATTACTTTTATAATGGATGGATACACTTTTTTTAGGCTTCATGGTATTTGGGGCTGCCATTTTCTGCCATTATAAAGCTTGGATTAGCCAGAATATTTTTTTATATATATAACTCCGATTGTATTCGTCTGAAAGAAGATTGTCATATACTGAGGATGGCTTGAGGATGAAGTTGAAGTTGAAGTTGAAGTTTATTTGTCATTACACATGTACAAGTACAGTATAACGAAATGAAGTTTGGAGCAAGCCTCCGGGCCGCAGCCGATTATTCAGGCGCCGCCCTACATTCAGGCGCCGCCCTGAAATGTAAATGATGGTATAATTTTCATTTTTGGTGAACTATCCCTTTAAGATAGAAAATTATGTATTGGATCCAGCATGTGTGTAGACGTGGACCCAGATATGCATGTTATGTGACATTTAGCAAGCATTTCCCATGGGCGCTGATATGATATGCTTAAAGAGGACATTTGAAGGTAGTTGAGGGGGCATTTGGCTAGTTTTCAGGAGATATGCATCTGCTGTCACAAAAGCCAAAATATTCAGATACACTTCCGAAAACACAGAAAGTTATTACTGCTTGTTGAACAAGCTCAACAAGATGATGAAAGACCTTAATAAGAAGCACTCTCTTCAAAGAAAGGTGTTTCTATTTCTGCTGGAGCAAAGATTGGCACTCTCCAAAGTGTTTCCCAAGGTGAGTTTTGAAGAGGGAGATGCTTTAATTGGTTCATGTTGAGACAAATAGTTTTTCCAGTAGAGTTATGGAGAGGGTGCCAGACACGCGGTGTCCACACCTTGGTTTGATTTGTTTTGAACCTGTAATTTGCTTTTCTCAGCAACTTTTTTTTTTTTTTGGCACCCCACCCCATCCCACCCTTTCAGTCACTTGCTCCGATTTAATGCTCCTTGGCAGTATGCGCAAGGTTCATGAATAAATCAAAGCCCTCACTGTCAATGCTTAGAGCAAGAGGGAATGGAATTATCATGTTCCGTACAGTTTTCATCCGAAAAGTACTTTCATCATTCTCCTCTTCCCCCTGCGCTAAAAATATTGCGAGCGGTTAATGCCACAGTACGTTAGAGAAACATAGCTTATTGGCAGCTTTATAAATATTAACCTGAGTCATATTATTTTTCATCCAAATAATAGTATTCGTTACTCATTAATAATCCAGGCCTTACAGTGAAGCGAACAGCAACTTTTTGAGATGTCACTTGATTTCTTCCCTCTGAGAAGGCTTTCGAATTGTCCTCTGCCAGTGGTCTATTTTCAACTGTACATCCTTTGAGATTACTGTGGTATCATCCTTTCTGAAAAGAAAGGTTTGATTTATGGTCTTGAGGAAGAAAAGGAACTGGGGAAAGGCTTGCCATTGTTCTTCCTAGACAATAGTACCACAATAGGACATGTTTTACATTGTATTTTTAAATGGTTGCAAAATCTTCCCTGATATCCGAGAGTGTAATGCAGAAGAAAAAAAAAAAGTATTTAATTGGAATTATTGTTCATAGAAATGGTGTAGTAAACTAGTATGGCACCAGTGAAGTATGGGGAAAGAACCATGGCACCATAATCAAGTTTACAGCTGCGGGGCTTGAGTGGATTTACTGTTTAAAAATGCTTTTGAGGTCTTGCAACAGATTTGTTTTTTAATTTATAACCATATTCGCCGTAATTTTGGTTTTGTATGGCCATTAAAGTCGGGAGAACTTGTAACTCCTCACACACAATGGCCTCTCTTGCTTCAGGGGTCCATGAGTAAAGTTCAAGCTGAAGGATATACCCATCGAGTGCTTCTAAGATTTGCATGCAAATTTCTCCCTCTAGCCTAATGATTTCGCTCTAACAACAATTCAGGGGCTTGTGAGGCTCATTTCAACCTTTAAAGAGTTTACCGGCTCATCTTTAGGATGCGTAGCCAGCAGTGACAGCCAGAAGTGTGCCTTTGGAATCTTTTAAGAAAGACTTTTTTAATTATTTGTGGTACAAATAATGTATGTTAAGAGGATTATAAAGTTTCCTGTTTAATTTACATTGCATTATCGGTGCATTATGAGTAGAAACAAAGTTGCAAATGTAAAAAGTTTCTTTTTGTTATTAAACTTGGCAAATGGAAATATGTCATGTTGCATACAAATATACTTTAAATAAGAAATGAATATACTGCATTTGTTTTATTGCTTTTAAGGGGCATTTTGTTATTAATAAATCTGAAAGGTTCCGTCCGGAGGCTGATACAATAGTATTTTGTTTTTGTGGGAAATGGCTGTTGACTCCCATGCATAGTTTCTTTCTGTAACAGCAGTATGAATCACTCTGCATCTTTATTAAGCATGCAAGTTCAACAACATAGACTCATAAATGTTTCAGTCCACCATTTGGAGTTACTGGAACATGAAAACTGTTACTGAAATGTCCTTTGTGGCTTGGGTTTCTGACCCTTTTTAAACTCTATGCATGTTTTAGATGTATAACAAACAATGGCCATTCATAATGTAGTCCTATCAGTGTGCTCATCACAAAATGCATGACACAGATTTTTATTGGTCTGTTTGTGTTAAGAGTTCTGACAAGTTGTATCTAAAGCATTCACAAAGCACAATCCCTATGTCCCACTCCAATGTACAAAACCAAGTATGTGTCAGTCAAAAGGACTCATCGAGCTTAGCCACGTTTCAGGGGAACGGAATGGATATGTGTAGACCTGCGTGCTATTTTTATGAGTAGGTTAATTCGCCCAACCTTTTTGTAATGCAGTCATCTTCAGCACAAGTATTAACATCACATTAACTCCGAATGAAATTTCTGAGCTTCACTCCACTGCGGAGCTACAGGGATGTAATTGAGAAAAATCCCAGAGGAAACGGGTGGAAAACTGCTAGTCTCGTATTAACTTTTTTCATCTCTTGCCGCAAATAGCTTAATGTACCATTGCAAAAGGGAGGCTTCATTCATTTCAGAGATTCCCCATGTTACTACTCGGCTCCAAATGTCCAAATCAATCAGCGTGGTGTGTGATGAAGACAGTGAGCCCCTATTTGACATATTTTATCGAGATAGAATCCATATCCGTGGAGGTGAATTCCAGCATCATCATGGGTTGAATTACAGAATCCATTCTGCAAAGTAGACTGATGCTAGTCGGATCATGATTTGCTTTACTGGTACTTTTTTTTTTCTTTTCTTTACTGATGAAGTAGCCATAAGGGATGAGTAAACCTACATGTTTTCAAAATCGATTAGACAGTGGGTTGCCTGTATGACTAGTCGACCCAAGGCCTTGTCCACACTAATACATTGTTGTTTAAAAACAAACTTTTTTCTCTCAGTATTAAACTTCTGAACACACTGAGACAGTGTTTTTGACCTGTGAAAACTGAGCTTTTTGTAAACGCTCTCCCAAGTGGTAAATTTGAAAATGCAGTTTTTGCGTTGTAGTGTGGATTGTGAAAACAGAGGTATTTGAAAATGATGACACATGTTGTCATGTGGCGCATATTATTCTATGTTTATCCCGGTATTGTCCCTGTTATGTGCTTTTCATTTTCACACTGTTGCTAAAGATATATTACTTTGTACACTCTTCATATCGCATATGTACTTGCAGTTGCTGTCCTGCGGGCGTTTTAGACCACATATATAGGTAATGGTGATTGAACGCATCAGTGAATGTGAGATATTTTGCTAAATAAAATGATCCCAGAAGAATAGAGTGAGATGTCTGTTCAGTCTGTCTTCATCTCGGTGAGCTTTTATGAGGTTTTACACATGCGTAGTAGTAAGGTGAATTTAGCGTTTTCTGACGTTTCAGTGTGGATGTGAAACTTTTGGAAAATGTGGACGGAGAGCATTTAAAATGAAAAAAGTAATTTTCAACTGTATCTGGATTAATGTAGACATAGCCTGAGGGAAACCGGAGTGTGTAGCTTTTCATTTCTTAAACAACCACGTAGGAAGACACATCATGGCCATATTCCAGGATGACAATGTCAAGATTCATCAGGCTCAAATTGTGAAAGAATGGTTGGGAGGGACCATGAAGAATCTCTTGGTGGAAATAAATGTTGTGATGTTATTTCCATCAAGAGGTGCATCAGTTTTTAGTCAAGATCTTGTATTGCCAATGCAAGAGTCCAGCACTCTGTCAAGTCTCCTCCAGCACATCCCAAAGACTTTCTGTGAATTTAAGGTCTGGACTCAGAGGTGCCAATTCATGTGTGAAAATGATTCTTCATGCTCCCTCCCAACCATTCTTTCACAATCTGAGAAATAAAATGAAATGAAGAGCTACACACTTCATCACGTAGGGTTAGAAGAACTGTTGCCAAACATATATCATACTAGAAACAGAATAATCACTGCAATCACACATACACATGTAATTGTAGAAATTCATATTATTCCATGACCTGTGAATGTGCTTAACTTTGTCTTTGTTTGGCTTATTACAGTTACTGCATTCAGCAAAATGCAGCTGCAAACCCAATTAATGTGCATTGATACTCGAGTCAGTTAGGTATAAATCATGTGATTGAATGGAATGGTATAGACTCCATCTGATGATGCTCAACAGTGAGTGTATTAATTCTAATTATATGACTGTGACAATGCTTTTTCTCCCCTTAAATCCCAAGTTGCAAATGAATGAAACATAGCACATTGGGCTCGAACAAACAGAATGCAGTAGAGCACCCGTAAAGTAGGCTAAGCATTTTCTAAAATGTGAATCTGCAAGACTGAAGTAGTGCTCAGAATTGTCTGTAATACTTTAATTTAGGGTCCTGTTCTCACTATTAACTAGTTGCTTTCTAAGATATTGGCTGTTTATTAGTACAAGGCACATATTAATGCCTTATTCTGCATGACCTTATTCTACATCCCTTAATCCTATCCAATACCTAACAACTGTCTGACTAACTTAATAAGCAGTAATTATTTAGGAGTTTATTGAGGCAAAAGTCATAGTTAATAATAGATAGTTAATATTGAGAATTGGACCCAAAGATCTAAAGTGTGACCGGAATCTATATTTATTCTTTTTAAATCGTATTCTGTTTCAGAATTTTTTGGAATCCATATATAGTTAGCTTTGTTGCTGTTGGTTTGTTGTTGTAGTAAGATGCACCTCATAATCTAATAATAGAGTAATGTGGTCAAAATGTAAAAAAATTTTGGCAACCATGCAAACCACTCAAAAGCTTGGGACACCAGACTTTTGAGGGCCCCCTGCTGTCTACAGATGATTGAATGTTCTATGTTCTGCACTTCTTTTTTACTTGGCTGACTAATCAGGGCTTACAATAAATCATGTCACAAATCCCTTAGTGGTTAACAGTCTACAGTTACCATATGACAAACAGAGAAAATACACCGGAATTGGTTAATTTATTAAGTGAATTGGTGAATTTGAATCCATCTTCTGTTATGTGCTTTTTGAAAGACGGAGCAAATTAGCACTTATAGCGATGGACCACGCTCATGGATCAATATCCACAGCCATTAAAGAGCCCACAAGAAAGGAACTGCATGCATCCCTGTGTACTTAAATCTTAATTTTGCTTGTGGCATCTGATAATGAGATATCAACAGGAAGCTTTCAAATTGACTTTTGCATGATATATTACATCATGTTGATTTGGATGCTAAAATCTGCTCAGCCTGCCTGTTTAGTAGTGAAAAAATATTAGATGATCTGATCAACTCAAATTTGGTTAGCATACGACATCTCAATCAATAGCTTAGGAAATAGCCCTAATACGCATGGTAGAGAGATATTTAAAAAGTCACTCTCGTGATTAAAGCTGCACACACTAAATAGATTTCTAATGAGCTGTTTCTCTGATGGACTGCTTACATCTGCAATAAAGGGATGCCTGTCCCTCTTAGTGCTAATCATTCAATCAGAGAATTTGCACACTGAAACGCAGTAAGAGAGGATGGAGGTGTGTGTGTGTGTGTGTGTGTGATGAGGATTGTTGATTATCCATGACTATTAGTGTCACAGCAATGGTCTTATGGTGCTATTTTAACTTGACAGCTGAAAAGGAAACAAAGGACAAATTCACTAGTGAATTGCTGAAAGGCGTTATTTGCACATGCTGTCTGTGTTGTCTTAGCTCCAGATTCGCTAAAAGAATTGTGCAAACCATGTCGCAAACAGCTACAAAAATTTAATGCTGAATTCCAATTTGTTTATTCTGCGATTTAGCAAATGGCTTTGAAGGGGGACATGTTACGATAATGAATGACTGACTGTACATATCACTTTTTTTACATGGCTATGTAATAAGGACTCATGAAATAAGTAATGGTTTGTGTTGGAAAACGGTTATTTTTCAGAAATATTTGATCACTGAATGCAACGATTTACCAGTCAGAATCAAGTATTCCAGAGAACCATTTCATAAGTCCAGCGATTTTGTTGTTCTTCAACATTTAGTCATGATTTGATAAATGTTCTGCCACAATCTCTAAATTGTACATGGCTAATTACACTAAGCAAATAGCTCTGAGATGTGAGGCTTTAATATTATAAGATATATGATGTAACGGCATAATTTATAATAAATATCTATAAATGTTGTTGCTAGAAAGAATACAAGTTTTACAATTTAAAGGGATAGTTCACCTGGAAATGGAAATTCGTTCATTGTTTACTCAAAACCTGTATGACTTTATTCTGTGGAACACAAAAATTGTCTGATTTTTCTTCTCCATACAATGAAAGCCATTGGGGCATTGAGGCATTGTTTTGGACCCCTTTGACTTTCATTATATGCCTAAAAACATTATTTTATAAAAATCTTCTTTTGTGTTCCTTATTAGAAAGGAGTCATACAGGTTACCTTGGAATCACATGAGGGTGTGTAAATGATAACAGGATTTTCATTTTGGGGTGAACTATCCCTTTAAAGGTGCAATAGGTGATCTGGGAAATGCTCACTTTAGCCTGCTAGCACTGAAAGCATACAATCCCACCCTCCCTGCGAATCGCTGGCCAAAGCCATTCCTCCGAAACATGAGCGCACAAAGACTAGAAGTGAGACGACCAGAGACAACGTTTATGGATTCTATCATGTGTCATTCACCGGTGAGAACTTTACAGTACAGTGAGTAACAGTATTACAATAACAAAAGTAATCAACTGTTTGCCTGCCATTCTCGCAGCATACTTCACAGCGTACGTGAACACACTGATGACGTGTGATGTCTGCGTGAACAGGCTGCATAGTGGTATGCAAACAGACGTTGACGGACAGGGAACACTATATCATTTCATTCGGACCAAACATTTTATGTCCTATGCCTTCCAGGGCTCGCAAAATCGCTAGCCCGACATCCCGGGGCTAATGTTTTTTCCAGTCGGGCTACCAAAATGCATTAAATAGTGAAATCAAATTCCTTTGTTGATGTGCATTGTTCACTCTCTTGACTTGTTATTTGAAGGAACAATACGATCGCGGAAGTTTTGAACATGCTGATTTGATCGCTGTGAAGTTTAGCTGATTCACACCACACGCACAAGTAGCCTAGGCTAGTGCCGGACGGAGGCAGCGCAGAAGCTATGCATATGGAGAGCAGGAGCAGCGCACGCCCGTTGTGCTTTTCACATTGGCTGAACCACTGCGCTTGTTTAATATACAGACGAGTATCACCTTTTCTGCTTTTCTCCTCCGACCCCTGTCTGTCTCATGCTTTGATTTATGATGGGCAGCATATATCTGCTGAGAATGTGACCGTGTTCCCCTCTGTCCCAAACACACATGCATATAACATACTGTATATAGGTAGTTTACATGATAAAAGTAACCGTAAAGTTAAGATATGCCTCTAGTTTTAATAATTTAAACACCTCTGCATGCGGTGTACATGCTCTAATCTGTTAACGTGCGCCAGAAAAAATAAGAGCAGCCACTGCTTATGCTCTGCTGACACGTGTGTGTGTGTGTGTGTGTGTGTGTGTGTGTGTGTGCGCGCGTGTTAGTGATGCACGGTTCTATATCCGATCGGGCAGGCCAAGTACTAAAAAATAAATGACATTCAAATTAATTGTGGGTGGATGAGTGATAAATCATTATTGTGTTTGTTTGATAAAGACACAACTCTCATTTCATGGTAAAATGCAATGAACATGCATTACTTTTTTACTTTCATTTTCAACTCTTCAGGGAAAATCAATCAAGGAAAACATGCGCCTAAAACACCTCCTCGTGGTCATTATTTAAAACACGAAGGAATTATTTCAAAAATATTAAATATTGTTTAATAACTTAGCAACTCTGAAACTGTATATATGACAGTAACTATATCCAGTCTTAGCTTGGGTTGAACATATTTAGTGTTGTGTGTACGGGAAGCTGCAGTGACGGAAACGGTGACAATTTAAGATTATGTTTAGACTATTAAGGAAATATAATTCTGCCAAAGATCTTACTACTTTACATTTATATTTTTTTTTGTTGCTGAATGAAAGAGATTGCATACACTTGTGTATGTACACAAATACATGTGTTTTTGATTGATATTTCGACTCCAGTCCAGTTTTTTATTCGGGCTAGTTAAATTATTTTTGGGCTACCAAAATCTCAAGAGTGCCTGCCCAAAGGGCTACCAGGGATTTTGAAATTTTGTGAGCCCTGCCTTCCACAGACATTTAGACCGCTTTACATAGGGATTTCTATCAGGATATGAGAAGACTTTCAACCAGCATAACAAAAAAAAATTCTGTAGCGTCACCTATTGCACCTTTAAATAGTCAATGTATGGCATTATCTCCTGGTTAGACTGGTACATTCTGAACACAAGAGTGTTGCAACTTTATATTGAAGTAAGGCTACATCTCGTATTCCATATGGTCTTTTGACATTTTCTCAGGCCTATCTCTAGCTGTAGTCTGTGTTCCATTCATCAGCAACCTCTTGTTCTATCGTCAAAATGTCTCCACTCTTTATTTTCCAAGGCAACACAATGTTCTACCGAAGTGAAAAATAACTCATGACATCTGTGATTATTCCAAACCTTTAAACTGTCTTTTTCTATTACACTTGCATTGGCGTGATTGATTTAACTTTATCTTCAGGGCCACAACGTGCCTTCGTCTTCTCCGCAGTCGACTTGTTTATATTTGTAGCGGGTTGGGAAAGCCTTTTTCTCTTTCTCTGCACTGGAATGGATTCATAATGTGGCCCAAAAGCATGACAGGCTTGGCTTTGCGAAAAGAAAAGGCTTTTATTTCTCTTTCTGTTGCTGCCAGCACTTCTGGTTCAAGACCTTTGTAGTAGCCTTCATTGCTCTGATTTATGCATTGTGGTTTCATTGAGGTGTAATGAAAAAAAGATCAACACAAAGGCTTTGAAAGCTCGCTAAAATTGTTCTCCGACAGAAACAGGCATATCTAAGCAATGCTTTGGGTTAGCAGAAAGTGTCCTGTAAACACGGGTAATTCTGAGGATCTACCGTCCTGCCATCTGCACCTTCACGTATATAAATCACAATCTGATCTTTTTTTGCTTAAGAGATAGCGGCCGTAATGCAGTCCCCAGCTGGTATTGAACCAGAACACAATGTTCTTGGCTAGGGAATCCTGATTTCCCAACATGGACCTACGATTGCAGTCCATAAATCATTTGGAGCGCCTAGTTGGAAGTGCCTCCTCCCTTTATTGGACACATTGGTTATTGTGCACCAACTTTGTCATTGGTATTGTCCCTGAGAGAAGTTGCAACTGCTTGTGGCTTTGCCTGAATATGTTTGACTATATTAAAATCCACGTGCTATTCGTCTTAGCATTACACGTATCGACTCGTAACTTTATATTGTAATGCCGGAAAAAACAACAACAGTTACGTCCGCCAAACTTCTGGATCTCATTTAGATTTGGCTCTCAAGAAACTTAATAACTGGCTTCTGGGTTGATACCTTCTAGATCCCTGGTGAGGTCCACGATCTACTCCAATGATAAAATCTGGTGAAGTTGCTGGATCCAGGATGGATTATCCGTGAGCACAAGGTCTTGGAGACAATGGGAGCTCATGTTCCACTGGGGTGTAGAGATGATGGCTCATTTTCAGCATGGCTTCACAGAGTAGAAGCTCATTATTTTGTGCTTGAAAGAATCTCACAGATGGAGACTCGTTCTCGGGTTTAAAGTGGATGTACTAAAGGACGAGTCTCGTACGAGATTCCCACGGGACAATTTTCATGGGTGAGTGGGAGTTTTTGAGAGCAGGCTACAATCTACTATTATATGGAATGCGACCCAATGTGCGCCAATTAGACCATAATCTACCTGCGTGAGGGTGAGAAAATTAATAAAGGAGACATTAAAGTGGCAAAGAGCTGGTGTAGAAACTGAGGGCTGAGCCACTAGTGCACTGATAACTTGATTGAATATATCTCTAATAATAATGAAAGTTGAAAGTGAGATTCTCTTCACTGATGAGCCACTTACTTTTACCACTCTGCCGTTGTTATGTTTGTTCTATACCACATTTCAGATTACCGTGCAATCATTCCAGTTCTCAGATGGCCATAAACAGGTTATTAGGACTTAAAATGGTGTTGGCAAATTGGAAAGAACCATAATTTCAGCCATAGCAGAAATGTAATGTTAGTGTCCTAATTTCTACTCATCACATTTCCATTTACAGACATACAATTACTCGACAGGCTTGAATCAGTCACTGAGGTAAATTGTTTATCTGGCAGAGTGTCACTTGAGTATGTTTAACTGGCCACTTTAGTCAAGTGGTATGGCTGCTTTTGGATTTGATATTTAAATTGATGGTGATGAAGAAATGTTTCATTATTACTCAAAGGGTTAAGGTTTGATCTAAATCCTAAAATAGCCAAAAATTATTTTAACTGTTATAAAACTGATTATTAAACTTAATTATTAAACTGACAAAAACAAAAAACTGAATTATTAAACTGACACCACCATTTTTTGATCATTTGCACAAAATTTTCATGGCCCCCAGAATATTTTGTTGTATGACTATCTGAACATGCAATATGTCAGACAGACCCTATAACAGACCCTCTGCTTTACAAAAAAAATAAAAAAATAAAATAAATATTTTTATTAAAAGACATTTTATTCTAGCATGCATAATTTTTTTGTTTTTAATCAACACTTGAATGTCAAAGACTACATCTGGATCTTATTCAGAATGATGATCAAAACATAGATGGCGTATATTGAGTCCATCAACACCCCCAATGCTTGCACAGTCCCATAGTTCGTCCTGGGATGACATTTCATTCAGTAACATTAGGCAGTTTTGATTTATATGCTGTGTATTGTTAATGATCGCTGTATTTTGCATATACATATGATTACATATGAGATTGCTTGTTTCTGCTTCTTCTTCACATGTGTTTTGATCAGAGGATCAAAACAGAAAATGTGTCATAGTGCCACCTATCGTGTAACAGTGAAAACACAGAAAAACTAAAAATTCTGTCTGTGTCGGGGAAGAGTTTTCTCACAAATGATGAACATTTTTGTCAATGGCGGAGAAACAGTTAAGATGAAGAAGCAGAAGGACATAAAACCCGTCTAAACTAAACTGAACCCCTTAGATGTAAAATACT